>CM041815.1:2711659-2980532 GCA_023376895.1 Aspiorhynchus laticeps
TTTTTTCTCATTTGTTATTCATTTTGCAAACTTTAAGGCTACATTACTCAACATTTAATCAGGAGATTATAATCCTTGTTTTATTGCTTTATATTCGGTAGGCTACTCAACATGAATCTGTTGATTCGTGTCCATGGGCACGAATTTCCTTCTTTTTTCGTGTCGCTCAGCACGACTTTCAATCTAATGTATTTCAATGGGACTGTCAGACCTGTGTTCCCCATGTCACGTGTTTCCCCTCCTCTCGTGCCCATATTTGGTGTTTCCTGTCGTTTGTATTATCAGTTCCCAGCCCTGTGTTTTGATTGCTCCCCACCTGTTTCAGTTTTCCTCGTTTGATTTCCTTGTTTTAAAGCCCAGTGTCTCCAGTGTCCTGTGTCCGTGAATGTATGTCTACCTTGTGTCTAATAAAACCCCTGTTGGATTATCTCCTGGTCTCCTCGTTCCTTGCTCCTGGCTCTCCCCTCCGAGAGCGTGACAGATTCACGGACCTATACAAAGTGAGCGGCGTTTCTCCACCCTCGTTTTTGTTTTCCCGTTTTTTGAAAAGTTTTTTGTTGTTCCTGTGTTTTTTCCCCCCGCGGCGATGGAAATCGCCGCCCGCTTCATCTCCCTTACCCACCGAGATCTCCCGTTCCTCGAGTATTCGCGGGAGTTCTGCAGGCTTGCCGCGGCGACGGCATTAGATGACGCCACCATTCTCTCTCTGTTCAGGCACGGGGCCAATTCCCATCGTCCCGTGGACCTCCCAGACACCACCGGACTTAAATGGAGGGAAGGGATCCTCCGGTGTCTGGAGAGTGTCCGGCCCCGAGCCAGAACCAGCCTGCCGTCGTCCGCGGCTCCCCCAAGCCCACCAACGCGGCCCGCGGATCTCCCTTGCCAGCCGGCAAGCAATATGGCAGGCCCAATGTACCTTAAGTGCCAGAGCTCTCCAGTGCTTACTCCTCGACCCAGCTCTCCTGAGCCCCGGCTGGTTCCGTCCAGCTCTCCTGAGCCCCTGCTGGTTCCGTCCAGCTCTCCAGAGCCCCTGCTGGTTCCGTCCAGCTCTCCAGAGCCCCTGCTGGTTCCGTCCAGCTCTCCTGAGCCCCTGCTGGTTCCGTCCAGCTCTCCTGAGCCCCTGCTGGTTCCGTCCAGCTCTCAAGAGCGCCCCCAAGAGACAGCTCCACGCCAGTGCCCTCCAGTGGCTGCTCCACGCCAGTGCCCTCCAGTGGCTGCTCCACGCCAGAGCCCTCCAGTGGCTGCTCCACGCCAGTGCCCTCCAGTGGCTGCTCCACGCCAGTGCCCTCCAGTGGCTGCTCCACGCCAGTGCCCTCCAGTGGCTGCTCCACGCCAGTGCCCTCCAGTGGCTGCTCCACGCCAGTGCCCTCCAGTGGCTGCTCCACGCCAGTGCCCTCCAGTGGCTGCTCGACGCCAGTGCCCTCCAGTGGCTGCTCCTCGCCAGCGCACCCCAGAGCCCGCTCCCCGTCCCGCCAGCGCCCTCAAGTGCCCGCGCCTGCCGCCACCCCGCGCCCTCAAGTGCCCGCGCCTGCCGAGCGCCCTCAAGTGCCCGCGCCTGCCGAGCGCCCTCAAGTGCCCGCGCCTGCCGAGCGCCCTCAAGTGCCCGCTCCTCCAGAGCGCCCCCTAGTGCCCGCTCCTCCAGAGCGCCCCCTAGTGCCCGCTCCTCCAGAGCGCCTCCTAGTGCCCGCTCCTCCAGAGCGCCCCCTAGTGCCCGCTCCTCCAGAGCGCCCCCTAGTGCCCGCGCCTCCAGAGCGCCCCCTGGTGCCCGCTCCTCCAGAGCGCCCCCTAGTGCCCGCTCCTCCAGTGCGCCCCCTAGTGCCCGCGCCTCCAGTGCGCCCCCTAGTGCCCGCGCCTCCAGTGCGCCCCCTAGTGCCCGCTCCTCCAGAGCGCCCCCTAGTGCCCGCTCCTCCAGTGCGCCCCCTAGTGCCCGCGCCTCCAGTACGCCCCTTAGTGCCTGCTACGCCTGAATGGCCCCTAGAGGGGAACCTCCCCAAGAAAATTTTGGGGGGGGGGCCATATACCCCTAGGCTGTGTGGTCGGGCCTAGGACCAAGGCCACCGAGCTCCCTGCTCCGCCATGGCCTCCCGATTCTCCTACTCCGCCATGGCCTCCCGATTCTCCTACTCCGCCATGGCCTCCCGAGTCCCCGGACCCGCCATGGCCTCCCGAGTTCCTGGATCCGCCATGGCCTCCTGAGGCCCCTGACCCGCCATGGCCTCCTGAGTCCCCGGATCCACCATGGCCTCCAGACATACCCGCTCCGCCATGGCTCCCAGAATGGGCGCCGCCCTGGAGGCCTCCTGTCCTGTCCTGTCTCCATGTCCCTTAAGGCCTCCAGGGCGCCCACCCCCCCTCCCCATTGGATGGTGTACGGTGCGGGACGCACCGTTCGGGAGGGGGGAGTACTGTCAGACCTGTGTTCCCCATGTCACGTGTTTCCCCTCCTCTCGTGCCCATATTTGGTGTTTCCTGTCGTTTGTATTATCAGTTCCCAGCCCTGTGTTTTGATTGCTCCCCACCTGTTTCAGTTTTCCTCGTTTGATTTCCTTGTTTTAAAGCCCAGTGTCTCCAGTGTCCTGTGTCCGTGAATGTATGTCTACCTTGTGTCTAATAAAACCCCTGTTGGATTATCTCCTGGTCTCCTCGTTCCTTGCTCCTGGCTCCCCCTCCGAGAGCGTGACAGGGACGTATTTTTCGTGCCTGCACCAAGTTTTTCTTTCGAGGGCACAGTATTGTTTTTTCTCATTTGTTATTCATTTTGCAAACTTTAAGGGCTATTACTCAACTTTCAATCAGGAGATTATAATCCTTGTTTTATTGCTTTATATTCGGTAGGCAACTCAACATGAATTTATTGATTCGTGTCCATGGGCACGAATTTCATTATTTTTTCGTGTCGCTCAGCACGACTTTCAATCTAATGTATTTCAATGGGACGTATTTTTCGTGCCTGCACCACGTTTTTCTTCGAGATTGTCTGTGAAAAACTGTGAAATTAGGCTTGCTAAATGGCTAGCCAAATTCAACATAAGCTAACTCTAGTTAGCTAGATGATGTAATTTTCTCTCGATCATCGTTGTTCACCCACAACGTCACTGTAATGTGTCACACTGTAATAACAATATTATCACTTGATCTAACGTTATACTGCACATAACGCTGCCTTTAAATCTGGGATGTGGAACCCCAGGCCCAGACACATGTTACGCGCCTTTTAACAGTCGCACAGGAAATAGGAACAACGTGAATCTGTATTTATCTATCTTAAGTATTTATAAGAAAATGGGAATCACTCACTATTAGGGTACACGTTTTAAATCTTATTTCAACATACCTAGTATACACTACATAATTAACATTTTCTGTTGTTCTCCCTGCAGATCCTGTCAAACACATCACCTGTCCGAACCTATAGCCACACCTGATTTTCCAAACCCAAAGGCACTTTTAAGAGCCAACCTCTATCTCTTCATTATTTTCTATATCTCACATCCTCTCTGTTCTCAATATCTATATTTCTGTCCATCTCTCCAATCTATATCTATCTCAGTCTTTATCTTTTGCTCGTTCTTTTCTCTCTGTCTGTCTTTGTCTACTTGTCTGTCTTACCCATCTTTGTCTGTATCTGACTGTTTGTTATAATGCCAGGGGGGTCTACAAAAAAGATCTGCCCCTTTTGTCAGGGCATTTTATTTTGTGCACAAAAGATCTGTTCACATTGTAAAAAGGAGCAGCCTCTGAAGCAGCGCCTCAAGAAGAAGCTTCAGAGGTTTGATGAGAAGCGAGAGGGTGGTTGGTCATAAGAAAAACCATAACATTGCATCCATCAAGGATGAAGCCAATATCATGGTGCGTAAAATTTCATACATGACGTTAACTGTCCAGATCATCTAGGTAGTACATTCAGTGGTACCATTTGTGATTAAGTGAGCATGAGGTCAGAAAGGCATTATTTTTTGCCAATATAGATAAAGTTGAATATTTTTTTTCAATGATACTTTGTCCTCCCTGTCTCATCAGAACTAATTTAAAAGTACAATTTAACTATCAACTTTGAAGGCACATGTAATTGTGATTTGTAGTTTTTATTTTAGTGGTAATACCCTTAAGTAATCACATCTTCACCGTAACACATCACGGACCTAAATTATCTACCAGAGCAAAATTTGAACACACAGCAAATATAATTGATACTCAGGAATTCTTGAGTTCATAACAAATACAGGCATGCATTATGACAGAATTACAGGTGCAATATAATAATCAAACTTTCTTATCGAGTGGATGAGAAATAACAAATTAACTGCATTCATACTGTACTACTCAAAGCACTTTACAATATGCACGTGTCAACTGTAAATATGTGCAGCATTCACCCATTTGGTCATGTAATCACTAAGGTTCTGCCTTTATTTTTAATAAATCTTTAGATTGTCGTTGTCCAATGGTTACATAATCTTATCAACGTAGGTGCAAAACATGAGCTACCAATGTTACAAAAAGTTATATTGTACACTCATGGTGTCCGATTTATCTTTTTGCTGTTTTTCTATATAGAGTTGTTTTTTGCTTCTACTGTATGAGCCTTTCCTGTTTGCATCAATAATGTTATATTTTCTTAACTAATATTCTTAGTTATTTTTTATGTTGTTTTTCTATTACTTTTAACAGCAAATACACAATGTTGTCATTGCAGCTTGAGAAACTCCATGCCATTGGATACAAGCCAGTTCTGCTTCTTGGAAAGGAGACCAAAAAAAAAGAAATTAAGTGTGAAATATTAACCTCTCGCTGCACACTCTCCGCCTATGCCCAGGACTACCTTCAGAAAATAGGTTCATTTTATGAATACCTTTGTGAAGGTGAGATGCATGCACTCTATCTTAAAATCACAGTTCACAACTTGTGTTGAGTACGCAAAAGATTTTATTAATTCTTAAAGGGATGGCTCACCCCTAAAACTTAAATTCAGTCATTCTTTTTTTATGCTGCTGAATGCTTGTTTGATCATAGGCTACTCTATGTGACGTCTCTACCAACACATGTAATGTAGATGCAAATGGGTAGAATAACATAAAAAATTCACACCTGGCAATTGATTATGGGAATTGAAGTAAACTGTTTCAAAATAGTAGTTTCTTGCAACTGCAGATACTCAGACATGCAGATTCTAAGTGTATTGATCCCCGTTTGTATTAATAGCATGCAGCACAGTGGTCTACAATGGGATTCTGGGATTTGGCACCCATAGTTAAGTGCATTCAGCATATACTGTCTATTTTAGAATTATGTTTACTTTGGTATGTTTTTTTGTAGGAGCCATATTTCATTTCTGTTTTCAGCCCACAAAAAACAATATTTTTAATGTTTAGGCACACTGACCACAGCAATTTTTTATAGGGACATACTAATTGAACACATGACATTTGCAAAGACCCGTTTTGGTCACTGGGTCAATGAATCAAATGATAATGAATCTATATATACTCAATGAAACAATATCAAGGACAGTGTTAAAATGTAGATCATTAATGGAAATAACACAAAGAAAAAGAAAACCATCAAATGTTGGCTGGATGCACCACAAACTTACACTGCTACTAACTTTGAGGCATAAAGCCCAAAGTTTTTTAGCGCACGCAGTCCAGTCTGAACTAAATAGTTTGACCCAGACTGTAAACAAACATTATAATTGTCATTTTTTGAATAGATATTATGAGCACTCTGGGTTTTATTTTCCTGACTTAAAGATATATTGTATTGGTTATAGAAAATCAATCAAATATATCGCAGATATTTAATACATCCAGTAGACTCTCAATAGTTCTCCTGCAATCAAAAGTGCCTTCAAATCTGGTTGGTGAAAATTTGGACTATATTATTCAAACAGATTAACACTTAAAACAGGTACAGATTAAGCTTATGGTTAACCTCTATGTTTTAAACAAGCAAAACACAACACTTGTTTGACTTGCACAGGTTGGACCCAGGATTCCAGTGGCAATGCTGATCAGCTGATTACGCTGCAGCTCACATCCTGTGACCCATTGGAGAACACCATGCAACCAGAAGAGGGTGAGCAGGCGAGCCCTACGGAGGGGCAGGTGGAG
This sequence comes from Aspiorhynchus laticeps, assembly GCA_023376895.1. Lineage (NCBI taxonomy): Eukaryota > Metazoa > Chordata > Actinopteri > Cypriniformes > Cyprinidae > Aspiorhynchus > Aspiorhynchus laticeps. The sequence goes on from CM041815.1 coordinate 2,717,770, forward strand.
CAGGCGAGCCCCACGGAGGGGCAGGTGGAGCAGGCGAGCCCCACGGAGGGGCAGGTGGGGCAGGTGGAGCAGGCGAGCCCTACGGAGGGGCAAGGTAATTAGAACAAATTTAAAGAGTTACAGTTTATATTTGTAAAGGCCTAAATTGTTTGACCCATGGGTTACCTTAACTTTACTCAACTTCCAGTGTTTTTCCCCCATAAAGCTTGATGCAGGTTAGAGCTCTTTTCAGCATTGACATTGCAATGTGCGCATGTGAAATAGTCACAATGCAAGATGCATGATGTCAAGTAGGGGAAATGAACTGTGGAATTTGTTTAACTTTACAAGTGGATTGAAAATTTGGGGTAGCATATATAATTCAATAAGGGCTCTCAAGTTTTATAAAAAGTTTGGAGTGAGGTTACATTTGTTAGGGGAGGAGCCACTCAAATATTTGAAACAGTGGCCCCTCGGCCCCAAGTTTTTGCATGCAGTTCAATTTTTATCTATTGTTCATAATTGACCAGCACAAACAAATTATAACAATTGGTAAATCTGATAAAAAACACAAATTCATCCAAATAAAATAAATGGTTTTATATATTTCAAAAGATGGAGCATAGAACTGTACGGAGCCACTTGTTGACTGAAGTGTCTGTTCCATCTGTCACACCTTGATGGTATCATCTCTCTCTCTCTCTCACACACACACTTTATAAAGATACATAATCTGGATCACCATGGTTTTAGCTTCTCGAATTGAACAGTTTTTGTCACTAGTTAAAAGACAAATATTGATTTATTGTGAAGGTCTTGATCTGGAGAGTATAACACATTTTTCACACTTATTGCTCCTAATGCTGATATATTTATAGGCGGCAGTTTATTACATTCATCAGGGGGGTAAAACAAACATGCGGAGGCCATTAAATAAAAAAAAAAAGTCGCTCTTTGAAGGGCAGCATAACTCCCGCCGACAAAATCGAATTCATGTCTACTGTAGCTACAGTAGCCTACCAGCTAAAACCCCAGATGTGAACATCCTGGCGATTTTTTTCACCCTGATCATCTAAGTCATCATAATGCATGTTTCGGCTGTATAATGCATGTTTCATATATTGGTAAAGACACATTTTTATAACCCTATTCCTGGTCGGGAAACCGGGAAAACTACAAGTGTGGTGGCTGATTTGTACACTTTGTAAGAAGTTCTATGGCGCGCCTCTTGTGGGAATTGTAGTTTATAAATAGTGTACATTGGAGACGGCCCTGGTGGTTGTTCTACAACTACAATAACAGTTAAATATACTCAATGACCTGATATTTTTCATCTTGATCATCTAAATACAATATAATTTTGTTTCGACTATAGGAGATTGTTGATATATAGTAAAGCTACATTTTTATAACATTTAACATTTAACATTTAATCATTTAGCAGACGCTTTTATCCAAAGCGACGTACAAATGAGGAGAACAATAGAAGCAATCAGACCATCGAGAGAGCAACAGTATACAAGTGTCATGACAAGTCTCAGTTAGTCTAGCACAGTACACGTAGCTAGGATTTTTTTTTTTTTTTTTTTAAATAGAATAGGTAAGTTAGTATTAGTTAGTCAGGTGCTGGCGAAAAAGATGTGTCTTTAGATGTTTTTTGAAAATGGCTAAAGACTCAGCTGTTCGAATTGAGATCGGGAGGTCATTCCACCAGCTGGGCACAGTCCAGGAAAAGGTCCGTGAGAGTGATTTGGTACCTCTTTGGGATGGCACCACAAGACGTCGTTCACTTGCAGAACGCAAGCTTCTGGAGGGCACATAAGTTTGAACCAGCGAGTTTAGGTATATTGGTGCAGTGGCAGTTGTGGTCTTGTAGGCAAACATCAGTACCTTGAATTTGATGCGAGCGGCTATTGGTAGCCAGTGTAACCTGATGAAGAGAGGGGTAACATGAGCTTTTTTTGGCTCATTAAAGACCACTCTGGCTGCTGCATTCTGGATCAGTTGCAGAGGCTTGATAGTACATGCGGGAAGGCCCGCCATAACCCTAACTAACCCTACTCTAGAAACTGGAAGAACTTCAAGTAGCCTACGGACGCTGATTTGTACGCTTAGTAACAAGTTCAATGGCGCGTCTCAACAGGGAACTGTAGTTTTTTAGGAGCCATGTAGAATCTCAAAAACACACACACTACAACATACACACTGGTGAGATAAATTCAAACCAATACTACAAAAAATAATACGGTAATACGCAAGCGATGTTGCTTGTGGTTCTCCCCTTCAAAAACCTTTTCACATGATGAACACAACAAAAGATACAAAAAATGTATGCATTTGCATTTTTTTTTTATTCCTTAATGTACTGTACAGTACAATACACCAAACAACACCAGTAAAGATGATTCTCTCCAGCATCCCATCTTTGGTCTGGGTCAGGCCAGAGAATCTTGTCAAAGGCTATATTGGCCCTAGCCAGGCATTGGGGGTAAAATCCTCTTGCATGCCTGATCCGGCCCTGGGACGCATGAAATTAAATGTCGAGGCAGGCTTCCTCCATTCCATCGTGTCCTACAAAAGTAGAAGCATTGATTACTGTAACTATAATGCATCCTTTTTATAAAATGGAAGCATACATAAACTCTATCTGTATGTGAGGCAATTTGATGCATTTCTTTTCATTGCAGTTTTCAAAGTGCAACAGCTACCGTACATGTATGTGTTGTCACAGCACAGAGTACAGCACTCAAAAGTTACAGTAGAGAGTCTTCTGAAGTACACCTACTGTACCTGTTTTCCTCCCTGAAGGTTCTGATGATGGAGGCGACAGTGAAGTGACTCAAGCTGTACTCGTCGCCCAGCCTCCCTCATAGTCATACCATGGACAAGAACATGGTCAACTAGAGTGGCACAAATCTCATCTGATTTGACTGCTTGTCTCTTTGCCCTTCCAAATTACAACATTGTGTAGGCAATGATAAATGAAGGGAAGTGTGTAAAGTTTTGCAGTGAAAGTTCAACAAATCCGACTCATGTGTCAAAACTGGGGAATAGTGTTTGTAGTTTGGGGAAAAGGGTGTGCTTTTTGATAAACGGTGTTATGGTTTTGAAATTTTAGTTCAAAACCCTAGTGTTACGGGTGCTATGCATAAAGCGCACGACACGGGAAGATATCAAATAAATGTCCTTTTAATAATAGCCAAGAGGAAAACAGAAAAACCAAGCAGGGGGTAGCAAACACATCAGGAAATCAAACTAATAGCAGACAAAGTAACATGGGAGAACACAGGCTTTAAATACAAAAACGTAATCAGGGTTGAAACAGAAAAGGTGTAGGAGCTAATTAACTAAACAGGGCAATTAAGGAAAACTAGGTCAAACAGAAAGACTGGCAAACAACAGAAACGTAACATTTGCCCCCTCCCGGAACGGTGCGTCCTCGCACCGACAAAGGTAACAACAGAGGAGGGAGGGTGGGGGATCAGGAGGCGGGCGAGGAGAGATGAGGGGCAGGCAAAGGGAAAGGGGCACAAACAAAAATAGTCCAAAAAATAAGTCCTGGGGGAGTGGAGGGTGGGAGGAGCCAGGGAGGAGCCCGGAGCAGGAGGCGCCAGGTGGAACTCCAGAGGCCAGCCAGGATGGCGGCCCACGGTGGAGTCGACGGCGGGAGGAGCCATGGTGGCGATGGGACCATCGACCCAGGGGGCCGATACGGAGATGACGCCGATGGAGTAGGAGCCCAGGTTGGAGCAGAGCAGCCGCAGAGCCTGGGTGACACAGAGGATCCGGAGGGCCTGGCGGAGCCGGCGGCTCGGGCGGCTGAGGCGGAGGCGGGGATCCGGAATGACGCGGCGGAGCCGGAGTGACAGAGGACGAAGGGTAGCCGGAGGGAGGGAGGAGCCCGACGGAGCCAGAGGGACGGAGGGATGAGGCAGAGCTGGAAGAGTGGAGTCCCGTGGAGAAGGCAGGGGGACGACTGACCAAGGCGGAGCCGGAGGGACGAGGGAGCCCGGTGGGCCGGTGGAATGACGGGCCACGGGGAGACGAGGGAGCCAAGAGCCAAGGTGGAGCCGATGGATCGGAGGGCCGAGGGGGAGTCCGGGTCTCGAAGGCTGGAGGCGGAGACTGGGGATCCTCCAACCCGAGGAAGATGGTGACAGGAATCCCGAAGCGCAACCGAACACCGGACATGGCGTGCTGAGGGTGAGCTGAGGGGCCTTCCTGAGACAGCTGAGAGAGGGCTGACGGACTGGCTGGCGGCACGGAGGAGGAGGGAGTGGGAGGCTGGGTGGGAACTTTCCTGAGTTAGAGGAACTGGCTGAGGAAGGATACTGGACGGAACCAGCAGGGGCTCTGGAGAGCTGGACGGAACCAGCAGGGGCTCTGGAAGCTGGACGGAACCAGCAGGGGCTCTGGAGAGCTGGGGAACCAGCAGGGGCTCTGGAGAGCTGGACGGAACCAGCGGGAAAGGGAGAGGCCAGAATTCCTCCTCATTCAAACAGTCCCATTTTATTGAGTCCAGCAACAGCTCACCCTCAGTGGTGGGAGTGTGGGCGGGGTTATCCTCCATTCCCTCGATCTCCACAATGATTCCCAAAACGCACGGTGTAGCTGGCTCACACACTTGGTCAGTCGCGTTGAGTTCAGGCTCCGGGGCGATGAGTGGCTCTGTCACTTTAATTGGTGTAGGCTCTATGATCGCGGCGGGCTCTGGCTCTGCGGCTGCAGTGGGCTCTGGCGAACACTCCGTGCAGCGAGATGGTGAGGGCTGGCTGGGCTCTGGATCGGGAGTGGGGCTGGAGTTGTCATCAGCAGGGCAGACGGAGAAATACTGTTCATTATTCTCCAGCACCCACTCCACACAAGCGGCGGAAATCCTCTCTGGGACCGTTCGCTGGTAGGCGTGCCTTACACCGCTCACTCAGGCTGGAGATGTAGAATACGCAGAGCGAGCGGTCCAGGTAGTGTGTAAGGCACGCCAGATCTAAAAAGTCCCTGGTATGTTCCTCCAGCGAACGGTCCAGTTGCTCCAGGCATAGGAGTCGGAAGGCAGGGTCCATTCCGGGAGAGGGACGGAAAAAAAAATAAACAAATAAACAGAAAAGAAAACGCCGCTAAATAATTTCACTGTTTTGGTCTGCTATTCTGTTACGGGTGCTATGCTATAAAGCGCACGACACGGGAAGATATCAAATAAATGTCCTTTTAATAATAGTCCACAGAGGAAAACAGAATAAATCCAGGAGCAGGGGGTAGCATAACACATCAGGAAATCAAACTAATAGCAGACAAAGTAACATGGGAGAACACAGGCTTTAAATACAAAACGTAATCAGGGTTGAAACAGAAACAGGTGTAGGAGCTAATTAACTAAACAGGGCAATTAAGGAAAACTAGGTCAACACAGAAAGACATGGCAAACAACAGAAACGTAACACCTAGTTATAGTGTTTCAGCAATCGAGAAAAACTAACATGCATATACACCTTAGATACACATTACTTATACTAGATCTTACTTGTTTAATTACAAGCAAGGTTTGTTGTTTGAAAATAAGTAAAAAGACATGCATTAAAGTAATGAATTAATATTGCAGTGTGATGTTAAATTAAACAAGATTCCACATATAAATGTTATGTTTTTTTTTTCTCCAGCTATTGGCTTTTATCAACCATAAACATATATTGTTTTTCAATAACAACGTATGAAAAAGTAAAAACATAAAATGCTCATCTTTGGAAATACTTTATTTCTTGTCTTTCACAACAATACCAGTGAAAATACACCAAATGCATATTTGTCAAACAAACCATAAGGCTGTATTTAAAAACACTGGACTGTGAGGTTAAGTTCACTTGAAAAGCGCCAGCGGAACAGAGAATCATAATCATAACATAAAAAACTGTATTTTTCTGTAACATACTATAATGCATCTGTGCAGTAATATAAAGTTGCACAAAAGTTATATCCTATAATACACTCAATCAAGTAGTGATGCATAGGCAGCCCCCTCTAGGGAAAAACAAAATGACATAGACTGACACAGACACTGCTGCTGCACAGCAGAATAAGTGAATGTGGAGAAATGCAAGTAATCAAGAATGAGTTTTTACATTGGGCTTAAATGTGATGATAGAGGAATGTTCATGAGGTCACCAAAGTAATCATGTGCTTACAAGATTTCATGGCATTCTGCCCAATTAGACAATAATCAAATTTTACATTCTGGTCTAATAGTTGTGCTACAGGGAACGTCATGAGGTCAACAAAAATGACATGATTCATTGCTCAGCAAATTACAGAAATCGGTTCATAACATTTGTTGTATGCAAGTCAAAAGTTTGGCCTGACGTTGGTGCAAGAGGAAAGGTCACAGGGTCACCACGATCAAGGGAAGTCTCTCTTAAAGTAGAGTATGAATACACTACCCAAATCATCATCATGTAAGCCCAGTAATTACATCTGGTAATATCATAGATGCAAAGTTGACATTTTTGGCTAAGATTGGTGCACCAATACTGAGAGGTTTGTGCATCTTCAATGAACTGTGCAATGTGCTTACTAAATTGCTTGGTAATCTAAAGACAGAATTTGAATTTTCAACAAGATAGAATGCACACAGATGTTGATGTGGTTAATCAATCAGCATACTAAAATACTCAGATATAGGGCAAATCCAGTTCCTTCAACACAGTCCTTTGTGCTGCTTCCATCTGGGGAAATACAGAAAAAAGCAAGAATTAGGATAAGCGGGTGAATTTCAGCTGTTTTAGAATGAATAAGGTGTGTAAAGCATTAATAAATACACAAATACATTATTAAGAATAACAGTAACGGGGTTATTCCAAAAACAAACAAACGTACATATGAATAAATAAATGACCTAAATTGTGTTTTCCTCTTCATCCTCACTGGTGTCTGGACTACTGAGGCCACTTTGATCTTCCTCTTCAACATGTAGAAGGACAGAGGCCTCGGGACCTAAAGCAGTCTTGTACTGTTGGAGGACCACTTGCAACCTTTCTGACACCTCAGATAGTCTTCTTCTTAAGAGACAGCAAAGTCCCTCATTTCCCTTGTCTATGTCTCAAAATACAAAAGAGATTACATTAAAGACAAAATATATATTAAGATTGTTTCATACGGCCAAAGAACTTAAATGGAGTAAAAATATATTACCTATTCAAATCTACATAGCAGGATGGTTGGCATTTGTATGTGTATCACTGACAAGGGACCAGGCTAGCTTCTGTATAAAACGACTTGAGTCAACATGACGGCTCACTAAGGTGACTTTATGGAGGGAGGCCCAAAGCAGCATATAAGCGTTTTGTGCCCATGTCTGATAGCTGTTTTAAGCTAACAGTTTTTTCTTCTTCACTACAGTTGTGCTGAAGTAACACATTGTGTTACTTGCTGACCAGCAAGGTTTTCTATGTTGACTGGAGGAGATTGAGATTGATGTTATGCTAACCCCATGTAACATATCAGGACACAAATTCCAATGTTCAAAATTATTTTGCTAATTTCTGCTTTTAAGTAACAGCCATAGTACAACACATCTGCACATCTTTCAAGCAAATGTGAATCTTTATAGCCTAACTGACTTGTTACCATAGCTACAGTAACAACTTTAATCCCCATTTTATTATGTACATGCCAAATGACCACGGCAAACAGAGCAATAACCGTTCTACTCCATTCAAGTTCTGTGACTGAGACTGATGTTTTTTTTTTTTTTTTTTTTTTTTTTTTACATTAGATGGACAGGGTTTTAATTAAACTTACCTTCCTCAGCCAACTTGGTCCTGAGAACCATTGCCAGGCTCTGCAACCATGTGCAGTGTTGTGCCATCTCCAACACCAAAACGCTTGTTTCCTCATGCAGTCGCATTGTCAACATCACCTGATCATGCACTTGCTTCTTAAATTGAAATGTTTGCTAAGAATCAATAACAGTTATATGTATACATAAGACAATCTTGCATAATAACTACAAACATTTACTTTATCAAATTGATACATAAGAAAACTGAAAATACACCATTAAACTAAATGAATATTACAACCCTCAATATGTAACATGCATGCCTTAGCATATACCATATACTCTATATAGCAGAACTGTAAATAAATTCCTGTGAAGCATCTGGAAACAGACATACCACTGCCATGAACCTCCCACGGCCATATTTGAGACACAGTGCTCTCTCCAGTAAGGGAATGCTCCACCACAGCTACATCAATGTTTGTTGCAGAGTCTAGTACAAGATCATTGTATTTCTGTATCTCCTGAAGAAGGAGCTTTTTGTCTTCTGCCAGCTTCCTTCGAAGGCGATGGCGAAACTTACTGCTGTCTAGAAAGACATGAAGTACAGGGGCAGAGGTTTGTGACAGAACTGTTCAACAAGAAAAAATGTATTGCATCCAAAATGTGAAAAGCAAAGCTGTATGTGAAAATTATAATGCAGATTGACATGACACACACACACACAATAATTGTGCATTAATTACTTTAGAATGGGCAGTTTTTTATCTAAATACGGTCCCCTCGAACGGAGGCCGCTATGTTGCACCACCATGTTCCTACAGTAGCCCACAATGGACAAACAAACACTGGCTTTAGATAGTACCGCTCACATTTTCTCATCGGCTACCGTAGCATGGAAAGATAGAGGTGAGGGGAGCTGGTTGCAATCGTCAAACCTCACCAATAGATACCACTAAATCCTAAAGACTGGTCATTTAAAGAACAGAATTCAATGATTGAGCTGAACTGTGCTACTATATTATTTGCTAATTCCATGTTGGTGGAGTAGGATGCATACTAGCTTGAATTTATCAACCTATTATATTATATAGTTATACCATTCTGATGGTAGAGGGTTCGCTTCCGCTGCCTCACACTAAAGAGCCCCTCAATTGATTGCTGAAGTCCGCTGTGTGTGGTGCCTTGACTGGCATGAGATGTATCAGGTGTCTCTGTAGAAGAAATAGTGAAAGCAAATTCACTGTTAAAACAACACAGAACCATTTCTCTGTTTGAATTTGTATGTAAAACATTTTAATCCAACTTAATTAAACTTGGTATGTGCACTTGAAAACTGGAATATACTAATAAACCTGACATAAATGTAGCATCACTTTAGATGGTGACACATAGTTGGCTGGTCTTCGGTGGCATGTGATGTCACCAACTGTTGTAATCCATAGATGGTATCAGCCTACTATTTTTTGCTGCTTTTTAATATCAAACTTAAAATTTAGATAGTTGAAAAGGATATGTGTTGTTTATTTTATCTGGTCATGCTTACCACCAGCTGCCCATTCCTTCACATCAGATAGCCACTGTGAGACCACTGCATCGGTGCAATGTAGCTCTGTTTTTAGGTCAGCTAGCCTTGCAGTCTCATCCTGGAGTCTCTGACAAGTCTGATGAACAGTGTTATACAATAATTAGGATTAAAACTTTGTATGATTAACAACAGGCCAAGTGAACACAACAAAAGGACACACAAAACAATTAATAGGAGACTTACCTTCACATATCTTGTGGAAAGTGCCTGATGTAAAGAGAGATTTTTTTTCTCGTTCCACCCCATTGCATGCAATCAGAGCCGGCGCCAGCGCAGCACTGATGGGGGGGCGACTGAGGTAACGAAAGGGGGCGATGACGTAGCGCAAAGTAAAAATAAATAAATAAATAAAAACATATGTGGCCCATTCACTTATTTGTCGGACCGTAAACAAGCCTGCCCGCGCTACTACTACAACTAGAATACTGGGTTCACACACAGATAGTGTTTTGGTCGCGAGACAGGTCAGTGGAAGTTTTTGTTTTTTTCAGTGCTGTGTTTTAGAATGATGTATTAAGCGCGGAGAAGCTGCTATAAAAGACGAGAGCGCAGCATTCAAATTCAAAGACATCTGTAGCGCATTTACTTTGAAATACAATGGAAAGTACCAGTGGAATGAAAAATGCGTTCTGAGTGAATGACCCTACTAAAAGGTAGCCTACTTAGCAAATACAGATGGCAGAGTATAATAAAACAAAATCGCATCAAATTCGAAAATCTGACATCCAGGAAATATCATGTCTTAGAGCAGCAGTTTTACCACAAATACAGGCCGCTGCTGGCCAAATGGTGCCCTAAGCAGAATTGTATTGTTGTGCCCCCTCCCCAAAATATTATGGAAGTAAAAAAAATAAACTATAGGGGGTCGAAGACCTTTAATAAAATATAAAAGTAAACAAATAAATAAATTGTAATTAAATTGAATTATTTACAAATTACAATTACAGTTACCACCTATGGCTATGATTTTATTAATACAGCTGTCAGATTGATTTTATAGTCCAAAGCATTCAGAAATCACACAAAATAAAATTAAGCAGCTTTACTACGATAAACCCACGGTTAATTTTTGTAAGGGTTGTGATGTTCACATGTTTTTTCTTGAAGAAATTATAGAGGCTGTAGCATTTCTATTGCAAAAATGTGGCCAAAAATAAAAGATTAAGTGGATATTTTAATTAAATATTTGGTCGATATTAAAGGACTTGATCGTCTTGTGTAACAGCAGCAAGCAGGCCTTTGGTGCCCGTTGCAGGCATTTGTAATAATATGTAGCCTAATGTACATAAATTTTATATTTTGTATTACTTTATGTATTTTAACAGTGTTATGCAATGAATCAATATGATTACCTATAAGTAATTAACCGATCATTATTGCCTCATTGTTTTATATAATGTTTTAGAAGTCATTTTAAAGGCTATTGTTCGCTTAGGTCTGTTTTTATAACCACAAAAAAAAAAAAAAAAAAAAAAAAAAAAAAATCTCAATACTTATTTGCAAATTATTATTTGACGTAACAAAACCACGGTTAATTTGTGGTTACCATGGCTACAAGAACATGGAAACTCAAAGAGAATATTAAGGCAGATGCTGATGGTGAAATTATTACCGACATTATTAACGTAAAAAGTTTCACAGGATTATGAACGTACATGAAAATGATGCACGGGCTACATCTTGGGCTTTTTTTCTTTTTTCCTTTCTGGGCCCTGGACTGCTGATGTCTTTTCCCAGGCATAGTTTTCCATCATTTATGATAATATGCATTCAGCCGCAAATATGGCGTGAGGGCGGGCGCTTGCACAGATGCGGGAAGGGCGCGTCACATGTGCTTAGCTACTGCGTTCATTTTTTATCATTATATATAAGCTATCCGTTCATGTTTATATTTTTATTTATGTATATATTAATATAGAACGAATTTAATTTTAAAAAAACTGCGTACTCTGCTTATAGGGAGCGGCGGTATACCAACACAACCACCAGAAATACTCAATCGTGTCTGTTTTACAATGAAACACAAGCTTATTGCGACCGATTCCCTGACATAACACATTCATTGTGGCCCATTTAACAGATGCATCATTTTAAGTTTAACAAACTGAACAGCATCAAACAATACAGCAAAATAATCAATTAACTACGATAATTTAGCCCTCTATTAAACATTAAAAAAATATTTCATCATACCTTTAGCTTAGTCAGTTGTGCTGCATAATGCCTGCATTTAGTTGAACCGCTTGCGCGGGAAGTTTGTGTGTCAGAATTAAAATGCGACTTTGTGAAACACTGTCCTAAATTTCTGCTATAGTAGCATCATATTAATGCTAGAAAGCCTATTCGTTTGGCAACTGTGTTTTTTTAAATAAACCATTATATTTCATTAATAAAATCTATTTTCACTCTCATCTTGAGTGAGGGGGCGGGATAGTCCGAGTGAGGGGGCGACGCCCCCTCACGCCCCCCCGTGGCGCCGGCCCTGCATGCAATGTAAGCATGTCCACCCGTGCTGTTGAAAGCAAATAATGAGGTTATGATGATCAATCTAAAAAAAGTATACAAGAATACTGCAAACACTCTGATCACCTGCTTTGGACATATATTTGGTGGTCAGGGCACAACGTGAGAGGTAGCTGTTCACTTGCTCCACCTCCTCACCAGCGGTTGTCCCTGCTCCTTCCTGGTTCCTGCCACTCCATTTAATCTGTTAGTAAAGGGTGGAAGAAATTCAATTCCATTTTATTTATATAGCCCAATATCACAAACCACAATTTGCCTCAAAGGGCATTACAATCTGTGCAAGAAATGGTTATGCAAAAAGACAAGATAATATAGTGTAGCTTAACTTCAATTTCATATTAATGTGCTTGCAAATATTACAAATGTACATACTGTATGATGCCAAAATATTATACACACCTCACACTTAGTAGCATGGGCTCGAGCATGCATCACGCTAAGAAAGGGTTTCATAGTGGTCAGCTCCTGAAGAGCAGGAAGGACAGTAGCAGCTTTCTCCAAGTATGGCCAGTATTTGCAAGCCACGTCCATTGCGAAGAATTGTGCCTTGGCTGGCATGAGCTCCTTCTGAAGATACAGAGGGTAGGCAAATATCTCCCCCTGTACATATTAAGGGCTTTCAGAAGGAATCCATGCTGACACACAGCAACCTCCATCCCCTCTTCATCCAATTTTGAAGCCCTCCTTGAAGTTTCCCTTGCTGCGGTCCACTGGGAGTCCCCACATGTGCCTCTTCCCTGTGTCTATGACACACATAACAAACATGACAAATCAAATAAAAGCAATAGTGTCATTCAATATATGGCATTTATTCTCTCAATTTGATTTTGTAGTTGGTAGGCAGAAGTAGTTGAAGTGGGGGTTATAGTTAATATTGTAACAACTATTTTGTCAAATTAATTAAAACTTGCATTTCTCACTGCTTTCTGTATGGTGTCAACAAATCTAGACACCGCACTGTCTTCAGCCACAAAGAGCCCCTCAAAAAAACCAGGATCATCAGAGCTGAGGAAGAAAGAAAAATAGAAAATCCATCCATTAAATATATAAAGTAAGAAAATAAATCAATAAAAAGACTGGAAGAAAGATCACCTTCCGTTTCGGCGAAAGCGATATAGCTTTCTGTTTCCATCTGCTGAAACAGCCAACATTTCCGGTGTGCAGGCTGGGCAGGTGAAAGGAGCACTACAGCAGAGCTGGTCTTCCTCAAATGATGCATATGAAAGCTCTAAGAAGCTGCGCTGCAGTGCATCGCCGTTGATAGGTCCAGACTGGAAAATATATAAAATGAAATAGTATTTGTGATATTGTCTGCTTATGTAAAGAAATATTATAATATGGTAATAACATTTACACTTACTCTTCCTCCACACTTAGTGCGATGCTCCAGCAGCTTTGCGAAGGCTTGTCTGGAGAATCCCGGAGAGATGATCTTGAGTTCCTGAAGGGAGCTCAGGAGGTCCAATGTATAAAGTGTGGAATTGTTGACAGAGGCTGGCCAATATCCACTTCTTAGGAGGTCCTTCAAGTCAGGGGTCCACCGCTGCTGGCACGTTTGACATACATATATTGGCTGATGCAAGTCAAAACGCCCTTGGAAGAAAAAATAAATAAAAAACAACACTTAGTTCATTCTGCACATTGTGAATGGTTGAGAGACATTGCACAAGTTCCTATAATCCCACATTTATATTTGTCTAATTCACCAAAATCCACACTGCTGTGTTGATTGGACTTCCTGCTGGAAAGATGCAAACTATTTTTTTTCTTTGCGGAGGACAAAAATAAAAAAGATATCTGTCTTTGTTTCAGTTAATAACAATACCATGTGCTATTCCATAGGTTTTGACACTTATGCGATTGTAAGCACAATGCCACAGCACACTAGTGTGAAAAAACATAAAATCTACAATACAAATCTAAATATTTATAAAATATTTAGATAAATATTTTTTTACCATTGATGGTAATTAAAATCACTGGTTTGCCTGGTAACACAGTGAAGTTTCTGCCTCCACAGGAGCAGTCTGGCACCTTCACAGTTGGCAAAATGCAAGCTGGCAAAAAGGAGGAAAACCAATCATTTAGATTATCTGTTAACTGACTGCAGACACACATTGAACAGCAAAATTAGGGCTTTCGTGAGAACATACCTTGCTCATGGGTGCAATATCCATCTTCCCCTTTAATGATGCATGAGGTTGGAGGAATGGCTTCAAAAAAAGCACGAATCACGCATTCCCTGTTGTGGAGTGGCTGTTTTTTGTGATGCAATACATCACAGTCCCCACAGAACCACTCCTCAGGAAGACACTCTCTGCATCTAGGGAGAAAATAAAACAATATTCTAATATAATAGATTATTTCAGGTGAATAACTCATATAAAGTACAGTACACTCAATTTAAGCTATTTCAATTTTACTAGGTTTGATTTTATTGTATAGGATTGCATAGTGGCTCAGTGTTTAGCACTGTCACCTCACAGCAAGAAGGTCCTAGATTTACTTTTCTCATTAATGTGTTTTCATCTGGGTATCCAAGTCTTCTCCCATCCCCAAAGACATGTATCTTAGCCTATAAAGCAGGGCACTCAGCAAACCTACCCTGGGTAATTGAAGTTTGATATTAATGAAAACCAACCTAATAACAGCAGGCTCGTTGCAAAGGCAACACAGGGGATGACCAACAGCCTCTTTTGAAATAAGGCATTTTAGGTGGTATGGTCTTGCTTCTTTCCAGCGCTCTGAGGCTTTCTGCTGCCGAAAAGACCATGATGATGCAGAGCTTCTTTGAGGCTCAGCAGCAGAAGGACATGACGCCAAAATATCAGAGAGCCTCTCCATATTTTTTTCTGTAAAGAAAATACGAAATAAAGCGGTAAGGGGTAATTTAGATAAGGAACAATTCAAAGTCAACTGATCAGTATTAGAATGAACACTATTTTTTTTTTTTTATTATACATAGATTTTAGATTTAGACTTAAATTCATCACTGTGAATTACCAAATTCCTCTTGAGGATTTAGTTTTGTTGAGGTTGCAGTAAGTGGAACCTCCACACTGGATGACAGGGAGCACTCAACCGTGGGGTATGTGGCTATAAAACAGCACATAGAAGAATAAGAACAAGTTAGGCTATCACTCTGCATTCATGTTATTCTTTTCAACCTATATACTGAACAATTAAAAAAAATCTGACATATTTCTGTTAAGTACTTGGTAATGTCTTCTACAATAGTGTCACTAAAAGGTTTATCTACTTTTTAATGTCTTTTTAGATATTTGAATATTTTAAACTCTCAATAAACAATTACAGTGTTCTAATTTGAGTTGGTCCAACATTGACATAGTAAATTAATTTATTACAATTTATTTTTAATTTATTACTACAAATGTCAATTAATTCAGATATAACCTGTAGCGGAGGCTTGGCGTCGCCCTCCTCGAATCCCCCTCGGCTTACCACGTCCTACAGAGTCCCTTTTAGAGGTGTGTGGAGGGTCTCGTACACGTTTCCTCTCATCAGCTGCTCTCTGTGTATTGTAGTGAATATTTCTTGTAAGACTGATGTTGTTAAAAGTATTGTAACCAAAAGGCAGGTAACTAGTGAAAGGAAAACACAACATAGCGTGTTAGTAAGGTGTTGACCAGCTTAAATGAGCCTTGGAATAGATTCTCCAAGTCTCTGTAACTCGGAGGGATGTAACTCCATTCTTCCAAAATATAATGGAGATGGTGGGGATTGGGGTGATTGTCCCTGTAAATGCAATGTAAGTCTCTTTGGATAAAAGCGTCTGCCAAATGCATATATTATTATTATATTCCCTCATTAACACATGCCACAGAGCATGGTAGGATGAATCATGCTATATACCTGTATAAAATCTTCTGCACTCATCCTTCTTACAAATCCACATCACGTTTTACTTTAATTTGTTATGTTCAAGTATAAAATGATTGAGGTGTATAACAACTCTAACCCTGGCTTCAGCTAGAATGTGGTCATGTTTCAGCTCCAGAGCCATGCGTCTCCCCTCTTGGTAGTGGGGATCCTCTGAATCAAGTTTATGCTTGTTGGCCATTGCAATGCAGTCAGATACAGACAGACAGACAAAGATGGGTAAGACAGACAAGTAGACAAAGACAGACAGAGAGAGAAAAGAACGAGCAAAAGATAAAGACTGAGATAGATATAGATTGGAGAGATGGACAGAAATATAGATATTGAGAACAGAGAGGATGTGAGATATAGAAAATAATGAAGAGATAGAGGTTGGCTCTTAAAAGTGCCTTTGGGTTTGGAAAATCAGGTGTGGCTATAGGTTCGGACAGGTGATGTGTTTGACAGGATCTGCAGGGAGAACAACAGAAAATGTTAATTATGTAGTGTATACTAGGTATGTTGAAATAAGATTTAAAACGTGTACCCTAATAGTGAGTGATTCCCATTTTCTTATAAATACTTAAGATAGATAAATACAGATTCACGTTGTTCCTATTTCCTGTGCGACTGTTAAAAGGCGCGTAACATGTGTCTGGGCCTGGGGTTCCACATCCCAGATTTAAAGGCAGTGTTATGTGCAGTATAACGTTAGATCAAGTGATAATATTGTTATTACAGTGTGACACATTACAGTGACGTTGTGGGTGAACAACGATGATCGAGAGAAAATGACATCATCTAGCTAACTAGAGTTAGCTTATGTTGAATTTGGCTAGCCATTTAGCAAGCCTAATTTCACAGTTTTTTTTTTCTGATAATGAGGAAACCTTGGACGGGCTTTAATTCGCTGCCCTAATGTGTAAACCATGTGAATCTACTGGCAAAGAAAGGCATCCATTTTTTATAGCATTTTTAAGCAAAACGTGATCGTTACGTATGACTCTATGAGCCTCACAACTTACCTGGAAAATGGTTTGAGCGCAATGAGAAATCACACTGGCTCCGTCTCCATAGCAACGGAAGCTGATGATCATGGGTAATGCTGGAAACAAATAAAACTGATGGCCATAACATAGTATTGTTGAATTATCAAGCACACTTTCGCGTTTGTGTTGAAAAAAGATGAGGATATAATTAAAAGAGAATCGGCGGCGGGTCCTCAGTTTTATCTGTCGTCTTCACCATAGTAACGGTCGATAAGGCTCGTGGGAAATGTGGTTACTGTTAGATTTGACACACCAAACCGATGGAAAACCGGCATTTATCAGAAAAGAAACAGCAACATTAAGCGATAGCCGTAACTTAACTCAACTCTGCAGTCGCGTTCAGGAAGAATATATATTTACTATATTTGACTGTTTGGAAGCACTGACGATGGTTTACAATGTTGAGTAGCCTACCGAATATAAAGCAATAAAACAAGGATTATAATCTCCTGATTAAATGTTGAGTAATGTAGCCCTTAAAGTTTGCAAAATGAATAACAAATGAGAAAAAAACATTACTGTGCTCTCGAAGAAAAACGTGGTGCAGGCACGAAAAATACGTCCCATTGAAATACATTAGATTGAAAGTCGTGCTGAGCGACACGAAAAAAAGAAGGAAATTCGTGCCCATGGACACGAATCAATAAATTCATGTTGAGTTGCCTACCGAATATAAAGCAATCAAAACAAGGATTATAATCTCCTGATTGAAAGTTGAGTAATAGCCCTTAAAGTTTGCAAAATGAATAACAAATGAGAAAAAACAATACTGTGCTCTCGAAAGAAAAACTTGGTGCAGGCACGAAAAATACGTCCCATTGAAATACATTAGATTGAAAGTCGTGCTGAGCGACACGAAAAAAGAAGGAAATTCGTGCCCATGGACACGAATCAACAGATTCATGTTGAGTAGCCTACCGAATATAAAGCAATAAAACAAGGATTATAATCTCCTGATTAAATGTTGAGTAATGTAGCCCTTAAAGTTTGCAAAATGAATAACAAATGAGAAAAAAACATTACTGTGCTCTCGAAGAAAAACGTGGTGCAGGCACGAAAAATAAGTCCCATTGAAATATAGATTAGATTGAAAGTCGTGCTGAGCGACACGAAAAAAAGAAGGAAATTCGTGCCCATGGACACGAATCAATTGATTCATGTTGAGTTGCCTACCGAATATAAAGCAATAAAAACAAGGATTAAAATCTTCTGATTAAATTATGAGTAATAGCCCTTAAAGTTTGCAAAATGAATAATAAATGAGAAAAACAATAGCCTACTGTGCTCTCGAAAGAAAAACGTGGTGCAGGCACGAAAAATACGTCCCATTGAAATACATTAGATTGAAAGTCGTGCTGAGCGACACGAAAAAAAGAAGGAAATTCGTGCCCATGGACACGAATCAATAAATTCATGTTGAGTTGCCTACCGAATATAAAGCAATAAAAACAAGGATTAAAATCTTCTGATTAAATGTTGAGTAATAGCCCTTAAAGTTTGCAAAATGAATAACAAATGAGAAAAACAATACTGTGCTCTCGAAAGAAAAACGTGGTGCAGGCACGAAAAATACGTCCCATTGAAATACATTAGATTGAAAGTCGTGCTGAGCGACACGAAAAAAAAGAAGGAAATTCGTGCCCATGGACACGAATCAATAGATTCATGTTGAGTAGCCTACCGAATATAAAGCAATAAAAACAAGGATTAAAATCTTCTGATTAAATGTTGAGTAATGTAGCCCTTAAAGTTTGCAAAATGAATAACAAATGAGAAAAACAATACTGTGCTCTCGAAAGAAAAACGTGGTGCAGGCACGAAAAATACGTCCCATTGAAATACATTAGATTGAAAGTCGTGCTGAGCGACACGAAAAAAAAGAAGGAAATTCGTGCCCATGGACACGAATCAATAGATTCAAGTTGAGTAGCCTACCGAAAATAAAGCAATAAAAACAAGGACTAAAATCGCGCGATTAAATGTTGGGTAGTGTAGTCCTTAATGTTAAAAAAATGAATAACAATTGAGAAAAAACAATACTGCGCTCTCGAAAGAAAAACGTGGTGCAGGCACGAAAAATACGTCCCGTTGAAATACATTAGAATGAAAGTCGTGCTGAGCGACACGAAAAAAAAGGGAAATTCGTGCCCATGGACACGAATCAATAGATTAAATTTCGTGACTATGTCACGAACTGCCGTGAGACTGGGTTGTTAATGCAGCCTAACAATCCTTTAACGGATTTGAATAATAGAAGTGTATTAGTGTGTTATGTGTACGCCAGGTTAAAGAGATGGGTCTTTAATCTAGATTTAAACTGACAGAGTGTGTCTGCCTCCCGAACAGTGTTTGGTAGATCGTTCCAGAGTTTGGGCGCTAAATAGGAAAAAGATTTGCCGCCCGCAGTTGATTTTGATATTCTAGGTATTATC
This sequence comes from Aspiorhynchus laticeps, assembly GCA_023376895.1. Taxonomy (NCBI): domain Eukaryota; kingdom Metazoa; phylum Chordata; class Actinopteri; order Cypriniformes; family Cyprinidae; genus Aspiorhynchus; species Aspiorhynchus laticeps. Next base: position 2,736,988 of record CM041815.1, read on the forward strand.
AAATGGCCAGAGTTTTGAGAACGCAGTGGACGTGAAGGACTATAATGCGATAAGAGCTCGCTCAAGTACTGAGGAGCTAAACCATTCAGGGCTTTATAAGTAATTAACAAGATTTTAAAATCTATATGATGTTTAGTAGGGAGCCAGTGCAGTGTTGACAGAACCGGGCTAATGTGCTCGTACTTCCTGGTTCTAGTATGAACTCTAGCTGCTGCATTTTGAACCATCTGTAATTTGTTTATTAAGCGTGCAGAACAACCACCCAATAAAGCATTACCATAATCTAACCTTGAGGTCATAAACGCATGAATTAATATTTCTGCATTTGACATTGAGAGCATAGGTCTCAGTTTAGATATATTTTTAAGATGAAAAAATGCAGTTTTACAAATGCTAGAAACGTGGCTGTCAAAGGAGATATTACTATTAAATAGCACACCTAGGTACTGATGACGAAGAATTTACAGAGCAGCCATCAAGTGTTAGACAGTGTTCTAGGTTATTACTTGTGGGGGTTTTAGGTCCGATAATTAACACCTCTGTTTTTTAAGAATTTAGCAGTAAGAAATTACTCGTCATCCAGTTTTTTATATCGACTATGCATTCCATAAGTTTCTCAATTTGGTGTGTTTCACCAGGCCGTGAAGAAATATAGAGCTGAGTATCATCAGCATAACAGTGAAAGCTAACCCCGTGTTTCCTAATGATATTTCCCAAGGGTAACATATAAAGCGTGAAAAGTAATGGCCCTAGTACTGAGCCTTGAGGAACTCCATACTGCACTTGTGATCGATATGAAAGCTCTTCATACACTGCTACGAATTGATGGCGGTCAGATAAGTATGATTTGAACCATGCTAATGCACTTACACTAATGCCAACAAAGTTTTCTAGTCTATTCAAAAGAATGTTGTGGTCAGTGGTGTCGAATGCAGCGCTAAGATCCAGTAGAACTAATAGAGAGATACAACCACGATCAGATGATAAGAGCAGGTCATTTGTAACTCTAATGAGAGCAGTCTCAGTACTATGATACGGTCTAAATCCTGACTGGAAATCCTCACAGATATCATTTTTCTCTAAGAAGGAAGTGCAGAGAGTTCGTCAGGGGAAGGGGCTCAAATGAAAAATAGGGGCAATGGAAAAGGAAAAGAAAAAAAAGATAGGTCAAAAGTTTGGATACATTATTATTTTATATTTTTGCAAGAAGTCACTTATGGACATCAAGCTTGCATTTATCTGATAAAAATGTAATTTAAAATACATTTTATGCAATTCTGAGTTATTATCAATGTTGGAAATGTGATAAATTTTTTCAGGATTGTTTAATTATTAGAAAGTACAAAATAAATAAATAAAAAAGCACAGCATTTATTTAAAATATAACTTTTGTAACACTATATGTTGAAAAGCTTGAGGTCAGTATTTATTTATTTTTTTTAAAGAAATTAGTTTTCATTCAGCAAAGATTGCTAAATTGATATAAACAGTGATAGAAAAGATTGATATGGTTAGAAAACATCTCTATTTTGAATAAATACTGTTCTTTTTATTTTTATATTTATCAATGAACCCCAAAAAAGTATCACAGGTTCCAAAAAAACTAAAAAAATAAATAACAATAATAAATAAATAAATAAATAAAAATAAGCAGCACAACTATTTCCAATATTGATAATAAATCAGAATATTAAAATGATTTCCGAAGGATCATGCACTGAATACAGTTGTAATGATGCTGAAAATTCAGCTTTGTATCAGAGGAATAAATTATATTTTAAAGTATATTAAAATAGATAAACATCCTTTTAAATTGTAATAATATTTCACAATATTATAGTTTTTCTGTATTTTTGATCAAATAAATGCAGGCTTGATGAGCATAAGACACTTTCATAATGCTGCATAATTATCAAAATGGAGAGTCTATTTACACTAACTCCGCCCACAAACGTGTGACTGGGTTAGTCAACAAACAAAAAAGAAGCTAATTCTGCATCAGTTTCAGTGTAGTAGGTGGTAAGGCGCATGCATTTTGACACGATCGAGGCAGCCTTTTGCTGAACTTCTTTTCTCCCTTTTCACATCTCATATCGCATCAGAAAGGCATTTATTTTCAATAAAAATGAAGGAAATAATCAAAAAGTTGAAAATAAAAGTATCGGGTAGGGTTAGGGTAGGTGTAGGGAGGGCTTTATTGTCCCAATAAGGTGGCATCCATTTAATAATCTGAATTAAAACTATAATTTACACTCAATACGTTATTATTGCATACTGTTTTATAATGTACTATAATTCTGAGGTGCAGATAATTGGCACTATTTGCAATAAGTAGTATAAATAGCAGAAAATATTGCTATTTTAACATAATGTAAATATAATCTATAGCTATTTGCAAATAACAAATAGCATATCGTTAAAAAAATACTGCTATTGTCACTTGGTGTAAATAGTATCTATCCTAAAAAAATATGCTATTTGCACTTAGTGTAAATAGCCGCTGCATGCCTTATCAAAATGGTAATAATAATGTCATTTCCTGTCACCATTTAGCCAGCCTACACTTCACATAATAGGCCTGTAGGTGGCACTTGGGCCTAATTAACTATGATAGTTTCATGAAATAGTAAAAGGTGCATCATACATAAATGTAAGTGAATTGAATAAGCCTCCTGATTACCATTATTGCGACTTTTGGTGGCGCTGCACGGTTTTGTGCCATGCTTTTGTAGTCATTTAACATCTATTTTCTGAGCGATGTAATTTGATTTATAATATAAGACAAACGGCAGATCCAGATCTCTCCACAAATAAGCTCTTCTCTCCCATGTAATTTCCAACCGATTTATATGAATAAGAAAGGAAAATGACCACTCCACTTCACATTATTGTCCAATGAAATTTGAATTTGTGCCAGATTATAATTGGTTGGTGTATTATACATGACAAAGGGGCATTGATGAATTATGTAATATTCTAAAATATATAATATATGGATTTGTAATTAAATCAACACACTAGCTTTGATCATTGAAGGTTTTTTTTTGTTTGGTTTATTTTTTTTCCTTCTGTGACCCACTCACTGAAAGAACCATATTTGAGATAGGTTTCCGAACAGACTGTGGAATATCAGTCAGTCAAGCAAAACGCACGCATAGCAACGCCTCAGATGGACAGATATGTAAAAAATATTATTTATTAATTTATTAGTTATTTTCCGACTTTCGAGTGATTAGTTACCATTTTGTACACATTGCCATGTTAAAGGTGCTGTATGTAGGATTGACACTAGGTATTGCAGTCCAAATTCAAAATATTTTTTTTTCACCAGCCCCTCCTCCTCAGACTTGATGCACACACAGGTTGCTAGATTAAAGACACCAACAGGAACGAGCCCCACTTGAGCCCCCAAAGCCCCCCCCCCCCCCCCCCTTCTGCACGTGCCTGCCCTAACTAATAATACCTAAAATGCGACTACTACAACTAATCGAAGTTAGAATACTTATTAGAAACTGTATCATCAGCAGTAGTGTTCATTTTGTCAGCTATTTTCAATTTAGTCCCGCATGTTAAATGTCCTTGTTAGTTTTTTAATCATATTTAGTCAATCTAATCCTATTAAGTTTTAGTAGACTAACCCCCGGTTTCACAGACAAGGCTTGAGCTAGTCCCAGACTAAAATGAATGTTTGAGCTGTCAATTGAAAATATCTTGACATATCTTAAAATATGTAAGTGCCATTGTTGTCTTGTATTATGTATTGTCTTGTATATTGTATTCACATTCATTACTCAGGTAGAAGTATAGATACTAGGGTTTAAAAAGACTTCTGTAGAAGTTGAAGTATCAACTCAAGCTTTTTACTCAAGTAAAAGTACTGGTTTCAAAACTACTTTAAAGTATAAAAGTAAAAGTAATGTAAGGAAAAAAATGACATTAAGGACAAAAGCTTAGGCTGCACCACAGGGTCCTATTGTGCACTACCCCACCTCCTCCTCAAAAAAAAAAAAAAAATTCTAAAGGCCATAATGACTATAATGTCATATTAAAATGTTAATGTTGAAAAATTTGGGATGCACTAGGCTGTTTCAGCCGCATATATGCCCATTGAAAATGAACACATTTTAGTACAATGCAAATACATTAAAAAAACATATGTGTAACGTTACTACTGAGCATTGAGCCGGATGGAGCGATTTATCTGGATAGGTGTTTTTTTTTTTTTGAACGAAGACAAGCCGGAATGAAAACAAGCCGAAATGAAATAGGAGTAACAAGGCTATTTTTAAAATGTAAGGAGTAGAAAGTACAGATAATTGCGTGAAAATGTAAGGAGTAGAAGTAAAAAGTCGGCTGAAAAATAATTACTCCAGTAAAGTATAGATACCCAAAATTTCTACTTAAGTAAGGTAACGAAGTATTTGTACTTCGTTACTTGACACCTCTGCCTAAGATGCACACCTGTAACGTTTTCTAAGGCATTTTTATAAAAGCTGCTTAAATATCTTAATTTAACTACGGTTCTGGCTTAAGCTAAACCCCGTCAGTGAAACCGGGCCTAAAAGGCTCAACATTTTAGCCTAGTTTTAGTCAAAGAAAACCTGACGTATTCTAGTCTAGTCAATGGAAACTTGACATTTTAGCAAGAAGATTATTATTAATTAACCGTAAAGCAGTATTCATTTTGGCAGCCATTTTTAATTTAGTCTTAGTCTTACTCAAATGTACATTTAGTCAACCTTGTCCTGTTTTTTGTTTAGTCAAATTTAAGTCAACAAAATTAATGAGTATTTTAGTCAGATTTTAATCATGCTGTATAATGGTAAAACTGAAGAAAAAAAAATATATAATCGTAATGATTTTTATCATTTGAAAAAAAAATAGTTTTGCATTTCATGTATTGCACTTTAAGCACAAATCAATAGAAAGTGGACTCCTACATGGTTTATTTTACCTCATATGGTGTTCTGATTTATTATAGGCTTTTTTTATTATATAAATTAATACCAAAGACTTATGCAATCTCTCTGTATACATTATGAAAACTGGTAAAACAAATTAAAAATATTATAAGAGTGAAATTTCTTGTAATCCCAAACTGCAACCTATTTCTCTATTACAACAACAGCGGTTGAGTAAGTGTATTTATTCAGCAACCACAATCGCAAACAATATAGCCCAGATCTCATGACAGAAGTCAGACCGGCTGAGGGACACTTTGATCGCTAAACTCGAGCTTGTTTGTGCTGTTTTCAGATCATCGTCAGCGGCGCTTCTGCAATGAGGAGCGAACGCGTGCGCATGGTTGCCAGATTGCTTAAGACTAGCAAAACACCAAATGTATCCTTATAACAGCGAAGCTCTGATTCAGGGATTTGAACTCTTGACATCTGGCAACCGCACACATGAAAGCTTGTAGAAGAGCAGTCTGCAATAGCAATTTTTTCTCCTTTTTTGACGAAAATAAAAAGGGGATTTTTGGTAAAGTTTTTTTTTTTTAGAACACATTTTAGTCTCGTCTTTTTTCGTCAACGAAATTGCATGTTGATATAGTCATAATTATCATTTATTGACCTTATCGTCTCATCTTAGTCATGGGGAAAAAAAAGCTTGTCAATGAACATTTTTTCGTCATTTTTTTTTTTTCAATTGCTAACAAGCATTGTTCAATACTGAAGCCACATTTTCAAAACAGTTCACACATTTAGCCATACAGAAGTCTATGCTAAACAAACTGTGAATCATTTTTCATTGCTTTCAGACAAAATGCATTCAATAGCCCTATTCTGATGGTAATCGTTTCTCAGGGGGACGTAAGTGATTTTCACCATATACAGGGGGTAGTTGGTGATTTAATTGCCGTCCGAATCTCTGAGTTTACGTGAAGAAATCGATTCAAAATTCAGTGTTTAATCCCTTTTTGAGCTCTCCCGAACACCGTAACGTTGTACTTCGCTGTAATGTACATATTATTTCTGAAATGCTGGAAAGTATTTAAAAGAACAATACTTCATGACTGCTCCACCACAGCGAGCGGGAGCAGAAAAAGAAGAAAAGCACATAAACGTTCAAATGGGTCTTTATTATGGCAGCAGCAGGTGCAATACAATTTTAAAATGTGTATTATAAACAGATATATATCGCGTATAATTATATACAACTATAGGCGTCTATTTTCCTATTTTTAAACAGGGGATTTAAATAATAAATATGATAAAATATGCTTGGAATAATAATAATTCATTTTACATAAGTATTTTTAAATACATTTTACACAATAATAATACATTTGTAAATAAAATTAATTTTATTTACAGCAGACAATCATGTGATTGGTCACGTGAGCAGCGCGTTCCCGGGTGCGCAGGATCACAGAGCTCACTCCTCCACTGTGAATAAATCTCCATCCGAATCCATGAGTTTTATCAGAGGTGATATGTACATTTATTTTCACAGACGTCCATATGAGAAACAATTACCGTCCGAATCGGGCTAATGACTACATTTCTGAAAATCCATGAACACTTTTGTCATTTATACTCCACAACCTGCGAAACACTGTACATTTTTAACACGTTTCAAATGCTAACACACTGCTCTCAACACTGATAAAAGCACATTTACATCTCAAAGATGACAACTTGCAATTTGCAGAGAAGCATTTCAGTTATTGGTGGACTGTCTGACTTAAAGGGATAGTTCACCCAGAAATTAAAATTGTGTCATTGTTTGCATACCCACACCCCGAACCTGTAACAATGTATTTATTCTGTTGAACATAAAAGAAAATGCTTTGAAGAATGTGGGTAACCAAACAGTTTCTGTTCCCCAATTATAGTATTTTTCTCTACTATGGAAGTTACTGAGGACAAGCAGCTGTTTAGTTGCCCACATTCTTCAAAGTCTCGTATTTTATGTTCAACACATGGAATAACTTTATGCAGGTTTAGAACAACCTGGACAAAATATGACATAATTTTCATTTTTGGGTGAATCATAACTTTAAAGTGACAGACAAATCTGTGCTTCTAAAGAGACAGGACTATTGTCTGATTAAAATTTGGATAGTCTGTTAATGCAATATTCCATACATTATCAGAGCTAGGTAGACATAATTATTATATTTTTATAATATAATAGTATAATATACATCCCATCAGGTAACAGCTGCAGAACTGTCAAAAAAGACTAATAATAATTATAATAATTAAATAATTTAAAATAACATTAATGTGTTCGGTTGCAAGCTTACATAATTGAGAATGTTTTCTCTTTGTTTATTGTTGAGCTATGAGTTCCTCTGATTATTTGTGTCCATGGTTTATTTTCTTTGTCGTGAATGGGTATCCCTTATTTTGTCTCGCTGAAGGTGGCAACCCATGCTACATTCTGCAAAAACAAGTAGTTTCCTGTTCTATGCATAAAATAAGAGCGACCCTTAATATCTATCCTTTTATTATTCCGTGCAATTGTATTCGATTATCAGATGGTTCATCATATTCCATCGTTACATATTTGTTTCTGTTATTGCCGAGTTTGAATTGTATCACTCGTGAAGGAAGAAAAGCGAACACATCAGATCTGATTAAAACGCTTCAGTGAAAATTTGTGAATAAGCTACAATTAAACGTTTAATACATCTTTAGAAAAACTGCCTTACAATCTGTTATCGGACCTTTTTAGTTTTCAAGCACGAAAAACAATGAACACGGGATGAACTACACACAATTTAACGTGTGTGTATGCAAGTAAATCTATGGGCATAACACAATACAACACCCACAGTGACATTAAACACTTCATATAAAGATTGCGATGTCACTACTCTGTAAATTTGTATTTTAAAGAGAAAGTGGGTGGCTCTTAAAAGAGCCTTTGGAGTTTTCATTAATCAGTCCGCTTTAATTTATTTGGTTTTGGCGGGTTTCTCGGTCTTCTTGGGCAGCAGGAACCTTCCGCTTACAAGTCCGACTCGCTATCCATTAGGCCACGACTGCCCCCAAATAAAAATGCGACCATGTAAAAATAAATAATAAATACATAAACCTGAACAGGTTCAGCAGAAATACGGAAAGCAGGCCTCTGCTGGAGTGACGCACATCATTGTGACGTTGCATGGCACCGCCTTTAAATGTTTCAACTAGGTCCGCTGAGCAACTGTAAAGCTCGTCTTCCAGCGCCTGAAGCTTTACTTTAGTTTTTGTGAGACTAAGCATCATTAACTGAAACAATGTCTGGAAGAGGCAAAGGCGGTAAAGGACTCGGGAAAGGAGGCGCTAAGCGTCACCGTAAAGTTCTGCGGGATAACATCCAGGGCATCACCAAACCCGCCATCCGTCGTCTCGCTCGCCGCGGCGGAGTCAAGCGTATCTCCGGTCTGATCTACGAGGAGACCCGCGGTGTGCTGAAGGTGTTCCTGGAGAACGTGATCCGCGATGCCGTTACCTACACCGAGCACGCCAAGAGAAAGACCGTCACCGCCATGGACGTCGTGTACGCTCTGAAGCGACAGGGACGCACTCTGTACGGCTTCGGAGGATAAACATGTCTGTGCTGCCATAAACACCCAACGGCTCTTTTAAGAGCCACCCACACTATCACATAAAGAGTTAATGCTGGTTGCCGTTTTATGTTTTTGGTGAAAAACTAATAAGACTCACGTGAATGAATCTTTTATACAAAAGCGAAACTAGTGTATTGTTGGTCTGTTTGTTGTAACCAGAATGTAAGTATTTCTATGTTTTTGAGCCGAAAACTGATTCTCAAAATTGGAGCTCTTTTGTGGTTACTTCAAAAGCGCACAGAATGAGAGCTTTATTTTTTGGTCTAATGGAGGTTTCATTTTTGTTTAGCGTCTTTGAAATTAAGTAATTTAAAAACTAAAGAAAAAAAAAAATCAAATGGCAATGATATTTAAGTTAGAGCAGAAGTGAAATTGGCAGAACAGCAGAGAAAAATAAAGTATCTAATTATTAAGGGGTCTAAAAATACACTGATATTTGAAACCCTTTTTTTTGTATAAAACTAAAAAAAGAGCGGGAATTGAAAAGGAAACTGATTCATATCGGCTGATCTCGTTCAAACGCCGAGCGGTGGGTGGGGCTATCAATTCACCGCCTGTGATTGGCCCTCGTTCCACGCGTGATACTTCGAGTTGTCCAATCACATACGAGTTTATGGGTTTGGTCTATGAAAACACGCAATCAGAGGAATCCATATCTCCTTGAAAATTAGCATAGGCGAGTCAATATATACCTCTGTCCGGCTCATTATAGTCATTGATTTGTCATCATGCCTGAACCAGCGAAGTCCGCGCCGAAGAAAGGCTCCAAGAAGGCCGTCACTAAGACCGCCGCTAAAGGAGGAAAGAAGCGCAGAAAGACCAGGAAGGAGAGCTACGCTATCTACATCTACAAGGTGATGAAGCAGGTTCATCCTGACACCGGGATCTCTTCTAAGGCGATGGGGATCATGAACTCTTTCGTCAACGACATCTTCGAGCGCATCGCCGGTGAATCGTCTCGTCTCGCTCACTACAACAAGCGCTCCACCATCACATCGAGAGAGATCCAGACCGCCGTGCGTCTGCTGCTGCCCGGAGAGCTGGCCAAACACGCCGTGTCTGAGGGCACCAAGGCCGTCACCAAGTACACCAGCTCCAAGTAGAGCTCCTCTCCAACTCCCCGAGACACAAAGGCTCTTTTAAGAGCCACCCATCTTATCACTGAAAGAGCTTGTCTGTTGTTAAACTGTGTCGTAACAGTCGTCGCGTATTAGACGACAGTTAAGTTTCGCACTTAGGCATTTACCCGTAGTTATTCGTTACTTCCTTTTTTTTTTTTTGACAGCAAAAAAATAAAATACTGCAATGCAATTTAAATAATTAATTGAAATGTCAATCTCCGTTAAGTCTCTTCAACCCAAAATAAATTTGATTATTTAACGTTAGTTTAATTTCCCCTGATCTCGGAGTTGTTTCACGTTTACAAATCTCATCTACAAGTGTTTTGTTCCTCATTTTGCAACTGTGTGCAAGCATAAACTCACTCGTATGCCGCAAAAACATATGTTGTACTAGTGCTTTATAGATGGTGGAATATATCCAGTGGGTCTATGTAAAATGATAAAGGGTACTGAATTAAGGAAGTTGTTCCTCTGGCAATGGAGCTCATACTGACAAGGAACTCAATATGTGGAATGAAAAACAGGATTTGTTGAGTTTCCCTGATAATGGGTCATTAATACAAGGCCTTGACAAAAAAAAAAAAAATATTGTAGTATTATGAATATACTTCAAACCATAGTGTGTGCCAAGACATTCCTTTAAATTTACCAGACAAGACTAAGGAATGTTGTTCTCAGGGTTCCACACATTTTCCATTTCAAAATTCCATACTTTTCCAGACTCAAACTTCCAAACCTCGATTTTCCCGATCCCGATTTTCAGACCATTATTTTCAGCTTTATATTTGGTATGTTGTACAGTCATCTGTAATAAAATTAATTTTCTCAGGGTTTTTTTCATTGATTTTAGCGAAGTGACAGCATACAGAGTCCCTAGAATAATATATATATACAGGTGCTGGTCATATAATTAGAATATCATCAAAAAGTTGATTTATTTCACTAATTCCATTCAAAAAGTGAAACTTGTATAATGTATACATTCATTCCACACAGACTGATATATTCCAAGTGTTTATTTATTTTAATTTTGATGATTATAAGTGACAACTAATGAAAACCCCAAATTCAGTATCTCAGAAAATTAGAATATTGTGAAAAGGTTCAATATTGAAGACACCTGGTGCCACACTCTAATCAGCTAATTAACTCAAAACACCTGCAAAGGCCTTTAAATGGTCTCTCAGTCTAGTTCTGTAGGCTACACAATCATGGGGAAGACTGCTGACTTGATAGTTGTCCAAAAGACGACCATTGACACCTTGCACAAGGAGGGCAAGACACAAAAGGTCATTGCAAAAGAGGCTGGCTGTTCACAGAGCTCTGTGTCCAAGCACATTAATAGAGAGGCGAAGGGAAGGAAAAGATGTGGTAGAAAAAAGTGTACAAGCAATAGGGATAACCACACCCTGGAGAGGATTGTGAAACAAAACCCATTAAAAAATGTGGGGGAGATTCACAAAGAGTGGACTGCAGCTGGAGTCAGTGCTTCAAGAACCACTACGCACAGACGTATGCAAGACATGGGTTTCAGGGTCCATGTCAAGCCACTCTTGAACAAAAGACAGCGTCAGAAGCATCTCGCCTGGGCTAAAGACAAAAAGGACTGGACTGCTTCTGAGTGGTCCAAAGTAATGTTCTCTGATGAAAGTAAATTTTGCATTTCCTTTGGAAATCAGGGTCCCAGAGTCTGGAGGAAGAGAGGAGAGGCACATAATCCACGTTGCTTGAGGTCCAGTGTAAAGTTTCCACAGTCAGTGATGGTTTGGGGTGCCATGTCATCTGCTGGTGTTGGTCCACTGTGTTTTCTGAGGTCCAAGGTCAACACAGCCGTATACCAGGAAGTTTTAGAGCACTTCATGCTTCCTGCTGCTGACCAACTTTATGGAGATGCAGATTTCATTTTCCAACAGGACTTGGCACCTGCACACAGTGCCAAAACTACCAGTACCTGGTTTAAGGACCATGGTATCCCTGTTCTTAATTGGCCAGCAAACTCGCCTGACCTTAACCCCATAGAGAATCTATGGGGTATTGTGAAGAGGAAGATGCGATATGCCAGACCCAACAATGCAGAAGAGCTGAAGGCCACTATCAGAGCAACCTGGGCTCTCATATCACCTGAGCAGTGCCACAGACTGATCGACTCCATGCCACACCGCAATGCTGCAGTAATTCAGGCAAAAGGAGCCCCAACTAAGTATTGAGTGCTGTACATGCTCATACTTTTCATGTTCATACTTTTCAGTTGGCCAGGATTTCTAAAAATCCTTTCTTTGTATTGGTCTTAAGTAATATTCTAATTTTCTGAGATACTGAATTTGGGGTTTTCATTAGTTGTCAGTTATAATCATCAAAATTAAAAGAAATAAACACTTGAAATATATCAGTCTGTGTGGAATGAATGTATACATTATACAAGTTTCACTTTTTGAATGGAATTAGTGAAATAAATCAACTTTTTGATGATATTCTAATTATATGACCAGCACCTGTATATAATACAGACCGAGAATGTAAATATTTTGCATGCTTACGCATTACAGTTTGTAGTTTTATATAACCTATTTCCTTTGTGCATCACTGCCATCTTACTATGAATAAAACGATAGCATGAATGCACATACATTAACAGAGATCTACCTGCTCAAAATGTTGCTTTTCTTACGGTAGTACCTCTAATATCAAGGCCTAATGTCCAAGATAACTCATCCTCTGTGGTGGCAGAGAAACCATGACTCGAAATGGGCTGATGGCATACAATTTGCCAAGTTCAAGGGTCTTTAAAAAAGACTGGTACTGTAAAAAAGTATTTAAGATTTGCTTTTATTAGGGCAGTGTGCCATATTTCAAGGCCTTAGTTCTCTTTAATGCATAATCTGTGGCGGAACCACAGCACGAAATGATCTGATGGGTCAATAGGTGGCTCAATGTGCATCGTCCTATTTGCCAAGTTTAATGGTTTCTTATGGTAACATAAAAGTCTGTATATTTTTTTATTTTTGCAAAGGTACTTGAGGTTATGTAATACGGTGCTAAGAATATAGTGTGAAGAAACCCCAAATACTTATAACCTGCATTTTGCATAATGCAAATGTGCATATGTCATGTTATGTCATATTTGGCGATCACTAAAGAATCACTGAACAGCTACCATGAAACCTCACTTCTTGTGCGATAAATGTATTTTCCTTTTCATAAAAGTTTTAATTTTCTATTATAAATAAATATATATATATATAAAACTAAATAGGGGCGAAAGTATGGAAACACGGATATTTTCCCCATACTCTGCTTTCTTTGTTCCAGACCTGGAAAATACTTAAATCAAATTCCATACTTTTCCAAACCCCGTAGGAACCCTGTGTTCATAATCTTATATCCCAATTTAAAAAAAAAAAAGAGTAATCAGAACAAGACTTACACTTCTTTTAGTTTTCAAATTTTAAATGATTGTCTATTATAAACCATTAAAGTCATCTGTGCTCAACAGTGAATGAAGAAACAGACAAAGGAGGAGGGGTTTGTTATTTGGAGGGACGAGCAGTGATTGGTTTTCATCTGTGATCGCCTCTAGCCAATAGAAGAGGAGCACGCTCTGTTAAAAGCTGATTGTCAAGCTGCAGCAGTATTATTTCTATCATTCCTTAAAAACAACTACTTCAACATCTTCAAACATGAGTGGAAGAGGTAAAACCGGCGGTAAGACCAGAGCGAAGGCTAAGACTCGCTCCTCCAGAGCAGGGCTGCAGTTCCCCGTCGGTCGTGTTCACAGGCTGCTCCGCAAAGGTAACTACGCCGAGCGCGTCGGTGCCGGTGCTCCGGTTTATCTGGCCGCTGTGCTCGAGTATCTGACGGCTGAGATCCTGGAGTTGGCTGGAAACGCCGCTCGGGACAACAAGAAGACCCGTATCATCCCCCGTCACCTGCAGCTGGCGGTGCGCAACGACGAGGAGCTGAACAAACTCCTGGGCCGAGTGACCATCGCTCAGGGCGGCGTGCTGCCCAACATCCAGGCCGTGCTGCTGCCCAAGAAGACCGAGAAACCCGCCAAAACCAAATAAACCGGTTCAAGTCTGTTTCTGAAACCCAAAGGCTCTTTTAAGAGCCACCCATTTTATCTACCAGAGAGCATTTTTCTGTTAGTTGGTTTCATTAGTAGTGACTATACATTTTTTTTTTTTTTTTAAAGAATAAATAGTTAACCAAATAAATTACAGGTGTTGCGTTTGTATAACTACAAATACCATCAATAGCTGAAGATTAAGCCATTGAGCAAATTAATATTTCATAATTAATAAAATGTTACAATGAAATCTGTAAAGACTTTCCCTAATGGTTAGAGAGTCGGACTTGTAATCCAAAGGTTGTGGGTTTGAATCTCAGGTCCGGCAGGGATTGTTGGTGGGGGGAGTATCCTCCTTCAATACCACAACTGAGGTGTCCTTGAGCAAGACACTGAACCCCCAACTGCTCCCCGGGCGCTGTACCATGTGCCCACTGCTCCGGGTGTGTGTTCACTTAAAATGGATTAAATGCAGAGAATACATTTCACTGCTGGTTATATACTCTATATAATCGTGTATGTAACAAAAAATATATCTATTCTATTCTAAAGAGTGTTAGTGTAGTGTAAACGAAGACTATAATAAATCCTTGAAAGAGACTTCGGAGTAAAGTAATAAACAGGACAAAAGCATTATGAGCGGGAAACTCAAACAGCACCGTTTGCAAACAGAAGCTGCGCAGTCATTGGCTAGCAGTCATGCACAGACGTCACTCATCAGCCAATCACAAGCCTCCGCACCTTCATGACACCATAAGCGCGTGCCCGTATGATGCTTTAAAAGCAGGGGCGTAAGATAGAACAGCTACATTTTCTACGTACGCAGAACGAAGAAAGAAGTACATCGCAGCGATGGCAAGAACCAAGCAGACCGCTCGTAAATCCACCGGCGGCAAAGCCCCGAGGAAGCAGCTCGCTACCAAAGCCGCCCGTAAGAGCGCTCCGGCCACCGGCGGCGTCAAGAAGCCTCATCGCTACAGGCCCGGCACCGTGGCTCTGCGAGAGATCCGTCGCTATCAGAAGTCCACCGAGCTGCTGATCCGCAAGCTGCCCTTCCAGCGTCTGGTGCGAGAAATCGCTCAGGACTTCAAGACGGACCTGCGCTTCCAGAGCTCCGCTGTCATGGCCCTGCAGGAGTCCAGCGAGGCTTATTTGGTCGGTCTGTTTGAGGACACCAACCTGTGCGCCATCCACGCCAAGAGAGTCACCATCATGCCCAAAGACATCCAGCTGGCCCGCCGCATCCGTGGAGAGCGCGCTTAAACTCACCGCATCACCCGCATTAAACCCCAAAGGCTCTTTTAAGAGCCACTCACGTTTTCACATAAAGAGCTTCAAATCCGTTTACAATTTCGTGCACCATATGTTGTCGAAAAAGAGGGTAAACATTACGATATTACGTTATTTGTTACTTTTCTCGTCTTTTTCTACCTTTTATTTTTTACTTTGTTTTCTTGCTCTTAGAATTATTATTATTTTTTTTTTAAATCAAAAACCTGATTAGAGCAAATTGATGTAAAGCCTATTTGTTTTAGTTATCTGCTACAGTTAAAATGGCTTATTCCTAAACCGATTCAATTTAGTGTTATTTTGCTACCAGGTGGGTTTGTAACAATAGAAAATATGGTTTATGTGCATGCATTTATTTAGTTTCTCAGGTTTATCATTTGTAAAACAGAAGAGGTGTAAATGCGTGGCTTGACAAATAACGAAACAGGTTACTTGATTACTTAAAACATGAATGTACTGCCAGCACTTTTGTACTTTCAAATCAAATCACTTTTGTCACATAATCACCGCACATGTGCCTTGGTGAGTGAAATTCTTGAGCGTGCTCCAGACAGTGCAGAAACAATTAACATATAGACAGTACCATTACATACATACAGACACAGATGACAATACATGCATATACTCAGTACACACAGTGTACAGTTAGACATACTTACAGTTATCAATACACATTATACACCGTATGTACACATTCTACATTATGTACACGTATACACGCAATAATATGCAAGGTGCAGTAGATTATACATAAGCTAGATACGCAAATGTCATGGATGTGCATTGGATGGTATCCAGTGGTAACGGATAGATTGTTGTATTAGTGCAGTGTGTACGTGTAGTCCAGTTTGAACTGAGGAGTTAAAGTGCAGTACGTGGCATATCGTAAAGTGGGAGTGTGCTGTAAGGTGTATTAGTCTGATAGACTGAGGGAAAAAGCTATCCCTCAGTTGGCTAGTGTGGGATCGGATGCTGCGGAGACGTCTTCCTGAGGGCAGCAGAGAGAACAGTCTGTGGGACGGGTGGCTGGAGTCATTGGTGATCCTCCGGGCTTTCCTTATACACCGCCTGGTGTAGATATCCTGGAGGGAGGGAAGCTCACCTCCAACAATGTGGTGGGCAGTTCGCCACGTTCTATCATTCTACTTTCATCTATCTGGTCAAGAGCTCTACCAACTTTATAGGACTCTTAAGCTGTAGAGGCCACATGCCTGACAACAATGACAACTCCCATGACGATCAGCCAACCAGTCACTAGTTTAAAAATCAATTTAGCAGCAGTTCACAGACCCTTCTCTCCACCCACTGTTTGCTTGTGCATATGGTAGTGATTTTTGTGACTGTGATGGACTGTGATTATTGCTGTGATGGACTTCACTTTCACATATTTTCTGTTTTTAACTCTTATAGGGGTGAGTTTCCCATTTTTGAGATTTGCAGCTAATGTGTAAATGGTGAAAAACGGCAAAAATGAGGAATCAAGTGTAATTGACAAAAAAATATAAAATGGATGTTTTTTTTTAATAATATAAAATGATAAATTATGAAAGAGTATATATTATTTTCACAAATTCATGTTGTTTGTGAGCATACATATACTGAGAGTATGTAAAATGGATTATGTAATTACAAAAATTAAGTACTTGTAATTAGAGTAAATTCCATTTTAAAATCAAACTACAGTTACTTTTTATGGATTACTTTTTATGGATTAACACAATAGCAATCATTTATTCATAATTGATTGATTCTGCCTAATTCCTCTTTTTCATCTTTTAAATGTTCCTTTCTAAAATAGCCTTCCGCTTATATACACAAAGTCTCCAGTCTTGTGGACGTTCACACAGAGATCAGTCAGTAATCAGAGCATTTGAATACTGGATTTACAAAAAACATTTCAGGTTTAAGAAGTGTTTCAACACTGCATCACATACTGATGAACACAAAGTTTTTATTTGGATTATCAGTTATTTAACCATGTATTACTTTTGAAGGCGTTTGTATTTCAAACATATTAAAATGCACAAATTCAACAAGTTTTTTTGCCATCTGATCCTCTTTCACCTAATATATTTTTATTTGAATTACACCTGAGATTTTTTAAATAAATATTTTAAGGATTAATTAACACATTTGTTCAGGGTTCCCTGTTGGTTGTGGTCACATGACATGCAGGTAAACAAATAAAAGATTTCATTTTTTCAGAAGTGTTTTATTTTTATTCATTTTAAAAGTGTTTTAATTTAACATTGTTATGATTGATTTAATGATTAGCTTTTCATTAAACCCACAAACCCCCTGCAGTTCCTTCACAAACCCAGTTTGGGAAACCTTGACGTAATATAATCATAAGGTTTAATGCACTTCATGTTGTTGATAACAACCAATAGAGTATATTTTCTTACTCTTTGTATTTTTATATATGATACACGATTATCCTATTTAAATCAATGTGAAAAACGAGAAAGGTTAAAGGTAATATAAAGTAATCTAAAAGTAGTCTGATTCTATTACCTAATGTGTAATGGATTATGTTACTAACTACAATTTGTTGTCAAGTTATTTGGAATCAGTAAAGAATTACAATTTGTAAGTATTCTACCCTGCTCTGAAGGCATAATGAAAAACAATTATAGTAATAATGTTGAATAAGGCAATATACTCAACATCTGGTATCTGCATTTAATTTAGCATGGATTTAATTGAGTCATGTGTCTCACCTCCTTTCCCTGTATTTCCTGCAGTCTGTCTGATCTGCACAACATTACTTACAGAATAATGATGTCCCGATAGATCTGTTATATATATATATATATAAACACTGTTTATAGAGTCTTTGCCTTTAGGATTGTAGAGGCCTTATACATTTGAAGATCTGTAGGATGCCATTGTGGAATAAAATGGCGTCTGTGCGATCAGTTGACTTATCCTAGTATACTCTACATGTGAGATATATAGGAGACACTTGACCTCTGTAATGTCTGAGGAGAGTCTGCATAGATCTGAAGGTTTTTTCTTAGGTGCACTTGATAGAGTTCAACTGCTGTCTGTTTTGCAACTAGACAAACAAGCTATAGTATATGCAGGGAATATTGTAATATTTATATACTATACTTTTTGCTATACAGTATAGGGATATATAATGTATTTTAAATTATTTTGTGCATTTGTTTTTTTCAACAAATTAGCAAGTAAAAATCTTACACCTCTGTTAATGTTAAGTAGCTATCTAATCTGTATAGATGGTAGGGGAAACTATTGGGGAAAGTTTTGAAAAAAAAGTGCAATTACTTCAGGGGTAATTGGATAAAATAATAATAATAATAAATTAAAAATATATACTGTCATCAACATATTTATTCAGCCAAGCGACCAAAGTTTCTTTTTTTTTTTTTCCCTCTTCCCCTTAAATATTGTCAGATATCAGGACTTGATGGGAGAAAAAGAAAGATTGGTAATGAAAAAGGTTAAAGGAGAATAATGGAGTGACAAGGCAAAAGACACTACCTATTTTTCAAGGATAACTGGTGAATAATGAGGAAAATATACACTGGCCGTGTCTCAAACGGAAGGCTGCCTCCTCCGTAGGTCACATTTGTAGGCTGCATACATCACCAAGCTTGGTTTATTTCAGTTAACTGAGCATTATTTGCGAGTCAAAAGCATATTACAACAATTTACACTTAACTAAGAATAATGGTCAAATGTATAACTGTTAATATTCTAAAATAAGGTCTTCTTTATGACGTATCAAGCCTACAAATGTGACCTGCGGAGAATGCAGCCTTCCGTTTGAGACACGGCCACTGTGAACAGTGCAGGTGTAAACTCTCTCCAGAAGATGGCAGTAGTGCAGCTTCCGGGATGCAGGCTGCCGTTAAACATCAAGGAAGAAGAAGAAGAACGAGGCGCCAAATTTTGTACCTGTCCTTCATGAACGGAGAGAGAGAGGAAATATAGTAATGAATCATGAATTTAAAAGGCAAAGGTGAGTATTTTGTTTTACCCATACTATGAGTTAATGTACTGTTTACAATCTTCGCATGATACTAAACTAAATATCCGAAAAGTGTATCTTATTTGTTACATCTGATAAACAAAAGATAACGTGAGCTGTTGTTATTATTGGAGGGTAACGTTACGTTAGCGCACGGTAATGTTTACTGATGAGCTTTTGTTGTCGTATATATTAGCATATTATTTACTATAGTTTTGCTTTTTAAATGAATTGTATTGTTTGTTTTCTGTGCAGCAGCCGCGGAATCAAACGCCAACAGGTAAAGTTAACATTAAATATATATAACGTTACACAGCTAGTGATACTACGGTCCAAAACAGGGAAAGATCGAGAATAAACGAGATTACAGCTAATGTTTTATACCATTAACGTTATATACATCGAGTTTGTTCGTTTTTACACGATTAAACTCTTTTTTTCAAGTGTTTATAACAGATCAGTTAATTAGCATGTAACATTAGGTGATATAAGTTAGTTTATCATGCTGGTCTGTTGATATTTGTCTGGCAGAAACTAATTTGTTCCTCATATCTTCACTAGTTATTAAACACATTAAGTTTAATAAACGAATGTGGAGATCATTATAAACATAATTTATGCTCTACTTACACACAATAAGTAAAATTTTAGTCAAAATGTACTCAAACTCATACAGGGTTGGAACAATTTGAGGGTATTTCTTCTGTTCAAGTCAAAAGAAGATATTTTGAATATTATTGACAGTAGCAATTGAGTTTTAAAGTATGAAAAAAAAGCCTAGGAATCAGTGTCTACTGGCAACTACAGTAGTCAACATTTGAAGTGGATCAAAAACACTTTAAGGTGTCCTTGTTAAACATGTTACATGTACTTAGTATTATAATAAATGCAAGTAACCCTAAGCCAAACCTTAATCCTAACCATATATTAAATACATGTAATTAATTAATATTACTCAGTACTTAAATGTATAACTACACTGTAAGGACACCTTAAAACACCTTAAAATAAAGTGTAACCATAACCTTTTATCAAAGTTGTCCTAAAACTTAAAACCAAAATGTATTCTTGTCTGACAACTTTGAACTGTTTTTGATCCACTTCAAATATCGACTACTATATTTGGTTGCCAGCATGTTGTGTTCAACAGAAGAAAGAAACTTATACAGGTTAGGAAGTAGATAAGGGTGAGTAAATGATGACAGTTTTTGTGAGCTATCCCTCTAAAATGCTCCTGCAGTGATGGAGATGCCATCAAGGTGTTTGTGCGTGTCCGGCCGCTGACTCAAGGCACTGGGTTAATGACAGATGGAGATCACAGTCTGTGTTTGACAGTGAGCTCACCGCACACCGTTAGACTGCACTGCAAACCAGAGCCTCGCACCTTCACCTACGACCATGTGGCTGACATGAACACAAGCCAGGTGAGGCAGGGGTTAGATTCATCTTCTGTGGGTGAAGATGGGTCGAGACATCATCTCATCACTGTTCTTTATGTCTCTCAGGAGGAGGTTTTCTCCAGCGTGGCTAAAAACATTGTGGAGTCGTGCATGAATGGATACAATGGGACCATTTTTGCCTAGTGAGTTCCTGTGTGGCTTGTATTGACATGTTTTAGAGCCGTGGCATGTTCATGATGTGGTGTGTTTGTTTTTCAGTGGACAGACGGGCTCAGGAAAGACCTTCACCATGTTGGGTAAGTGATGAAGTCTCTGGTCAATAGGCCTGCTAGGTAAATCTTTTGTCTGTGTATGCGCACAGTTTACAGTAGCTCTCAAAATGTAATTGGGCACTTGTGATAAAATAGAAATGCTATTTTATCTACTGCAATAGAGACAGAGCTCATTTAGGCCACGCCCACACTGGGGGGATGGGAACAATCCAACGCTCACCATTGACTTTGTATTGCGGGAAGCTGCCTCCTTGTCATTTCTGACTTGAGACCAAAAACAGAACAATGCCTCAAAGCTGCTGTGTGACAAGGTCTACAGTAAACAAGCTAAAAACCCCAGAACTACGTTTTTATAAGCTGTCGACCCCAAAAACGAGCTTTTAAGGACACACAAATAGTATCGAGGTATTTCACATTGGGTCATTCAGTTGGTTCATTTCTCAAACAAAAGGAAGGTAAGGAAAAGGAGCACTGACATAAATAAAATTATAAATAAAATTTAGTTTCTCAATATATCTCCTCCTCTCAGGTTCACATGAGAGGGTGGTGAAATAATCCTTTAACGTGGTTAAAAATAATGTATGGTTCCTGTCGCTGATTACGTGTCCCTGCAGTGGGCGCAGTTCTCAGAGTAATAGTAATATGACCCATTGTGTTCTACTTTTGTGTCCTTAAACGCTCGTTTGTTGGGGTCAACAGCTTATAAAAACATAATTCTGGGTTATTTAGCTTGTTTGCTGTACACCTCGTCACAGAGCAGCTTTTAGGCATTGTTCTGTTTTTTGTTTTAAGTCAGAAATGACAAGGAGGCAACTTCTCGCAATACAAAGTCAATGGAGAGCGTTGGATTGTTTCCCCCCCGGTGGGCGTAGTTTTCAGATTATAACGCGTATCGCTCTGTCTCTGATAATTTAGAGGGTTGTTTTAGTTTTTTTTTTCATGGGAACAGATTTGGAGATATTTAGCATTCCATCACTTGCTCCGACCACTGTATTTATATCTGGGAAGAGCCGTATGAAAGTTAGTCTGAATATACAAAAGTAAAGGTGATTGTATTTTGTGTGTGTGCAGGTCCCTCAGAGCTGGATAACTTTACTGATGAGATGCGTGGTGTGATTCCTCGAAGTTTTGAATACCTCTTCTTCCTCATCAACAGAGAGGTGGAACGGGTAAGACGGGTTTCATTAAATATACAATTTCAGATAAATGTAACATTGCATTAATTGCAGTATCATGCTCTTTTTTTTTGGTTGTTGTGTGCTTATATGATTGGGAATCAGGAAGCACGTTTTTATTTAGAAGCAGCTGAAAACTGAATAAACTTGATATGTGGCTAATTTAATGATTCTGGGATGTCTGTGTTTTTCACTGAAGTGCCTGCTACACCATAGTAAAATAGTGCTCTCTGTGAGAGATGTTCTGTGTGAAGGAAATGCTGAATTAGTTAAGTTTAAAGAGAGACTTCACCCAAAATTTGAATTACTGTCATCATTTACCCACCCTCATGTTGTTCCAAATCTGTGAGATTCTTATTCTGATTCTTATGCAAATGAAGATATTTTGAAGAATGTTGTTAAACAAAACAGTTGACTGTAGCCATTGACTTCCATGGTATGAAAACAAATACTGTCAGTGACTATAATCAATTGTTCTTTTAAATATGTTATTTAGTGCTCATCTGAAGAAAGAAACTCACACAGGTCTGAAACAACTTGAGAGTGAATACATGATGACGGATTATTATTATTATTTTTTTTATTTTTGTGAACTGTCCTTTTGATTTTGTCATGACAACTGTTTTGTATCGGTTCTCATACAAAAGCTGAGAAAAAGCAAAGTTCAACATGCAATACATTGTTACATTACATTGTTACAATCAGTGTTGGGGAAAATTACTTTTAAAAGTCATGCATAACAATATGGTGTTACTCCATAAAAAAGTTACTAATTGCATTACTTGGTTACTTTTTATGGAAAGTAATGCATTGTTACTTTTTTATTTTTGTTTGTCACCTAGGCTGGGCTTGCTTTTATTTTTATTTTTTTACAACTGTAAAGGCCCTTTCACACCAAAAGTGAAATGAGTAAGCCTCTGTGAAAACAAAGTAACTTGCATTACTTGTTTGAAAAAGCAACTCTGGTATTTTATTGTACATTTAAAAGTAATGCATTGCTTTACTAGTTACTTGAAAAAAGTAACCTGAACCTGTAACTCATGTTACTTGACAATGTGTAACCCAGCACTGGTTACAATACATTGATACATAAATCAAAATACATTTTTGTGATGTAGATCTCACTTCAGTTTAGTATTGAAGTGCTTTAAAAAATATTTAATCATTAAGTGCATATAACATTGCTCACGTTGCTTAAAAATGTAAAAACAAAAAACAAAAAAAAAAAACATCCTCCTCAATGTACCATATTGTTTAGTGTTCACTTAAACATTTAATTTAATGGATTTTTTTCTCTCTCTCTGCAGTCTGGTGGGATGAAGAGCTTCCTCTGCAAGTGTTCATTCATAGAGATCTACAATGAGCAGATTTATGACCTATTGGACAGTGTGTCCACCAGCCTTTTCCTGCGAGAGGACATCAAGAGGGGCGTCTTTGTAGAAGGAGCCGTGGAGAAATACGCAGCATCTGCTGCAGAGGCCTATCAGGTCTTACACATGTTTTTAAACACTAACAATAATATTAATATCTACTCATAGCTACTGAAATATTTATTCATACAATGTTGGCATTTGTTGGAGCTCTGTGCTTTATTTCTGCGTGTTTGTGTGTGCAGGTGTTGTCGATGGGATGGAGGAACAGGCGAGTGGCGTCCACCTCGATGAACCGCGAGTCATCTCGTTCACACGCAGTGTTCACCATGACACTGGAGTCAAAGGAGACTGGACATGAAGTGGTTAACATCAGAACCTCTCAGCTCAACCTGGTGGATCTCGCCGGCTCAGAGAGACAGAGGGACACGCATGCCGAGGGTTCACGGCTCAAGGTGCTTGCGCTGAAAATATACCTGTCAAAATGTGCAGTTTTCAAAGAAAGTAGAGGTTTAGGTTTAACAGAAACACTTGTTAATATTACTATTACATTTAGTCATTTAGCAGACGCTTCTATCCAAAGCGACTTACAAATGAGGACAATAGAAGCAATCAAAATCAACAAAAGAGCACAAGTGCTATAACAAGTCTCAGTTAGCCATTATTATTACCATTTTAACCATTAGTGCAGTGCATATTTTATTACATTATTATTCAACTTGATTCTATTTTAAACTTTATCATAGATGCAAACTCCTCACCTTTCAGTAACAGCTCCCCTTTTTGAGATCAAAATAGGTCACTTATGAGATTTGCTTAGATCCAATGAGATAGGGTTTTTATGGGGGGGGTACATTGTCTTTCAATGTACTTGTGATCTTACAAGGGTAAATAAATAACTTTTTTTCTTTTTTTTTTCTCAGTTTTTGAAGGAAAGAGTAAAGAAAATACTACACAAAACTTACTATGTCTAAAATGGGTTTTATATTTTATGTATTTGAGGTCTGAGATGTGTGAACGGTGAAGAGAGAGAGGGCAAACATTTTGCATTTTAGGTCAGCGTTGCCGTCTAATCAGCCAATATTGTCTTAAATAGCCTGCATAGCACTTCATCTTTTATAACATTGTATTTTGAACAAATATATTCAATCTTGCGACAAGATGTCAAAAAATGTTTTTTTTTTTTTTTTTTTTGTGCGTGTGTACGAAAAATGACAGTTTTGGACATTTAAGGTAATAAAAAATACCTTAAAGTAACTACAAATGAGCATTTAAAGCAAATATCTTTAAAATAAATTCTGTTTGGAGCATGCCCCTGATCCACGCAATGTTCTCTCCTTTTTCCCACCTCACCTGTTTGCATCTCTGCTTTATTAATGCTACATTTTACATTTACATTTATGCATTTAGCAGACACTTTTATCCAAAGCGACTTACATTGCATTCAAGTTACAGTTTTTACATTTCATCAGCTCTTGCTTTCCCTGGGAATCAAACCCATGATCTTGGCGTTGCTAGCGCCATGCTCTACCATTTGAGCTACAGGAAAGCTAATGCTAATGTGGAACTGTAATTTTTTTTCCAGCCCTAATGTAATTGACAAACAAGTACTAACACTAAATTAATTGAAAGATTCATTAAATCATAACTAGGGATGTGCGGGTCTAGTCGACTTGACTAAACGGTACAGCTCCCACTAGTCGACACTGAAAACAATAGTCGACTACACGAGAGAAAAAAAAAACCATGATGATTTTATCATTCAAATTACCATAATTTTAACGTAACATTTAAAACATTTTAAAGAACCGTTAAAATAAAACTTTTGAAAAAGAATACATATCAAAATATTTAAATATATAAATATTTTTAAAAGCGTATCTGGGCGGGAACTATAA
This sequence comes from Aspiorhynchus laticeps, assembly GCA_023376895.1. NCBI lineage: Eukaryota > Metazoa > Chordata > Actinopteri > Cypriniformes > Cyprinidae > Aspiorhynchus > Aspiorhynchus laticeps. The sequence goes on from CM041815.1 coordinate 2,762,140, forward strand.
TTTTACCTCACATGCCTTTTCTTCATGTCAGTTGCGCAAGCTCCACACGAAAGACCAGCAAGGTGTGGGATTATTTTGAATTAGAAGGAAATGGAAACGTTTTTTGTAAACTGTGTAATGTCAAATTGGCTTACAATAACTTTACTGGAGCTATGCGTAATCATATTCAATACACGTATGCGTTAGCTTGGAGGCTAGCCAAAGCCAAATGTCAATCATGTCATACACTACAACCTGCCGCTGCGGTCCGCGATCCTATCCGCGCCGTTTATTCCTCTAAACGAAGACCCACTTCGGTGGTGCTGCGGGATTTCCAGGCTCTTTTCGAAAATGTCTGCTTGCTTGTAGTTATCTCTCTGCGTGCCTGTGACTTCAGTTCCTGCCGAGCGCGGGGTTTTTTTCAAGTGCAGAATCGCCTCTAGTCCCGTCTTTCGCCAGACCACGTTAACATGTTAAATTCACTGAACAAATGCGCACGGTCTGAGTAAGTAAAACGAGCTTTGTTTTGTTTTTAGACAATATAGCCAACATGAAGTAAATTTTTAAAAGCCGTTTTAATGCTATTCCTTGATAAACTTTCCTATTGTTTTTTACTTTTGTTTTAATGTGTTTTAATATGTTGGCTAACGTTATATGAAAATTAAGAATTCTGTCAGTCTATTGATTGATTTTCCATTTCTGCATTGCTCCAGCTGATCTGAATAAATAAGCTATGCACTGGTTTATGAAGAGTGTATGCTTTTCCTTTTTTTCTGTTTAACGATCGCCTAAAATTAATTGATGATAACGCGAGGCAAGCATACGGCATAATCGTGACCTATTTTTTGCAGAATTCATTGAGGGATTTGACAGTGTGATTCAAAGATTAAGTATTTCAACTGTATGCTGTTATATAGACACACGCACAGTTTTTTTTTTTTTTTTTTTTTTTCCCATTTTTGGGGGGTTTCTAGCTTTTAGACTAGTCGGATACAAAACTTCCGTTTAAACGACAGTCAAATTAGTCGTAGCTCACATCCCTAATCATAACAGTCATTGTCACTGAATGTCATTTATAAAGTGTTTGTTGCATTACTAACAAGGCTGACCAGTGTTGCCAAGTCTGCGGTTTTCCGTGTTTAAGACTGTTGCTTCGGGTTGTTTTTCATGTCTGCGGGTTGAAGCGACCCCAATAATGTGATATTTAGCCCCTGCAATGCAAATTTTACCAGAGGAACCTGGAAAAAAAAAATCTATTTTACCCCCGGAGCGTGGTTTTTACCGGGGGATCCCCCTCGAAACACCATTGGGCTAGTTTTGAGTAGCAATTGGCCGGGTTTTGTTGTGAAAACCTGGCAACTCTGAGGCTGACCGTTATACATCATAAAATAACAGTGTTCGTTGTTATTCTTAGGCCTGGTTTCACAGACAAGGCTTAGACTAAGCCAGGATTAGGCCGTAAGTCAATTAGGACATTTAAGTAATTTTTATAAACGTACCTTAGAAAACAAATCATTACTGGTGCACATCTTGAGACAAAACAAAGGCACTGATATATTTTAAGATTAGTCGGGGCTAGTTTCTTTCAGTTGAAACATCTCAGACTTGCATTTTAGTCTTGTCTGTGAAACCGGGGGATAGTGTGGTAAAATAGGGATCTTAAAAGTGGGTCTGTTTCAAGTTAAAATTTATAAATGATGCTAATTTATACCCTAATAAAACAATGTTTAGTTAGTTAGATCAGGGCTTAAAGTTTTCCGGCACCGTGCCGGATCTCCGGCATGCAGCGTTTGGCTGCGAAAAAAAAAATCCTACTTTTAAAAAAAACTTGTTGATATCATTTTCGAGTCCATGAGTTCGCCTACCAATGGTATGAGAGGAGCACAGCTTTCACTCTCAACCGAACTAACATTACTAGCAAATCAGAACTTTTTGCTCTTATAAACACGAGACGTGCATAATAGTATCCAGCAGAGCCGCAGCCCTTATGAATGGAGAAGTGCGACACGTTGAAAAAGATGTGAGGCGCAATGGTCAAAGATATCCATCTAGTCTAGCGCATATTTACCATAGACTTTAAAAAACATGGAAAAACTAGAAAGCAGCGGAGCTTTGTAAACAGCTCAGAGTATGTCATCTCCATAAAAACGATATGATTGCCAGAATATATTTACCGGGATTTTTGAAAAGGTCCTGTTCACACATGATCTCCTAATGATAATTTACCGGTAATTTAACGTTACCAGTAAAGACTGTATGTGTGATAGGGGCTAAACTCTTCCTCTGTATATGCTGTGAATTTGTGTTAACGGTAATCTGGGAAATCTGTGTGCATTATCTCACTAGATTTGTAATGTAAATCATTTAAAAACCTTTGCCAACACAGGAGAAAACATCAACCTATTTTTAAATATGCCATTTATTGTACATCGTGATTTCAAAATAAAAGTTTCTGAGTTTGCATGTGGCCAAATATTAAAATTGAATGGATTTAAACGTTGTTTAATCACGCTGTAAAGTGAAACGTCACCAGGCAGTTGGCGCCCTCTGCAGGTATTTGTTATAATACATTATGTACTAGTGTTGGTTATGTTCATATTATGTACAGGCATATTACATTATGTATTTTAACAGTGTTGTTCAATAAAACCATGCAGTTACTTGGTTTTGATATTTTATTTGAGCCAGTTATTATTGCCTCATCGTTAGTTTATATATAAATAGTAAATAGTCATACTAAAGCCTGGTTTTCACTTAGGCCTGTTTTGTGTTACTAAAAATATCAGATTACTCAATTGTCAAAATAATCAGTAGATTACTTGATTACCAAAATAATCATTAGTTACAGCCCTAGATTAGTTAAAATATTTCAAATTACAACCGCATTTTGACTTTTTGTAATTAAAAGACAAATATTTTATTGAAAATTTCTTTAAAATAGTATTAAAATATTGTCTCATTCTAGTGAACCAAGTATCTGCATTTTGTCTCAAGTGTTTTGTCACACCCCTAGTGTCGATAAGCGGTGATATAGCTCATAATTTTCCAAGTGTATGATATAGCTTTCATTCTTCAGGTCAACCATATATTCATGAAAAAAAATCAGTTTGAATAAGGAATTAACTATGCCATAGTATTCTTTCAAATATTTATGTTGCCACAGTCATTGCATGCTTTGCATGTGCTGCCCGCCAACCCCCCGCCCCGGCCCAGCCCGTCCCGTCCCGTCTCCAGAAAAAAAGTTCAGGCTCAGGATTTTTTTTTGCTTTAACCCGTTAGATGCAATTCTTGTTTAAATGGTGATGTGGCCCAACAACTGAAAAGTTGAAGAACGGCTGATTTAAAGACATGTCTGTTACTCTACTGTTATTACTTTATATTAAACTGTAACCTTTTGACTTGTGCTTTAGGAGGCGAGCAGCATAAACCGGTCACTGATGTGTCTTGGTCAGGTGATCATGGCCCTGATGGATGTGTCGAATGGGAAGAACCGTCACATTTGTTATAGAGACTCGAAACTGACCTTCCTGCTCAGGGTGAGGGCTCTTTACGAATGTCTGTAAAAATGCATATTTATTAAATCGTGTCTAATTGCTGTTCATGTGCTCAGGACTCTCTGGGTGGAAATGCTAAGACGTATATCATCGCTAACGTTCATCCTGGTTCCAAGTGCTTCGGAGAGACGCTCTCCACTCTGCAGTTCGCTCAGAGAGCCAAACTCATCAAAAATAAGGTTGAACAACAGAATCATTCAGCCAAACATTCATTATGTTATCAATATTCTTGAAGAATCGGTGCAGTTAGGAGGCTAATCTGTGTCTGTCTGTAGGCTATGGTCAATGAGGACACTCAGGGTAATGTCAGACAACTGCAAGCAGAAGTGAGAAAACTAAAGGAGCAGCTTGCAAATGCTCTTTCACAAGCAGGCGTCATAGAGGTCACACCATCAGACCAGCAAACAGGTACACACACATTACAGAGCTGACACAGACAATACATCTGTCCTGGACATAATACTCATTCATTTCTTATTGTTTAAACTGGTGTTTGTGTTTCAGCACAATCTGAGGTCTCCTACAAGACTCAGTTCATTCAGGCCATGAGCTTCTGGAAGAAGGCACAGGAGGAGAAGAAGGTGCCTTTTATGTACAGTTGCTTTTTTGTTGAAGAATTAAATCAGTAAAATCTAAATTTACCCTATTACATTATGATGCTTCGATCCGAACACCTCATGTCTGATCTTGCTTCTGGACCATCACACAAGTGAATGATACTTAAGAGACTGTCTTACTATAGGGAGATGAAAGGGGTCTCCTTTCCCACGTACTGACAGACCGGAAGTGTTAGCATTAGCCGTTATGCTTTTTTGGCTCAAGGTTGCAGGCTTGCCCTTCTAGTGGCTTTGAAGATACTCTCCCATTCTTTTCTGCTCTTCTGTCAAATTTATCACCTAGGGTCACATACAGAAATTTAATTGAGATCAGATAGTGTGTGCCCACCATTTAGTCATCTAACCCCAAAATCGCAAGCCCATTATGAAGCAAAAAAGTGATTAAATGTAATTAAATAATAAAACGTATTTATAATAGTATTGCATATTTGCGTATTTTCCCTGCTCTGCTCAATCTAAAGCACAGTTGACTCCTGCTGCTGTCTTTGCTTCCAGGCTCTTCAGGGGAAAGTGTCTCATCTGGAAGCTGCCTGGGCTCAGAAGGAGAAATTCATCCAGTCCAGCCGCATGATCCTGAAGTTCAGAGATGATCATATCGCTCAGCTGAAGAGAGATCTCCAGACAGGCCAGAGTTCAGACCCTGATCAGCAGAACCAGCAGCTGCAGGAAGAGATACGTCTGCTTCGAGAGCAGGTAGACACACTTAAACTTATTCAGGTAGACAATGGCTTATTTTGAGACATGTTTGTGTGTACTGGCTGAAAGCTCTTTGTAAACTTTACATATCTGAGAATCTGTACCTCTAAACAAAACATGTCAACCAATTCATGTAAAAAATGCAATATGCATACTACAGAATTAAAATATTGGTGGCGTTTGAGAGTCAAGGTAGGGAAAAAATAAAATAAGAGGTCTCTGCTGAAGTAGCAGCTCCCATTTTTCAAAAGTTACATTTTGTAGAGAATCTTTTATTCTTTATAACCTCCAGTAAACGTTGTCTCCGCTACGTTCACACTGCGAACTTCAGTGCTCAGATCCGATTTTTTTTATTTGTATAGCTGTCAGTGTTGGGTGTAATTAGTTATTAAGCAATTAGTTACTGTAATTTAATTACTTTTCCCTTGAAAATGTAAAGTAAGGATTACTCTTATTTTTTCTGTAATTTAATTAGTTACTTCGTATGTAATTAAACTTAATACTGTATATAGAGCATTTATATACAATACAAAAGTGGATTTAACAAACATTTAAAGTCTAACCTTAAAATGCATGCTTTTATGTACTCTTCTCACTTTAAATACTTTGAGTTAATAAGAATATTGGTAACACTTTAGTGTCCAATTCTCACTAACTATTTGGTTATTAGCATGAATATTACTGGGAAATTGGCTGATTATTATTACTTTAAAAAACACATATTAATGTCTTGTTCTGCAAGACCTTATTCTAAATCCTTAATCCCATCCAATTCTTAAACGTAACAACTACTTTAAGTATTAAAGGAACACTCCACTTTTTTTTGGAAATAGCCTCATTTTACACCTCCCCTAGAGTTAAAAAGTTGAGATTTACCGTTTTTGAATCCATTCAGCCGATCTCCGGGTCTGGCAGTAGCAGTTTTAGCTTAGCTTAGCATAGATCATTGAATCTGATTAGACCATTAGCATTTGGTCATCAAAAATTACCAAAGAGTTTCGATATTTTTCCTATTTAAAGCTTGACTCTTCTGTAGTTCTTCACATCGCGTACTAAGACCGACGGAAAATAAAAAGTTGCGATTTTCTAGGCTGATATGGCTAGGAACTATACTCTCATTCCGGTGTAATAATCAAGGAACTTTGCTGCTGTACCATGAGCGCAGCAGGTGCAGTGATATGACGCAGCGCCTGAAAGTAGTCCCCAGCTATGTCATAGGCTACTGAGCTGGGGACTACTTTCAGGCTCTGCGTAATATCATTGCACCTGCTGCACTCATGGACACACATGGACTCACACCGACGCTTCAGTTCAGTTTGCAATGAGAAGTTCACTTGCACGTCGTTGTTCATGCTGCAGTTTATCAGAAGAAAGGGTCTGATTCAGACCGTCTGATGTCATTTTAAAAAAACAGCAGCTCAAGCATCACTTATTCAACATCATAATATCTTACAAGAAAGTATTCTCGCAGTTTTATTCATTTGACCACTTCTAGAACAGGTGTAATAGTTCGTTTCTGGAAGCATCTTTGCGATCACGAACGCAGTTCCATTCATCAACATAGCGCTTTGCACTGGGTTCTTATCATTACATACAAACCCGATTCCAAAAAAGTTGGGACACTGTACAAATTGTGAATAAAAAAGGAATGCAATAATTTACAAATCTCATAAACTTATATTTTATTCACAATAGAATATAGATAACATATCAAATGTTGAAAGTGAGACATTTTGAAATGTCATGCCAAATATTGGCTCATTTTGGATTTCATGAGAGCTACACATTCCAAAAAAGTTGGGACAGGTAGCAATAAGAGGCCGGAAAAGTTAAATGTACATATAAGGAACAGCTGGAGGACCAATTTGCAACTTATTAGGTCAATTGGCAACATTATTGGGTATAAAAAGAGCCTCTCAGAGTGGCAGTGTCTCTCAGAAGTCAAGATGGGAAGAGGATCACCAATTCCCCCAATGCTGCGGCGAAAAATAGTGGAGCAATATCAGAAAGGAGTTTCTCAGAGAAAAAATGCAAAGAGTTTGAAGTTATCATCATCTACAGTGCATAATATCATCCAAAGATTCAGAGAATCTGGAACAATCTCTGTGCGTAAGGGTCAAGGCCGGAAAACCATACTGGATGCCCGTGATCTTCGGGCCCTTAGACGGCACTGCATCACATACAGGAATGCTACTGTAATGGAAATCACAACATGGGCTCAGGAATACTTCCAGAAAACATTGTCGGTGAACAAAATCCACTGTGTCATTCGCCGTTGCCGGCTAAAACTCTATAGGTCAAAAAAGAAGCCATATCTAAACATGATCCAGAAGCGCAGGCGTTTTCTCTGGGCCAAGGCTCATTTAAAATGGACTATAGCAAAGTGGAAAACTGTTCTGTGGTCAGATGAATCAAAATTTGAAGTTCTTTTTGGAAAACTGGGACGCCATGTCATCCGGACTAAAGAGGACAAGGACAACCCAAGTTGTTATCAGCGCTCAGGTCAGAAGCCTGCATCTCTAATGGTATGGGGTTGCATGAGTGCGTGTGGCATGGGCAGCTTACACATCTGGAAAGGCACCATCAATGCTGAAAGGTATATCCAAGTTCTAGAACAACATATGCTCCCATCCAGACGTCGTCTCTTTCAGGGAAGACCTTGCATTTTCCAACATGACAATGCCAGACCACATACTGCATCAATTACAACATCATGGCTGCGTAGAAGAAGGATCCGGGTACTGAAATGGCCAGCCTGCAGTCCAGATCTTTCACCCATAGAAAACATTTGGAGCATCATAAACAGGAAGATGCGACAAAGAAGACCTAAGACAGTTGAGCAACTAGAAGCCTGTATTAGACAAGAATGGGACAACATTCCTATTCCTAAACTTGAGCAACTTGTCTCCTCAGTCCCCAGACGTTTGCAGACTGTTATAAAAAGAAGAGGGGATGCCACACAGTGGTAAACATGGCCTTGTCCCAACTTTTTTGAGATGTGTTGATGCCATGAAATTTAAAATCAACTTGTTTTTTCCTTAAAATGATACATTTTCTCAGTTTAAACATTTGATATGTCATCTATGTTGTATTCTGAATAAAATATTGAAATTTGAAACTTCCACATCATTGCATTCTGTTTTTATTCACAATTTGTACAGTGTCCCAACTTTTTTGGAATCGGGTTTGTGTATATACAGCGGGGAAAATAAGTATTTGACACATCAGCATTTTTATCAGTAAGGGGATTTCTAAGTGGGCTATTGACACAAAATTTCCACCAGATGTAGCCATCAAGCCAAATATTGAATTCATACAAAGAAATCAGAACATTTAAGTATACAAGTTGAGTCATAATAAATAAAGTAAAATGACACAGGGAATAAGTATTGAACACTTTATTTAATACTTTGTAGAAAAGCCTTTGTTGGTGATTACAGCTTCTAGACGCCTCTTGTATGGAGAGACCAGTCGTCTGCATTGCTCAGGAGTGATTCTGGCCCATTCTTCCACACAAATGGTCTTTAAATCTTGAAGGTTCCTTGGGCCTCTTTTATGAACTTTGATCTTCAGTTCTCTCCATAGATTTTCTATGGGATTTAGGTCAGGTGATTGACTGGGCCATTCAAGCAGCTTGATTTTCTTTCTTTGAAACCACTTCATTGTGTCCTTGGCCTTGTGTTTGGGATCATTGTCTTGCTGAAATGTCCACCCTCTTTTCATTTTCAGCTTTCTGGTAGATGGCAGTAGATTTTTATCCAGAATGTCCCGGTACATTTCTCCATTCATCCTGCCTTCAATAATATGAAGTCTGCCAGTACCCCTTGCTGAAAAGCAGCCCCAAACCATGATGCTTCCACCCCCAAACTTAACTGTTGGTATGGTGTTCTTGGGGTGGTGGGCAGTGCCATTTCTTCTCCAAACATGGTGTGTAGAATGACTGCCAAAAAGTTCAATTTTGCTTTCATCTGACCATACTATAGTCTCCCAATAATCCACAGGCTTCTCCAAATGCTCTTTCGCAAACTTTAACCGAGCCTCAACATGCTTTTTGTTCAGCAATGGAGTCTTGCGTGGTGAGCGTGCATGGATGCCATGGCGGTTCAGTGCATTGCTTATAGTTTTCTTTGAAACAACAGTACCTGCTGATGCAAGGTCTTCCTGAAGTTCTGCCCGAGTGGTTCTTGGCTCTTGGAGAACTCTCCTGATTATTTTTTGGACTCCTCGGACAGGGATCTTACGTGGAGCACCTGATCGTGGCCGGTTTATGGTGAACTGATGCTCTTTCCATTTCCGGATAATGGCCCCCACAGTGCTCACAGGAACATTCAGCATTCTGGAAATGCGCCTATAACCATTCCCATCAAAATGCTTTTCAACGATAAGATTACGAAGATCTACAGAGAGTTCTTTGCTTTTACCCATCATGAAGTCTTTCCTGTGTGCCTCCTAGGTAATGAGAAGCCTTTATAGGCCATCAATTAGGACTAAAGCAGCTGATATCAATTAGTACTGATAGGGGGCAGGGGTTCTCTCTCAATACTGACAGATTTCAGGTGATCTCCTTGCTTTCTATGCCATTTTGCACCTTGTTATCTTCATGTGTTCAATACTTATTCCCTGTGTCATTTTACTTTATTTATTATGACTCAACTTGTATACTTAAATGTTCTGATTTCTTTGTATGAATTCAATATTTGGCTTGATGGCTACATCTGGTGGAAATTTTGTGTCAATAGCCTTTTACTTTTTACTTTTACTGATAAAAATGCTGATGTGTCAAATACTTATTTTCCCCGCTGTATATTTATTAATTTATAATGTTATGATTTAATATACATGCTGCTAACTTGGAAATTTCAAGATATGCGAGCAAAAAATGCTTGCATTAAAAAAAAAAAAAAATCCTGACAGTTCGGCAATATGACACGAGCAAGAGTGCTGTTTTTGTTTCGTTTCTGTGTTCGAATCCAAATCATTGTCAGCTTGGGCGAATCACTGATTCACTAAACCATTCATAAAAACAGTCATTTGATTCCCTCCTGAACGATTCAGCCGTTTTGAAAGAAACGTTTGAATGACTCGGTGATTCAATCACAAACTTCTTATTCTTATTCAGAATTTAGTATTTAAAACATTAATCTCATAACATTATATATGCAATTATAAATACAGTCTAAATGTATAAATGCACATCTAAATGTCACATCATGCAGCTTCTGTGCAGTGCTAAGATGAGTTTTGTTTAGATCATTTCATGGATAACAATAGCCAGTCATTCATTCACATTAATTAAGTAGAGAAAAATATTGTCTGTTTCATTTACATCTATTTATGAAATTTTGATTCATTGTGTAGAATTGAATTTTAAATTAACACACCGCATTGTATCGTGGTACTACTTGGTATCGTGATACTTCAGCTGGTATAGTATCGTAAGACATTTTTATGGTATCGTGACAACCCTAGTGTGAACATTCAACCGCAGTGTCCGTAATGAAAGGATCATAATGAACTGATTTTATTGGGGAAATGACTCTGTTATTGTCCTCATGCATTATTGACAAACTATTTACCTGTTGACACTGTAAAGCTGCTTTGACACAATCAGTATTGTTTAAAGCTTTATAGTGCTGTCAAACGATTAATCGCATACAAAATAAGCTTTCGTTTGCATATGTATATATAAATACACACATACAGTATATATTTTGAAAATATGTACATGCTAGTGTTGTCACTAAGGCTGAACGATTAATTGGATTTGCGATAATATCGCGATATGAGAGAACGCGATTCTTCAACCGCAGGGGCTGCGATTACACTGTCACGTGACACGCGAGAGTGGGAGTAAAGCGGTGTGTTCGGGTTCGACTTGAAGATCGATCGTATGACATCAAAGTACGGCAAGATAAAGCATAAGGAGACGTCTGCTCTCTTATAGCTCTCACAGTACTTTGATGACACACACAGCGATCGGTCTATCAGTGCTGCTTCAAGTCAAACACATCTAAGCAGTCTTCAGAGGAAGCATCAAGTTGGCACACTATGTTGCCAAGTCCGCAGTTTGCCGTGGGTTATTTTCGTGTCCGCGGGTCTTACATAACATGCAGAATTGACGCGCTACATGTAAACGATATCCTTTTTGTATTTTCCTGTCAAAATAACGGAGTTCCTTTGGAATTCTTCAGCTTTTAAGAACTACGTTTCCGCTAGTGGGCGGAGCTAATGTGTAAATGGCAATCTCATTGGCCGGCGCTCACCTATCATCGTCCCTGTTTTGATTTCAGCGAATCAGTTCGAGCGAACGCAAACAACCTGATTAATATTCATGAACCCAGCAGCTCAATAATCCTTAGTGCGTTTTATACTGTTATTAGTAGTAGAATTCGTTGTAGTCTTATCTTATCAGTATTATTTGTAGTTTCCTTTTTCCTTTTTTTATAGAAATACTAAATGACAAACAATATCTTAAGCACCACCACCAATCCTAAATTCAGTCAACATGACAAATACATTCATACATGGTTATTCTAATTACTAAAGTTATATCATCATATACTGCTCAAATTGAATGCTAAATTATCATAATATCATATTATAATGTTTTGACTGACTGATGCTAAGTGAGATATTTAAAAAAAACTGCCATTTTACAAACATAAGCTTTATATAGATATAATTATATATAATTGAAAATCATTCAATTGATTATTGTAAATATCATCAACCCTCTATGGACACCTTGACAATATAATCTCCAATGGCTTGTCATTTTTTTTTTTTTAGTTTACTCACCAGGCCAATATTAATTATATGATATACTATAAAAAATGACAAGCCAATGCAGATTCTATTGCCAAGGTGTCTATAGAGGGTTGATAATATTTACAATAATCAATTGAATTTGATAGGTGTCTCTCACATTGTCCCACAGAAACATTAAAATAGTGTAGATTAGTGTGCAATGTTTTATAATAATAATGTATTCTGTTTAGTGTCCAATTCATTCATTTAACATTTAATATTGGGGACATCCAAGTTATTTGACATATTTGAACATTTTAAAAAAAGTAACAATAGTTACTTTCCCTGGTAATTAGTTTATTTTATAATGATGTAACTTAGTTACTATTTGTGAGAAGTAAATAGTAATATAACTAATTACTTTTTTAAAGTAATGTGCCCAACACTGCATACTATACAGTGATTTATTGCTTGTCTTTGTTGAATAATACAGAATATAAAGAGCTTTAAAAAAAAAAAAAATGCATATTAAATCGCAATCGCAATATTGGTAAAAAAAATCGCAATTAGATTATTTTCCAAAATCGTTCAGCCCTAGTTGTCACGGTACCAAAATTTCAGTATTCGGTACCAATACCAGTGAAAATCCACGGTTCTCGGTACCAATTTCGGTACCAAAGCAAAACACAGAAATATGCTAATTAAAAACACATTTTTATTAATAAAGTTAAACAAAAATAAACTGCACAAAAAACAATGCCATTCTTTATTCTTATATTAAAATATTTCAAGTTTTTCCACAAGTAATAAAAGTATGAAAAAAAGTAAACAAGTTCCACCCAAAAGTTTTTGTCATATTTCTGCTGCCGCTGAAAAACAGCTGTAAACTGTCTGTTTTAGGGTTTGCTGGTGCTTCATGATCTTCCTGCAGCTGTAAAAGAAAAATATAATATAAGTAAAGCAGTGGACTGAGTCTGACCAAATGCAACATTAGATCATTGACTCCAGCTAAAATATAACATTTCAGTAAATAACAAACCTCAGCTTTTATAATAAATTTAGATAAGATTACATATATTTTAAGACAAGTGCATATCAAATAGAAGGAAACTGTAGTATTAAAAACACTTTAAAATAAGATTTCATTTTTTAGATAACATGACCTATCAAATAAACAATAGTTATATATTGCAATTCTTCTTCTTGGGGTTAATTTCAAAATGTACAAATACATAAAATCAATCAATCAATCAAAGTTCAATCTGTTAAAATTATTTAATGCACAATGAACAAACATGAATGATCAAGTGTTTGTATTAAATAACATTCACAAACATTAATTAATGTTGTAAAAATATATTGTTCACTCACTGTAAGTTGATGTTAGATAATAACATGAAGTCATTGTAAAGTCTATACAGGAGATAAAATTTGACTGTACTTTCATTTAATACAAACTGTGTACATATTTAATTTTAAAGGGCTTTTAAACCTGCTAGTTATCCAGCCAAGAATAACAACAACTAGCATCTAACTAGCAAAAAAATAATAATAATAAAAAAAAGGCCAGAACTGTCTTTTTCTGACGGACTGATATGACATAAACACTGTTAACTGTTTGTACATTCTGCAACACGCATATTTTAGATTCACAATTCATTTAAAAGCCTCTGGTGTGTAACAATAGTAAATACCATCATGTCCTCCTGTTGTTTTTACCCTAATAAAAGTTATAGGCGCATTAATTAGTTAATAAAGAAACTTCATTCTAATGCTCATTACATTAGCGTTAGCCGCGCTTATGCTAAGGATTAACTCCGCTACAACGGCAGTTTATTTTAATCCGACATTCAAATTCAAATATGGAATAATATTCATAACAGAATATCTAAATATTAAATATTAAATTGAAACTTACCTGCTTGAACTCTTTCATTTGATCTGGGTGTCGGTCTTTAAAGTGTTTTATTAGTTTGATGCATTTCCTCCTTTTGATGTCGGCACATCTCTGTGCTTTTATGAAGCGAGCGCATCTGCGCAGCTTTCAGATCATGCAGCAAGAACCGGGTCAACCGGGTACTCGGTACCACAGGGACTTAAAGACACCTGGCACCGTGACGTTTTCATTTTTTTAGTACCGACTTGGTACCGAAGTACCGGGTCTTTTGACAACACTAGTACATGCATTTACATGTCTATATTTATATTCATATAATTTATATTTATAATATATAAACAACATATTTTTCTGAAATATACATAATATATATACATAATAAATATACACAGCTGAGCACACATACATATATTATGTAAACAAAAACTATTAATCGTTTGACAGCACTAGATTTATTTGTATAAATAAAGGTGACTTGACTATTTTTTTTTTTTTATTTTTTTTTTTTATTTTTTTTTTTTTAGGTGGATCACCACCCGCGGATGATGCGGTATGCGGCGGAAAACTGCGCCCTGCGGGAGGAGGTTCGAGCTCTGCGTGCTCTGGATTCTGTCTGCTCTGCGGTCGAGACCAAGGTTCAGTCGTTAACCGCGCTGGAGAAAACTTTCCTGCAGCTGCTGGAGGCTCAGAGAACAGAGGAGAGCACAGGAGGTAACTGATTTAACAGTTAAAAGTTCATTTGAATTGTACATTTATAACTTATTTGTTTCTATTTGCAAACTAGGGAAGACAACTATTGTATGATTTGATGCTATGAGAGTCATCTGCATGTGAATGTGTTCACTGCAAAAAAGTGCAATAATTGCAATTACATATCTGAATCCATTAAATACCTCTACAAAAAAATGAAACGCAAAAGTTGCAATGCTGTGTTTGTCTTTATCATTAAATATGAGGCACAAGCAGATCACCTAAGTTACTCTTTATTAATAGCTCCACCCATCTACTCCACCCCTGTCACCATGGAGACGCTGTCCTCAGTTTCTGTGGAGAGGATGAAGGTTCAGCTGCTGCAGAAACAATCAGAGCTCACAACCACAATTCAAGCCTTCGAGGAATTCAAGGAGGTCAACAAGTACGTTCATGTCACATCCATGTAACAAATGCTTGTCAAATTGAGTCTTTGGCGGCAGCGTTGTGAACATTATACTCCCTTTAGAAAACAGCTGGCTGAGCTGGAATCTGAGAAGCGCTACCTCGAGCAGTCCAACAAACATCTGGAGAAGATCCTAGAGGCCACTAAAGCCCACAGCAAACATGAAGTGTCTCAACTCAACAAGATTCACCAAGAGACCATAAAGGTAGAGAGCTCAGACTTTACGTTGGTCTGTTTTAAATGATTTTGAAACCTCTTATTGTGGCTGCTTCTGCTCCTCAGATTTTGACTACACCCACAAAAGCATATAACCTGCGTAATCGATTGGTGCCGCTGTCTAGCCCAGAGCATCTGAGTGGGCAGGACGAGAATATCGACGTCGATGACATCCAGAACGAACAGCCGCCTCCTGAGATGAACGAGCTCGCCTGTGAAGCGCTCACTGAAGAACTCAAACAAATGCAGGTGCTCAGAAAGAACCGTATATTTTCTTCTGTTTTAAGAGCTGATTTGCAATGTTTCAAAACGGCATAAAGTATTTTATGAAGGGTTATTTTTTTTTATTTTTATTTTTTTTAATGCAAATAATATAATACATCCCTCATTTTGCTATCCAGAATGTATGCATGTTATTCTCTAAAAAAAATAAAAATAAAAAAGTAAAACTTTATTTTAAGGACCAATTTTCAATATTAACCAGCACGCATATTACTAATTAATAGCAAATTAGGAGTCTATTGAGTCAAAAGTTGTAGTTGGTTAGTTAGTGAGAACTGGTCACCAAACGCAAGTGTAACCAAAAATAGTTTTCATAATATTTCATAAAATTTTGATAATTTGAATGTATTACTGAAATTAGTATTTTCTGATGTTATTCTTCTGATGTGTAATTTCTTGTTGCATTTTACTGTAGATGATGTTGTGTGGAATCTGTTTGAACTTTCTTTTTGGTTTGGTTTTAGGGATGGGCTCTTCACATGTAACCATTTAAAGTAAATAAAAATAATAAAAAATAAAAGTAACTCTTTAAAATAAACCCAACTCACTTTGATATTTGGTTTTAATATTAAACTTCAATTAAATAACATTAAGTGACAAAATACTTTTGGGCCCACTATACAACAACAATATCAACAAACTATTTAGTAAAATAATATGTATGTATGTGTGTGTGTGTATTATTATTATTATTATTATTATTATTATTATTATTATTATTATTACTATGTAATATAATAAATCCCTTGTCTTACTGTCCAGAATTTGTGCCTGTTATTCTCATAAAATGTTGATCATTTGAATTGATTACTGAAATTAATATTTTCTGATGCACTTCTTCTGTGTACTTTCCTGTAGATGTTGTGGGGAATCTGTTTGAACTTTCTTTTTGGTTTGGGTTTTAGGACCAGGCTCTTCGTGTTCAGGGCCAGTTGGACGAGGAGGAAGCCCAGAACAGGAAGCTGCTTCAGCAGATCAGCAAGCTGGAAGAACAGCTTACCACAGCCACGGAGAAGTCCAGTCGCACAGAGGAGGTGTGTTTGCAGTAGTGTTTGGTGTCTCTGGTGCTTTGGTCCATGCATTGGTTTGACGTTGCTCTCTGACTGTAGATGTTTGGTGCCGAGCGACACTCGCTGCTGGAAGAACAGCAGCGTCTGCAGGAGAGACTCGGGACGCTGGAACAGCAGCTGGAAGATGAACACAGAGAGATGCACAGTGAGTCTTGAGCACTTCAGATTAGGGCTAGGCAATATGGCCAAAAAATTATCACAATCATTTTTTTTCATATCAGTCAATATTGATAATTATCACGATAAATGTCAAAGTTTAAGGGCAGATTTGTGAAAGTGAAATTGTAGAAACCTGGCCCTGTATTCACAAAACTCACGGTTCGGATCATATTACGGATTTTGAGTCACGGATCGGATCATTTTTTGGATCAGTAAAAAACAAACAAAAAAAAAAATAGTTTTTTATTTATTACTGAAAGCTTACTTTAAGTACTTCTTTACCACGACAAGAAAATACTAGCTGAACTAATAAAGTCAGTAAGTTATGAGCTACTTTTAGCCTTAAGATGTTTTGTGAATACGGGCCCAGACTTTTAATTTTGGTTTTAAACTACTCTTTATGGTCAGAACATGACAAACACTACGTTTTTTAATTCTTCACATTTTTCCTTAACAAAATAAATACCTTAATAGGAAAAAAAAATATTTCTTGGTTTCTGCATGTTCTAATGAGTGATATTGTTTCAAATCAAGAAATGTGTTGCCTGATAATATTAATAATAATAATAATAATATTGTAATTTGTCTCTTAGAAATGCACATTTGATTGTAGTAGTAGCATGAGTTAGGACCCAGATGTAAATTTGTTCATTATCAAAACCAGTAACATCTGTAAAAATTGTAGCAACCTCATTTTTATATGGTGAAATTTAATTATTCTTTTTAAGTTTTTTTTACTTTTTTTTTTTTTAGATTTGTTTTTTAGATTATTAACCATTGTTCTTCCATAGTAGCATTAGGGCTGCCACTAACGACTATTTTTATTTCGATTAATCTATCGACTAATTTATCGATTAATCTAAACGATTAATTTCCCACAAAAAAAACAACAACAATTTTACTTAAGAATATTTTATTAAACCAAATTAAATCCAAATTTCTATGAAATCCTTTTTTAAAGCAAAAGTAAAGTGCAACATAGAGTGCAAGAAGCAAGTGTCCATCTCATCTCAGTCCAAATCATTGAAATCAGTTCAGTATTATAGTGTAAGAAAGACAACATATCCACGTGATCTAGTCTAATAATAAAATTATAATCAGTATTTTAAATAAAGGAGTATTTACCAGAAATATTATTTACCAGAATTTGTTTATGAGAAAAATGTAAATGTGCAGCATTTCTGAAAAAGAAAAAAAAAAAGATTAATGGAACCATTAAAATGGAATCCAGAAAATAAGAATTTGGTACAGATAAAACTGTAAAACTCAATTAATTAGACAGGCTTTTTGATTAATAAAATTTAATTTAACCATTAAAACAGAGTATAGAAAAATTAAAATGTAAAAAAATGAATTTGGAAATAAAACGGATTTCATAGGGCCCTATAATTATAATAATGTTTTTGTGGTAATAAAAATAGATGTAAGTGAACAATAGCTTTTAAAATGACTTAAAATACATATATAATAGCAATGATGCAATAATAATTAGTTCAAATAAAGTATCAAAAGCAAGAAATCATATGGTTTTATTGAACAAAACTGTTAAAATACATAATGTATTATAAACAATAGAGCTAATGTGCATTACGCATAACAACAAAGGCCTGCAGGGGGGGGACTGATGATTATTTTTAAACATTACTGTGCAATCTAATCCTTGTTTAATATTGATCAAGCACCATTTAATTCAAATGTCCACTTAATCTTTAACATTTGGACATTTATTTAGGACAGAAATGCTATTGTCACTAATTAAATGTGGACATCAAAACGTGTAAACTCAGAGTGAGGGTTTGAGCTTTTATTTTGAAATCGTGATGTATTCTCCTGTGTTTGCACAGGTTTATAAATGATTTACCTTACAAATCTGATGAAATGGCGCACGTTGCGTTCCCAGATGAACGTTATAATAAACCCAAACTCACAACAACATGCAGAGATGGAGTTTGAGATGCTCCACATGTAAATAAGTTTCTGTGGAACTACTGTGAAAGGAGCCACTGTGTGACGCACATACTAAACCTACATGCATGTAAATAATTAAAGCTCATATACTGTGTTAGAACTGCATCGCATATAATTATTTAATTAAATCATAGCATTTGTGAACTCACAATTATGCTTAATTATGATTTTTAAATGGGTTTAATATCATGCAGCCTTGGACAATAGTCTAATAATGTGTTTTATGTATTCTCTGTCCATGAAATGCGGCACTTCCGGTATTTTGCCGGTTAGTCGATGCAGCAAAATGAAGTCGATGATTTTTCAAAATCGACTAGTTGACTAAAATCGACGAATTGCGACAGCTCTAAGTAGCATACATTTAGATCATGATATCCACAGTTAAAACCACACATAATCTGACACATGGTGCATTTAGAAGATGCAGTAAATCCATGGTAAATGATGGCAATAGGGCTGGGTATCGAGTTCGATATTTTTTTAGGCACTGACTGAATTGCCTCGATACCATCGAGCATCGAAAAAGTCTTGTCGTTCGGTACCAAACTTCTATACCTAAGGGGTTAATCTCATCAACGTCGAGCCAATAAAGCCTGCAGCACGAGTTGTGTTCGACTAGAAGCGGCGCTGCACAGATCAATTGGTGTTTGACATCCGCGAGAGCGATTCGAAAGCATGCAGTCTGCTCTCTATAGCTCTCTCGGTCCTGCGCAGCGCCGTGTCAAATCGATCACACCTACTAGTTTACACCGGTTACACTCAGAGATGTGGCTCACACGTGAGTGAAAGCATCCCAACCCCCTTAGATGTAAGGCCACATTTACACTGGTGCGTTTTTGTTTAAAAATGACAACGATCCTCGTCCATAATGGCATTTCAGAAAAGATCTCCGGCCATACTACACGACCGAAAGCGTGCGTTACGTGACCATTCATGCGCACTGTAGCATCTACAGTAACATAAGACAATAAATAAGATTTATATTCCAATTTTACTCAAAACTCACTTTAAACCACCATCGAGTGTTTGTAATAACTTCCGATTGCCATCTAATGTGTGTTTTGGCCATGTAATGCTGAAATATGTTATGTCCTCTGAGTCAGAACAGCGATTGCGGAAGAGAGAAGGCTTATAACATTATTCATACCGGCAGACAGCGCTGGAAACTGCTAATGCTTATCAGAAAATCAGTGGAAAAATAATATAAATTATGATTTTGTCTAAGCCATGCATTTTAAAACTTTACAGATGTGTAAACTGAAAACTATTTGAGCTTTATTAAAATTATTTGCACTGATTTATTTATATATATATTTTTTTTGAGATAATGTAATCTTGTTCAAATTGATTTCATAAAATTGGTATCGAAAGAAGCATAGTTCAGGAACCGGTATCAGTATCAATATAAAAAAAAAAAATGAACGATACCCAGCCCTAGATGGCGATTATTAGATTGAAAAGCCTTCTGACTGTATTCGTTGCGCACAGTGCTGCTCCTGTTTGTCAGCGTGGTTTTATCTGGCTTAAATCATCTCACAGCACTGTTTAGTGTCGTGTGACTGAGATTCATTAGCGAGTAAACGCATCTGCTCTAGTGAGCTCGCTACCGCGGCGCTGCCGTTTGAGCTTTGAGCCGAGCGGATAAACGGTCCGTGTGCCACGCTTCAAATGAGTCGCGCCGTTTCGTTCAATAAACATTATAAGATAGTTCCGGTCCTTGATTCTGATTGGTTGAGCCGTGTTCGGAGCTGTTGTAAATTACTCTACTAATATACACCTTTGTTTACATTTGTGTGTTGCTCGGCAACCACAACCGTTTCTGAGGAACTACATTGTTTGGCGGAAGAATGTTTTTATTAATATCATTACATTTTATTTGCTTTGTTTTACTTTGTGAAACCTTATTTTGTGATAACTGTTTTATTAAAGCAATAAGCTCTGTGAAGCTGTGGTTTACAGTGAATTTATAAGAGCTAAGTGGGTTTTAGGGGATTTTAAGGAGGTCTAACAACGCCCCTTAGCTGTTATACATTCACTGTAAACCACGGCTTCACGAGGCTTATTGCTTTATTTTATCGAACATTTATTGACCTCATGTTATCGTTTATCGAGGATATCGCGATAACTATCGTTATCGATTAATCACCCAGCCCTAGTTCAGATGCTAAACGTTCATGCTGGTACCAACTTTGATGAAATGATGCATTGACGTGGAACGTGCAGTGAGTGAGTCATGTGTTGATTTAGCAGCCGATCTGAGGGCTTCTGTTTGCTGTGACCTCTCTACAGTGCTGCGGGTGGAGGTGCGAGATCTGCGTGTCGTCTTGCAGTCCTCTGATAAGGAGCTGGAGGCCACGCGGACAGAACTGCAGCAGCAGAAAGCAGAGCATGAGAGAGAGACCACAGATCTGTCCAAGAGCCTGATCAGCACACAGCTGCAGCTGGACACTGTCAAGTACAAACACACACTAGTGCTTTCATAACAGTACATATAATTGAAATAGAGGAATTATGGAGTAAATTAACCAAAAAGGTAAACGAATTTGTTGCGGACGCCTCAATAAAAAGGTTTTTAAAACCGCAAAACTAGACCCACATCAAAACTGATTTAAGTGATCTATTCACAATTGAGTGCATGTTAAAATAGAGACTTGTTGTTCTTCTACAGTTGCTGTTTGAGCCAGGGTGAAAAGGGCATCGTTATTCGTCAGCATTTTGTTTCCAGAGCACATTAACAAAACTAACACTTATAATAAGAATAAGAATAATAAGAATCTGACTAAAATTATAGGTTATAGGTTTTTATCCCTCTGGTATTGTTCATTTGGAAATCACACTTGTGTTGTTTTCCGGTCAAAACAGACCGGAGGCCATAATCATGTACTAATTTTATTTTTGTAAAATTAATATACTATATTTTATTTCAATAATGTTTTTCTGTAATTAGCATTTTGAGTGTATTTCATGTTACTAATTAATATTCATATCTAAATGATGGACTATTTTCTGTATAAAATGTAAAAAAAAAAATATACGTTTCTATAATTTTTCAATTAACGCAGTATTTAAGTTAAAAATAGAGAAAGTATTTAAAATCCATTGAATTGAGGCAGATTTGTTCCACCTTGTGGAAAAATAATATTGTAAATCACCTGTAATACCGACTTTAACGAGTACCGAGTTTATTGACTGCCATAAGTCACTGAGTTTCATACCATTTCGATGAAGTAGCGATTTTTAATATTTCCAAACATTTTTATTTTTATTTTTATTTTTATTTTTTCAGTCTGAAATGACCGAACAACACCAGAGGGTTTATGGGTCCAAAAACTGCACCATAATCAGTCATCGATGAAAATCAAAAGGAAAAGTTTTGTTTAAAAAAGAAAAAACTTTGTTTACCAAGAAATTTTGATTCTTCTCTTTTTATATATTTTCCCACTATCATTAATGTATGGGCCACAACAAGAGCAAAATTGAGCCAATAATTTACCCTACCGTTATCAGCATGTGTTGAGGTGGATTCATCTCTCGTCTCTGAGAGAGTTAATGTGCCGGTAATGCAGCGAGAGATGCCAAAAGCTTGGTCGGGTTTTTTTTTTTTTACTACATTCTGTAGTAAATAATCGACTGTGGTTTGAGACTCCTTCACTAGCATAACTCTCATGCAAAGTTTGCAAATTGCCTGTGTCTTATCAACGCGCTCGCCTTTTAGGTGAAATATTTCTATGCGACCAACTCCATCTTCGATTGCAAAATGACAGACGACGATTCTCATTACAATTTTGTAACCAATACGTGTATGACTGGCTGTCTTTGAATGCTGCTCAGTAAGTCCTGCGTGTCATCTCAGGCTGGAGTGGGAGCAGGTGCTGGAGAAGCAGCGTGTGCTTCAGGACACGTATGACACACTGCAGGCCGAGTTTCAGTTCGAGCTGGATCAGCACACACAGCAGATGGAGCTCAAGAGCCGAGAGTGCTCAGAAATGCAAACCAAGATCAATGTCAGTATTCCTTCACTCTCTTACGCAATGTGCATGTTTATTATACCAGTGTTTCAAACTGTTATCAAAGTGTTGACTGTATGGTATGGTTTTGTAGGAGTTGCTGCATAATCTTCAGGAAGAGAAAGAGCAGAACAACAGTGTGAGATCCCAGATGACCGCACACAGAGAGAGTGTGTCCAAGTGAGTGAGAGAGACATGCAAACATCTGTCAAACCCGCTTTATAATATCTAATACCAACATCAAATACAGAGGAAATGTGTGGAAAAGGGACTTGTTGATTTAACTCTGAATAGTTTCGTTGACTACAGTGGCACCAAAAGTATTTAGACACTTATGTCATGCATAAGTGAAACGTTATTTAGTTTGTTTAATATTAAAACCAAATATCAAAGTGAGTTGGGTTTATTTTAAAGAGTTATTTATTTATTTTTGGACTTTAAATGGTTAAACAATGGATATGCTGTGAGATAGTGACTGACCTTTTAAAAAATGCTTGTAAATCTATCATAATTTTATATGTGAGGAATAATGCACGGCTAGCTGTGCACAGCAAGCACGGCGATTTCAATCAGAATTGACCATGGTATACTGGATTTAATCTTTTTTTCATCTTGTGTTCTTTAAATTAGCACCGGTTTTGTATTTCTTTTTGGAACTAATTGATCGCAGGCCTCATGCACCTGATCTGTCTTGCGCACCTCAGTTTTTGAGTAAAAAAAAGAGCAGCATTTGTGGATAATTCTGGCAATGTTCACTCAAAAACTGAGGTGCATAAGCTCAGATCAATGAGGCCTACGATCTGTCAGTTCTAAAAATAAATACATAACCTGTGCTGATTGAGAAAAAACAAAAACAGTTTGATAAAGAAATTTGAATCCTATATTTGGTAATATAGCATAAAAAAATGTATAAGCAATTTTTGTAGCTTGGTCATTTTTGTTATCAACATTTTTTATTTTTATTTTTTCACACATAACACAACACAGCATCCAAAATATAACAAAACAACAGACACATACTCAACATCAACATCTCAAAGTCCAGTCAAAAGGGAGGGAGAGAGAGAAGGGCAATAAAAACACAAAAGTCACGCCTTTATACAATCACGTATATCAAACAAAAAACACTGCCAAGCATCAATGGTCGAAGGCCTGGCCCCACCGACTCGCGCCGTTGCACATTCACAAGTCACTATTTGCAGGACGCTACGGATCCAATATGTTTAGCTTGGTCATTTTTGAACGTTACACATAATAGTGGATCAAATATTTTTTGTAGCAGCTGTATCTGTATGCACTTGTCATTTGCATTAGTAAAAGCATATGCACCTATAGGCGTTTTGATGTGGAGTGTGTATTTCAGGGAGCTTGTGCAGTCTTTAGAAGAGAATGCCTCACTGAAGAAACACATTACAGAGCTGACAAACAAAAATCAACAACAGGTATGTGTCTGTACACAGTTTTAGTCTTGTGGTTTGTAATTTGCAATGTTCTGATGCTGTTTTGCATGACTTTCTATTGGTCTTCTTGGTTCTGATGTATATGCTGTGTGTGTGTGTGTGTGTCCGCGCAGAGCGATGAGATCAGTGCTCTACAGCAGAGTGTGTGTTCATCCAACATGACAATCAACAGCCTCAAGCAGAAGATCGAACAGGACAAAGTGAGAACGCAATGCACTGATCGCGCAGCAGGAATATTTCACTCATTGTAAAAAGGGCTGTTAGAGGTTGAGAAATAAAGATGATAACATAGTTAGGCTAGTTAGGACAAGATTTGTTAATTTATTCGGTATTGTTTGCTAATAAATGCTGTAATTATGAATTAATATTAATGTTAGCATTAACATGTAAAAATATATCAGTAAATGTTGAAATTAACATCAATGTAATATATTACTTATTGCTACAATAGTTCATGTTAACCATAGTTAAGTGTCCAAATAATTATTTTTAGTAAGGTTTATGCTTATAATACATTATGCTGTAGTTTTACAAACAATTCAAATGTACATATGAATTTACACTGAAATCAGTTGGAAAAGTGTATCATTCATTCATTAATTATTTCCAATAATTAATCATTTTAATGTCAACACATTGCTTGAAATAAGACAACTTCTGCAGGCTTTTTCAAAGTGTGTTATAAACCATATGCACAAGCAGCTTAATGTTAGTCATTAGGTTGAATTAATAAATTCCTAAATGCATTTCTTGAAAATAGCATAATTCATTCAATCTATTGGTTCCTCAGTATGATCTTATTAGGTTTCTGATTCAGTTAATATTCATGTCCATCTAAGAATGCTGTCATTGCATTTTATATTTATAGTATTATTTTTTATATGAGCCACAGTGCCACTGAGCCACAGTGTTCCTGTGGCTCAGTGGTAGAGCATTGCGTTAGAATTCGATTCCCAGGGAACACACATAGTGATAAAACATGTATAGCCTGAATGCACTGTAAGTCGCTTTGGATAAAAGCGTCTGCTAAATGCATAAATGTAAATGTAAATGTTATATTATTATAATTTTTTTATTTTTTTGCTATCTATATTTTAACGCAAGCAATACTAAGATGAACTGATTTACGGTAGGATTGTGTTTCTGCTGCTGTGTCACGGCTGGTGTTTCACTATGCGTGTGTTTGTGTAGGATGTGGTGCTGGAGTTGATGCAGGAGACCAGAGATCTTCGAAGCGAGGTTGCTGAAAGAGATCAGACTGTGTGTTTGCTGCGAGGAGAGATCACTGACATCAGTGTGAGTATCTCTATATGTGACCCTGGAGCACTAAACCAGTCATAAGTAGCACAGGTATATTTGTAGCAATAGCCAAAAATACATTGTATGGGTCAAAATTACAGATTTATTTTTTTATGCCAAAAATCATTAGGATATTAAGTAAAGATTATGTTCCATGAAGATATTTTGTAAATGTCCTACTGTACATATATCTACTTAATTTTTGATTTGTAATATGCATTGCTAAGAACCTCATTTGGACAACTTTAAAGGTGATTTTCTCGATATTCAGATTTTTTTGCACCCTCAGATTCCAGATTTTCAAATAGTTGCATATCGGCCAAATATTATCCTATCCTAACAAACCATACATCAATGGAAAGCTTATTTATTCAGTTTTCTGATGTATAAATCTCAATTTCAAAAAATATACTCTTATGACTGGTTTTGTGGTCCAGGGTCACATGTTTGAACAAGAACAAGATCTCTAAAGTGATTGCTAAACTTGGCAGATATTTCAGCTCAGCTTTTTCGTAATGTAGAGAGAGTTTGTGCACATTGTTGGCAGGTTAAATGAAACGTTTTCAGGATGAATAACCAGCAGATAAATATCACACACATTTATGCTTAATCGAGAGAAGTAGAAATTTTGATAACGATTAATAATACTTATCATGCAGCCCTATCTGAACTGAACCAACACTGAACTGACTTGAGCTAAATAATGACGCTATTGTTTTTTAGATCTGCTTTAGATCAGCAGAATCCAAACTGTCTTCATAGTTGAGTGTATTGTATAAAGTGCTATAGAAATTAGGTAACTTGGCCGGTCTACTCACTCAGTGCTTTAGGAAGTTTGTATTGATATTGTGAGTTTTGGACCCACAGGGGAAGTACAGCACTGTTTGCACTGAGAAAGATCAGATGAAGGAGAGCATGACACACATGCAGAATGAACTGCAGGAGCTGCGAGAAGCTTCAGAGAGACGCCTTGCTTCTGACCGTGTAGAGGTATGTGTGCTACTGGGTTTGTGTTTTGAGTTTTTGTCAAAAGTCTAAACTAAAGTGTGTGTGTGTGTCACAGTTGGAGCTGCTTCAGGAAGATCTGTCCTACACTACAGAAGAGGTGGAGAGACTCAGTAAAGTGGTGGAGGAGCAGGCTGCTTCACTGGAGAGTTCCCGGACCCTGAACACAGAGAAAGAGAACAACATAAACTCCCTGAAAGAACAGGTACTGCTCCCTGCCTCATGCTACAGCTTTTAAATCAAATATGAGATAATGTAGAGTAGGGATGCACGATATTAGATTTTGCCGATATCTGATATGCCGATATTTTTCAAATAGTCAATGCCGATACCGATATATATATATATATATATATATATATATATATATATATATATATATATATATATATATATATATATATATATATATATATATATATATATATATATATATATATATATATATTTTCCCTTTGTTTTGAAACAACACCAAGTATCTCCTGTGCGTAAATTATAAACAAATTATTTTTCATTTTGGTTTGTTTTGAGCAAAAACTTTTATTTGTTAGAAGTAATAAACTTTATTAAAGGTATTTTTTAATGCGAGTACATTGAAAGCCTTGAAAATAAGTGCAATAAAACCAATCTCTGCTGTGTTTTTTGTTTTTTTTGTCCCCCTCAGACAGATGCATTTGAAACCTTAACATTTTATTTGTGGATTTATCATTAATAGAAGGTCTAAAGCAAATAAGCTGTAAAAATTATAAAAATCTTTTAGCACTCCTTATATTTTTTTCAAATGGATTATGAAAACTTAAATATTACATGTTACTGAATAAATCTGTATATATTAAATTATTTAATTTACATGTCATGTTTGTGATTTTTATTCATGTAAGCTATAGCTTGTGACCTTTAAAGGGGACCTATTATGCCCCTTTTTACAAGATGTAAAATAAGTCTCTGATGTCCCCAGAGTGTGTATGTGAAGTTTTTGCTCAAAATACCCCACGGATCATTTTTTATAGCTTGTTTAAGTTGCCACTTTTAGGGTATGAGCCAAAGCACACCGTTTTTGTCTTTGTCCCTTTAAATGCAAATGAGCTGGTGCTGCCGGCCCCCTTTTCAGAGGAGGCAACAACACACAATTTCACGCACTGAAACTGTCAGAAACTCTCAAGCGATCGACTCGCATTGCTTTTATATGCATTTTTTTAACTTCCACATTCTTATTTACGATCCTTCTGGAAGCATCGGTGAAAACAGGCGGAGACGATGGTAGCTTTAGCAAAATTAGCCTTACAGAGTGCCAAGAAGCTCTTTCAGAAAGGCAATTTGAAAACAAAATATGAAGCGCTTACTTTGTCTGGATCTGACGTTCGCGCACGAAGCGTTGGTATTGATCCCTCTTTCAGAATCAGACTTTGCGAAAATCCAACGTTGAAATGACCCTCGCTTTTTAGGCAGTCTGGTGTAAAATGATTGGCATGACTTAAAATGAAATTTAACCTCAGTGTCCTCTGCGGCACAGATGGAGGGAGTCTATGGAGCTCCTATGTTCATTGGTGCATCCCAAAACACAACACCTGTATTGCCTCTTTAGTGCTGACATTGTATCTCTCCAGTAATGGTGGACTGCTGCTTCTCACTCAGGGCTGTGTTTATGCTAATAGGGCAGAGAGCGTCACAATTGGGTAGAACTTTTCCCTATGGTGACGTGTACATGGGGAGAAATTTGGAATCGCTTGTTCTGAGAGACTTTTTATGATTTATTGGGATTATTAAAAACATGAGTGGGTGGACCATTACAGGCTGTTTGTTTTCACACACTGCAGCCACACAACTGCTCAAACACCTTATCAAAGTGATTTTTGCATAACAGGTCCACTTTAAATAAAAACAGACTCGTGATTTTATGACATTGATACTGTTTTATTTATTCAGAAACACAAGTATCTTAATGATATTTGTGAATTTTACTTTCATTTTATTACAAGTAGGCCAACAGCGCCCTCTAAGTAAATAAAACGCCTTGCCGGTCGGTCATTAGGACCCGGAGGAGGCTGTGCTAGAAACTGTTGACTCTCGAGCTGTCGTTCTGTACATGCATTCTCAAATTAAGTGCGGCGATCCCAAACAGTGAATCGAATCATCATTCAGGAAAAAGTTTGCTTCAAGAATGACCACACTGCTGACGTCATCATATCACTATACCCTGCACACATGTGAGCTATCCATCTTATTGGCCAGGCATATTGGCATAATTTTTTTTTCAAATCGGGCCGATGCCGATGTTTACATTTTAAGCCTTTATCGGCTGATTCCGGTAACGTTCCGATGATATCGTGCATCCCTAATGTAGAGTCTGTCAGTCAGTCATTGTCAATAGTTCTCTGGATTGCTTGATTCTGATTGATCAGTCGTGAAATTAGTCATTTTTATTGTATATATATATATATATATATTTTTTTTAATGAGCTTTAAACTCTTGGTTCTACACAGCTTAGTTTTGAATCAAAAATGGGTCCCGGTGTTGTTCTGATGTGTCGTAGACTGCAGGTAAACAACAATGTGAAATGCAAATAATAAAATGCAAAATATAATCATTTTATAGTTATGATAACCGTATTTGTCAAATTTTAAAAGGGAGGAGAAAATGATTCCCATATCTTTTGGACATCAAATGTCATGCATCTAATCAGACTACAGCATTTGAATGCAAATTTGTCACGTAAGGCTCTAAAATCGTCTGAAAATATCAAACATGTCTGATCTCCAACGAATGGATGGACTCATAGTCTGAAGCAAAAAAAATCTGTCTGTGACCATCATACACTACACGATTTTCTATGAAATCTGTTAACTCAAATCTATAGACTTTTGGCACCTTGCGTCGACTTCTCCAGACTGTAAATCTGGGCAAAAGTTGTGTAGTGTATTAGTTATTATTAGTGTAACATAATAGAAGGATTTTTGTGCACACACACATTAACAGGTGGAACAGCTGAATGAACAGATTAACCTTCTGAGAATGAGAGACAACGTCAGTCAACCTTCAGAAGCTGCCACTCCCAAAGGAAAAATACAGGTGTGTGTGTGTATGTCGTCTGAACCATGTTTGTGGGACAAAGCTGTACCCAGATGTGAGCTGAACCTGATAAAATCTCACAAAACCTCCTCTTGGGGATGTCCTCATTTGTAAAAAATCATCTGTAACTTAACTGTTTCATCTTGATGCCTGTGCTTTCAGACGCCGCAGACCCCCTGTGGCTTTGGCTCGAGTCTGTCTCAGGTGCTGGAGTGTCAGGAGAGAGAGCTGGAGAGCCGACGCTCCTCCATGATCACCATGGAAGTTCTGCTGAAAGAACTCAATGCAGAACGCACAGCTAAGAACCAAGAGATTGACAGATTAAAGGTCTCGCTCATGCACACGGTTCCCACTTCATGTACAGCAAATACAGTGGCGGACAGAATTGTTAGAACACTTGGCATGTTTAAGAGGTTTCAGTTGTTTTTGTTGAATTGGCTATTACAATACCCATAAAACAAACTATTGCTGGATCTACCTGCGATGGAAGGAATCTGCTGAACATTGAAAATGATGGACTGGCCCCTCAAAGTCCAGACCTCAACCCCATCCAGCAAATGTGGGGCGAGTTGTAAAATAAACTGGACATGTACATTCAAAGGAAATTATGTGGTTACACTTTATTTTGATAGTCCACTTTAGACATTATCCTAACTATAAGTAACTTAGCAACTATATGTCAACTAATTCTCATTAATTTGCAACTACATGTCTACTAACTCTCAGAGTAGACTGTTAGGTTAGGTTTAGGGTTAGTAGAATAAGTTGATATAAACTTGCAAAGTTTCTCATAGTCAGTATGTTGTATGTTGTGGACCCATCAAAATAAAGTGTTAGAAGATATTAAGCACACAGTCTACTAATACTCTAATGACTGCTAGTTGACATGTAGTTGCAAAGTTACTTACTGTTAGTAGAATGTCTAAAGTGGACTATCGAAATTAAGTGTTACCAAATATTTGGCTTGATTGGCAGAAGGCATGGGATAACAT
The DNA here is from genome assembly GCA_023376895.1 of Aspiorhynchus laticeps. Classification (NCBI taxonomy): domain Eukaryota; kingdom Metazoa; phylum Chordata; class Actinopteri; order Cypriniformes; family Cyprinidae; genus Aspiorhynchus; species Aspiorhynchus laticeps. The sequence continues at coordinate 2,792,314 of CM041815.1, forward strand.
TAGTGTTGAAGTTCTCAGGAAATAATACTGACACTATGCCAGAGATGTGCTGCTGTAATTGCTGCAAAAGGTGGACTTACCAAATATTAAAGTTGAAAGTGGATAAAACGGCATGACTCGCTTCATCTGATATTTGTTGTGCTCAGAGCAACTATCTGCATGTTTCATGAACAAGAGATGAAATCATGTTTTGGAGGCAAAAAAGGTCAATATTTTCATATCTGTCAGGTGTTCTAACAATTTTGGCCACCACTGTATATGTGTGAATCTTGCAACTTATTAAATAATCGTCAATAAATGTAATAAATACATGCTTTTAGTTATTTACCTATTTGCTCATTGTATATATTGTCAATTTTCATTGCAGTGCACCCAAAATATTATACTTTTGAGTTTTTATTTTTATTTTTTATAAAAGCTACTGTAAGGTTCACGCATACACGTTTGCCTGTGCATCTATAGGCCCAGCTGAATGAAAAAGAGATTGTGCGAATGGAGATTCAGACGCTGTTGGACAAGTTTTACACTGTCCAGAATCAACACAAACAGAGTGGCTGTGCGCAAGAGTAAGACTAATTCACTCATACACTTGCTCATACATGTGTGATCTGTCCATGCAATTAAACCATTTATTTGTCTTTATAGAGATGTGAGGGACGCCATACACATTTCTGTTTTGAGAGAACTACAAGAAGAGAAGAAAATAAAAGTAGGTCAAGGCAAGATCTAAAACATCTCTTTATAAATTAGTTTGCATCATCTCTCTGGAGTAAGAAAATAGCAAAAACAAAAAAATATATATAAATATAAATAATATTTAAATATCCCCCCCAACATGGAGAGCAACAACAATGAAGCAAAATTGTCTGAAACTGTTTTTTACAAACTAATTGTTAATTTGCTTTTCAGTTTATTTTGTTGTCTATACTCAATTTTGTCAAATTACCTTGATTCATGACTTCGCTTTTTATTCATAATTTGAGGAAAGGCATATTAGAAATGATATTATGCCCTTTTGAACACAAACATTTATATATGAGGCCCTGTTAAGTTGAATCTTTTTATTTATTTTTTTCTCAGAACTCCCTGATGCTGCAGTTGACTGATGCTCAGACAGAGTAAGTGAGCTGATTTTTGTTAAAATCATTTTGTTTAGATTATCGGACGCTGAATGAAAACAGTTTTATTTGTGGTTGAAACCCAATTCTACTTTTGGGCCTATTTGGACTTGGCCACTTCATGCATTTTCTTTGATCAGGGCCCGTATTCACAAAACATTTTATTTTACCACTTAGAGTTCTCCTAAATAGCAGTAAAAGTTTTTAGCTAAGAGTTTTCTCTTAAAACCTGTTCACAAAGCTGCTGACACAAACTTTTACTACGGAATAGATAGAAGTCTTAAGCTAAGAGTAAGGGTGGGGTTGACCTTGTTGCTATGGATGACCTCAGCATGCTTAGTAAATATGCACACACTGATTGGCTGATAGGGGTCTCTGTCAGATTTATTCATAGAAATATTGTAGAGCACAATATTATGTTGCCATATCAAAATAAAGGTTTAAAAATAATGTTAATTGACACATTCAAATAAAGATTTTAACATGCAGGCTAAGTGTCACTAATTAAACAAATATATGTTCAGCTAATTTGCAGGGGCGGTTCTAGGATTTCATCTTTAGCTTAGCCCTCAGACAATACAACGATACAAATTACTTAAATAAACAGTATTTTTCTGTGCTTATGAAAAATGTATTACAATTACCTATTAAAGTTACAGAAGTTAGGATACTTAGTGAGTGATTCTCATGTTTTTCTTTTGTTGTTTGATAAACATTATTAGCCTAATATAAGAAATGCATACTGACACACATACAATATTTTCTTAACGGTTTATGTTTAAGACGTAACTGACTGTGTTTACTTGGATACTCATCAAGACAGCCATTGTGACATAATATTTTGTGTATTTGCTTATTTGCTCGAGTGGACGCGAAAGTGAATGACAGTCTCATGCAAGTGCGTTTCAATGGCATGATTTTCTGTTTCTATTTGGTGTGCTTTTTATACGCAAAAACTGACTTTGGCGTGCATATGAGACACAATGACTTGGTATAGGGGTGTGGGGAAGGTGCGTATCATAAGCACACCAAATAGAAACAAATTTGTGCCATTGAAACGCACTTTCGTAAGACCATGCTGGTGTGCTGTCTGTGCAGTGCCTCTCAGTGCGTGCACAGTAACGATCTATCACAGTGCGTGATTACCACATTGAGATCGATAAACGAACGAGAATGATAAACTTTCTTGAGGAAGCAGCACTGGCTTGATCACTCAGATAGATGATTATAATTTTAGGGGGGCTGAGACGACAAATATGGGGGCTGAAGCCCACCTAAAAAGGGTCTAGAACCGCCCTTGGCTAATTGTCAGTCTCTTACATGTATGCTTCTTGTAGCTGATGCATATAAACCACCTTTTAATTAACAGAGTAGAATAATCGTGGCTGATAGTAAGACATGCAAACGTAAAAGAAAACCAAACTGGATGCAAGAACAGCTGTAACTTCTTGCCCAACTGGTTAATGAAAAGAATATAATCAAATGAAAATTAGGAGTTGGGATAACCTCCAAACACTAAAGGTGATAACTTTTTAAAAGCTCGTTATCGTCAAATGTTTCTCATATGTTTATATTCCGAGGCAGATTGCCGACAACAGTCATTTTAGGATATTTGTGAGTTGGTCTTAGTGACTTAGGAGTCCTCTTCACTACTCCTAACGTTTCACAGATTTAGGAGCTAGTTTTAGTGCTAAAACGCTTTGTGAAATACTCTTAGAGCAAAAATTTAGGAGTCCTAAATTTAGGACTTACACGCCCACTATTGTTAAGATTTTCTCCTAAATCGGTGAGTTAGGAGCTACTTTTAGCCTTAAGATGTTTTGTGAATACGGGCCCAGATGTCTATCCGATTACAAAAAAGATCAGGGCCCGTATTCATGAAAGATCTTAGTGCTAAGAGTTGCTCCTAGTAACAAAATTCTAAGAAAATTCTTAGAAATGTGGGTGTTTCCTCTTAAATTTAAAGAAAAGATCCTAGTAAAGAAAAAAGTAATTCAGAAAGCATCTTAACCCTTAAAAGAGGTCTTAAGGTCCGAAATTGTTAGGAGTACGGACGAGGACTTTTAAGGGGCTTAAGAGTTTCTTTAGCAGCGGAGAAAATGAACGAAACATGAAGAAGGAGAAGAAATGTGTTGCACACAATGCATGACAGTGAGTTAATAAGACGCTACATATTAGATCGTGCAGGGATCATGTTTGTGACAGATCTTATTAAAGACATGTTAACATCCCTGACAATGCGCAGAAATGCCATAGCACCAGAAATGGACGTAATCACTACATTAACTACATTAACATATTTGGCAACTGGAAAAATGCAACTGCAGCAGTGATGATTTGGGTCTGTTACAGCACTTTCAGAACCTTATTGTGTCACTGTTCATTTCCTATAAAATACGTTAAGTATGACAGCATGGTAAATAAAAAATAAAGAATATAAGTGTGTGTGTGTGTGCGAGAGAGAGAGTACGGCAACACAGGAAAAATTACGCTTGTAATTTCAAAGTGAAGGCTTATAATAAACCCTACTCTTAAAAGCGCTCTTACTTCCTTCTTGGACAACCAACCAATCACAGTCTTCAAAAGACTGTGTCATAGCTAGCAACGGGGTCAGCCCCGCCTCCTCACTAAGATAAAAGTTTTTGTCTTTTCCTCGCTCAGAGTTGCTCTCAGATTGGTCCTGAATCACTTTTAAGCTAAGACTCCTAGCTAGAATTTTTTAAGCTAAATTAGGAGCTCTCTGAGAGGATTCTTAGAATCTTTATGAATACGGGCCCAGGTATAAATGGCCTCTGGCGCATTAGGGCTCCACGGCCACTGGAGCTGATCGCGGCCACTCAGTCAATGCTGGTGTCTATAACAGAACTCATGCTTATCACATCGGTCACATCACATTTCCTAACTGGGTGTCTACACCGAACGCGAGCGGTGTGACAAAATACAATAGAACCCATTATAATCAGTGATGCTGTTTGCACTGGATGCGGTGCGACATGACAAATCCCGACAGTAAACTGATGCCGCATTCTATGATGTGCTGACACAAAGTACTAATGATTTTCAACCGTCGCTTTGTCACGTCCAGTGTAGACACGGTGTGTCGGCATAGTTTGTCAGTAAAGTCAGTAACGTAGTAGATTGAAAAGTTAGTATCTTTCTGCAGTCCAATAAATGGCAGTGCGGTGGTGGCTTGAGCCTGTTGAATGGTGATTTAACGCTACTTTGTCACCTAGTTGGAGAGACTCAATGCTGAAGTAAATAAACAACAATGTCCCCGTTTTTTTACTCTCACAATGAGCTTATCATACTCGTTTGCTACATTAGCAGGGCCCTATGATTTCCATGATGCAGAAAACATGGACGGAATCCAGTCGTAAAAATGGAATGTACTGTATAACGTGGAATTTCATGGAATTTGTCATATTTTTGATGAATAAATAAAAAACAGGTCAGTACACTAAATCGTGATATAGACTAGTGTCTGTGAATATTAAACTGCAAAAAGACTATTTAAATACAAATCCTCATGTTCTGCATGTTCATTTGATTACCAGAAAATACACAACACAGAATTTGTGAAAAAAAAATATTATTCATTATTATTATTTATTAATTTTAGATGTTTACATTTGGAAAAGCTGTGCTTCCTGCATAAACCTGTCCCTGTTGGTTTGGCAATAGCTTGATGCCCTACACAGTTACCTTGTTTATTTTCTTAATTCAAGTTACATATATTTTGTTCTGTTTGTGTTTAAGTTATTTATAATAAGTGAACTTTACTGTTAAGTGCACTGATGTCTGACTCATTTTGAATAATAAAGTTTATTGTTAAATTGTTAAATACCCTGCCTCCATTACACAGGCCTATTTATGTCACATTATAAGTGTTTTCACCACATTTGAGTTATAATTGCAAAAAGTGTGTTTGTGTATACTGTATATATTGTTTATGTATATATTCTATATACAGTACCAGTCAAAAGTTTGGACACACGGATGGGAAGTGTCCAAACTTTTGACTATATTGTAGTATAATATAGCTTACACATAAAGAATATCAGCTGATATATCGATATTGGTCTTTTTTTACTCCCCAATATCGGCCCCCCCCCCCAAAAAAACATGCAACACACATGTGCACAGATATAACCTGTCGTAGATGAGCATCTCTCTTCAGCAAAACTCCCACAAATGAACCTCATGTCTCACATCTTCAATCTGAGCTTCTTCGCATGTTCAACACAGTCATCTTCATTAAGAGTGTTCAACGCTTAGTTCTTTCACCAAACTGGTTTTACCTCAGTCCTTAACCCTGCAGGTCTGCACAGTTTGCACTGGAAGTACTTGACATAGCACGTCACTTTCAGTTGATGAGCAGCCTGTTTTGAAAAAAATGCGAAGCTTCTCCACAACCACTATTTTCCTCCATCCAAAAACATTGTTTTTATTCTATTATTCCAAGTTTTTCCATTCCATATTGTGCATTAAATGTATGAATTGCCATGAAATTCATATTACACACTAATTACACATTAATCCTGTTAAACCGCGTGTGTGTGTTACAGGCTGCAATGTAATGAAGCCACCCTTGTCCAGTCTCAGACGTGTGTGCAGGAGCTGACCACTGAGCTTAGGAACCGCTGCCTGGAGCTCCGGGATCTGCGGCAGAATGACCATCAGCAGGAGAAACTGCAGCAGGTCAGAGAGAAAGCAATGAGATGCAGCATGACAGTGTAAAAGATGCTGTATAGACAGTGAAGAAATTGTAAAATGTGCAAATGGTAAACTTTCCTGATGCAGCCCAGTCGGGCCAATTTAAACATTCAAGTGATTTAAAACATTCAAGCGCAGAAATATGCAAAAGATTCATTACTCGCACAATTTCTGATAGACTCAGGGTTCGTACGGATGCTTGAAATCCTTAAAAATGCTTGAATTTTAACAGTGTTTTCAAGGTTTGAAAAGTGCTTGTATTTTGAATAAAGTGCTTGGAATCGCTTGAAATTGCAATTGCATTGGTTTTAGAATAATTTGCTTTATATGCTGATGTTGGTTCACTTTCCGGAAATTAAACTAAGTAAATAATTTAATAAATTAGCACAATAATATTGTGTATTGTTGATCTCACAGCCTGACAGTAGGATGATTTGGCAATTGAGCATATCGCTAGGGATGCACCGAATGTTCGGCAACCGAAATTATTCGGCCGAAAATAATAGCAAAAAAAGATATTTTGCTGTTTGGCCAAATAAGCGAAAAGACCGAATAAATTGTACCGAACAATGATGTGGCACAATCAAATAGAGGCGCGCACTAATGCAGCAAACATGATTTTTGCGTCTTTTAAATGCTTCCACACTGCCGACATAAGCACCGACAGCGAGAGACTGTTTAGTACTGCACTGCATATCTTCGATGAGAAGAGGAAGAGTGGTTGTTGCTGGTTATGAAATCGCGAAATGGCCTTAAACAATTAAATAAACTGCAGAACGTTATGTTATGCACGCACAAATTGCATGTGTTCAAACAGCGGTGCAGGAGCTCACGGCGCTATCTGCTTGTTAGCCTGGGACAGGGATCACAGTCCAAAGCAAGAGAAAAATATGCACCGAAACTGTTACTCGTCAGTTGCTCAGTAACATTTTTATGAATTTTTAAAATAAAATAAAAAAGACAACAATAATGATAATAATAATTACAACAGCTCTATTAAGACATTTATTATAACATTCACACAGTGTTCAAATTAGGATCTGTATTTTTTTTTTTTACGTTTTAAAATAATCATCTTCTGCTCAGCAAGGCTTCATTGACTTGTACAGTAAAAAAAATGCATAACTGATTCAAGAAGGGGGTCTCAAAAATGGCCCAAAAAAATATTTTTACTAACTTATTAATTTTAAGTTAAATTGTGCTTTGTTGGTATAATGTTTGCTATAATGTTAAATGTTCAGTGTTTAGTAAATATTTTAAATTGTTGTTTTGTAATTGATTTTTTTCTTTGGAAAGCAAGACAAAACAGTAAAAAGCACATTTTGGCTATTTAATGTATGCAATGGTGAAAAAAAATGGGCTAAATACATTCGGTAAAAAAAAAACGAAAAACCATGTTCGGTATTCGAATTTTATTTAATAGTATTTAATTTTATTCGGCTTCGGCCAAGAATCTTCACTTCGGTGCATATCACCCAACAATACTTTGGATAAAAGCCATGTATTATTACTATGAATTAGGCTGCTGCTACTACTACTATCTTGTGCCCTGCAATAAACATTTACTCATACTCTCTTTTATGTTATGAGCAGGAAAAAAAGGAAAAATCGGCCAAACATGTCGGCAAAACAATAAATAAATAAAAATCGGCATCATAATTGGCCCTCTGCTGCCCTGATTTCTAAATATTGGCATCGGCCAGAGAAAAAAACATACCTATATGACACTTAAATAAATTGATTTGCCACTTTTGCACTTGTTATTAATGTATTTTGAATGCACTACTACTTTTTTTTTTTTTTTAATTGGTGTCGATTTGTTATGCATGTTTATTAAAAACAAGTTTTGTAATAACCAGTTGTTCCGGACCTTTGACATTGATGATAAATTCAGATTTGGACCTTTTGAATGTAGACTTTGAGAACCCCCTCATTTTTTTATAATTAAATTTATTTTAAATCTGGCCCTGAATATATCATATCTTATGTTATAAGATGCTGTCAATTCTGAATAGTGCGGGAACACTGCCTTTAAGTGCATGTAAATGTAAACTCCTTCATTTTAACCCTAGTGGTGTCTTTGCAGGAAATCGAGGTTCTGAGAAAGCAGGTGGACCATCTGACCGAGGAGAATGGAAAACTGTTGGGTCATCAGAACCCCAAGCAGAAGATTGAGTACCTGGTCAAACTGAAAAAGGAGATCACCAGACTACAGGAGGTCAGTATTGAATATACAGTCTCTGGTTTGAGAAGGTTGTACATGTTTAAATAGGAAAAATCATAACGCTTAAATTGGCAGCTGTATTCCTGCTATATAGTTGAAAAAAAAAAAAAGATTATTAAGGTATGTATTTTATTTTTTTCTTTAAAGGATCTTAAGGATTTATATTTAATAATTAATATATAAGCACCAAGGTTTGATATCTGACAAACAGCCATCAGAGGCAAATTATACAGAGTTTGGAATAGTTTCAGTGTACATGTCTCTGAGATCCATAGCAGTGTTGTGCTGATGGCATTTTTGTCAAAAAATCTTCTCACATTTGCACCTGGATGATCCTCAGGAATTCTGGAACTCGGTCTTACAGAAAACCACACATTTCATAAGTGGTAGTGTGATGGTTTGAGGATGTTTTGCTGCATCAGGGCCTGTATTCACAAAACATTTTAAGATTTCTCCTAAATTGCAGTAAAGGTTTTTAGCTAAGAGTTTTCTCTTAAACCCTGTTCACAAAGCTGCTGAGACAAACTTTTACTGAGGAATAGAGAGAAGTCTTAATCTAAGAGTAAGGGGGCGGGGGTTACCTTGATGCTATGGGTGATGTCAACATGCTTATTAACTATGCACACAGTGATTGGCTGATATTCTCTGTCAGAGAGTTATTCATAGAAATATTGTAGAGTGTGATTGTTGCCATATTCAAATAAAGGTTTCAAAATAAAAATGTCAGTTGCCACATTCAAATAAAGATTTTTAAATGCAGGCTAAAGGCCAAAGTATACTTCACTTTTTACACATACGCGAGGGACAGCGTACAGTGCGCGTGATGCGAATTTCATCATCAGAATAGTACGTGCACCACCGGATTTTTGTACTTTGTACGCGCAGGTCACACATGCACATTTTACTCTCTTGCAGTAATTAGTTTATCCTCAAGGTGGCAACCTTGCCGTGGGGGTATTGATTCACAAGGTAGCCGAAGAAAAACTGCATAAACGGAACAAACCGGAATGCGAGATAGCGACAATGGAGGCCTACATAGACGAGAGATTGTGCGAAGAGGTTAGAAAAGATCATCAATTGTATTATTTCATGCTACAGTTACACAAAGATATTTATATGGGTTTTAACTCGTGGCGAGAGATTGCGCAAACACTGGCCAGGAGAGGTATTGCAATTTGGCGCAAAGTGCATGCGTCGAACGTCTGTGTACGAGTCAAATGAAGTATACTTTGCAAGGCTGTGCGCTAACGTATGCATAAAAAAGAAGTATACTTTGGCATAAAGAGTCACTAATTAAACAAGTATATGTTCAGCTAACTGTCAGTCTCTTACATGTGTGCTTCTCATAAACAATTAGCGGATATGCATATAAACAGCCTTTTAATTAACAGCGTAGAATAATCATGGCTGATAATACATGCAAATGTAAAAAAAAAAAACTGGACGCAAGTACAGCTGTTATTTCTTGCCCAACTGGTTAATGAAAACAGGGATATAATCAAAGTAAAATTTGCCATTTTAAGATAGCTGTTGCCATTTCAACAGCCATTTTAAGATAATTTGTGGTTTGATTTTAGTGACTTAAGGTGCGTTCACACCAGATGCGAATGAAGTGTTAAGCGCGAGTGATTTACATGTTAAGTCAATGCAAAGACGCGAATAGACATCCTGCGGTGCGAATGACGCGGCGCAAATTGAGCGTTTCGGGCGAGTTGAAAAATCTGAACTTTGGCGGATATTCGCGCCGCGTTAACCAATCAGGAGCTTGCTCTAGTAGTGACGTGATTAAGAGCGGAGGCAGAAATCCAACACAACAATACAGGACAAAATCATCGTCGCTGTATGTGGATACCCGGAGCTGTACGATAGACCAAAGATTACCTGTTAGATTTACCCAAAACGAATTATATCTTATGTTTATCCACTACAGATACATCAGAGCCAGCGGCAAATGTCAGAAGGACTAGCCGAGGTTATGCTCCTCTCTTTGGGATACATGAGCACGAGCGCCCGGTGATCGCGTAGAGCTCACGGCTCCGAAGTCGGCGAAGCACATTTTCAAATAGGCGCTGTTTTTATAAATAAACCGCAGATTTGAGTTTTAAACAACTACATTCTCGGCTGAAATACACGCGTCCAGTGTTTCCATAGCACATAAAGTGCAACTAGCCTCTAAACAAAATCCATGTCAGCCATTTCGCAACGAGACTAGAGCCTTCTGGCAGAAGCCCCTCCCATGACGCGAATTCGCGTCTATTGTGAAGTGAATTTCACGTGTGAATGAAGCGAGTAAACTCAAAATGTTCAAGCGATTTATTCGCGCAAGTCGCGTCTGGTGTGAACGCACAGTTAGGAGTCCTCTTCACTACTCCTAACGTTTCACAGATTTAGGAGCTAGTTTTAGTGCTAAAACGCTTTGTGAAATACTCTTAAAGCACAAATTTAGGAGTCCTAAATTTAGGATTGACGCCCATTATTTTTAAGATTTTCTCCTAAATCGGTGAGTTATGAGCTACTTTTTGCCTTAAGATGTTTTGTGAATATGGACCCTGTGAAATCATTGTTTTAAATATGTAAAGCCCAAGACACGCTGCATGATTTCCGGCTGTCCCAGATGAAAGATTGTCATCGTGAAACAATCGTGGTGATTTCTGTGATCATGGCTCCTAATCGGTGGTCCTGTGTCGTACAGTGAGAGAGGTTCAAAGACGGCCGTTTTCAGGGTCTTGCGACCAAAGATAGCCAGTGATTCAGTGTGAACATCGTTTGCTGGTACGATCCAAAACTACAACTGATAAAGTGTGATTTATGTAACGTTGAAACGTAATATTAATATATAATTTAAAGGGAAACAGGTCAATTTAGCTCAAAGGGAATCATTAATGATTGTATAGGGAATTTGAACAGATTCACTGTTTCACGGCGATTCACTGAACAAGCCGTATAACAAACTGCACTGGATACTAAAATCCAAAATATAGTGAAAACACTATTAAATAGCACAGTAGCACAAATCGGCAGATTAAGACATTAACTTATGAGCACAAAACACAAGGTACTTCTCTTTTCAATATAAACAAGGCTTTATTTGATCAATCTAAGACATTAAACTAATCTAACACATGAACACACGCATTCACACATTCACACGTTGCAGAAGAGAGAAAGTAAGGAAAGATGAGTTTAAGAGAATGAAAATATGAAATCCCAAGTTTATAGCAATATGTGCAATTGCATAGACCTTAACAACCATCAATCACTTATTTAAACCTCGCTTTGAGTTTCTCAATAAGTCTAAAATTTGTGTTAAATGCACCAATTCAGCTAAAAGTCTGGAGTTGTTTTACTTGCTTTGCCTTTGTGTTACGGGATTCCCTTCTGTCATCTTCATTGCAGGAAAGGGGGTTTCCCAGGTTGCTGGTTGGCTGACAGTTCAGTGGTCTTTCGTAGTGACGTCTTGGGCGTTGGCTGACGAATGGTCTGAGTTCGTTGCTAGTTGAAGTTTGAAGCGGGTGCAGTCGGAGCTGGACTTTGCGGCAAACTTAACTTTTGAACACGAAACTCAACGGAAAGAAAATACTAAAATAAAAGAATACACGGATGTAACGAGACTAGGTGGTATTTCTTCTCATCATGGTCACAACTGGCCGCTAGGCCAGAGCACATGGCGCTCAAAGAGCAGCGTCAAAACGCATGGCAAAAGAGAAGAGTTTTAGAGAGGACAAAGAGCATTTTAAGAAGAGTAAGAGATTTTAAGAGAGCATTTTAAGAGTAAGAGATTTTTAAGAGCAAGAGGTTTTTTTAAGAGCAAGAGAGCGTTTGAGGGTGTCCTGAGGTTTTTAAACTCGGCTTGTGGACACCTCCTAATGCTTGTCTTGACCAATTAGATACTGTTCTGGCTCGGGGTGTTGCTATGTTTCTGCCCCAATCATAAATCATGTTATGTTATCTGGTCCAAATTTTCCAGGCTCTTATAACAATCTTATAACAAGACTATGATACATTTGACAAAGAATTGATTGGAAGAAACGTTTAAAGCATGATTTTTCACACTCACACATACCAAACATGAATATTAATCCTTCAGCTATTCAATAATGATTAAAAAGACATACATAATATTTGATTGAAACATGATAGTCTAATTGTGTGGGTTACATACATGATATGGTTATTTCTATGCAGAGAAATAATTCCTAAGTCCCTTTAAGATGATTTTTGTTGCATATGGAGAAGAGTCTCTGTGACAAAGGAATTCCCGTGTGGTCCTTTGTCTTGTGTGGGGGTAGTCCATCTAAACAAGTCTGTTTCTGTGGTTTTCCAGCGTGGAACCCATGTGATGGTCATCTGGTGACCATTAATCTTGATTACTTGCCCCAAATTTGACAGTCTCTTTAATGAATTGGAATTATCAATAAGTGTTCTTTTGTTTTAATGTTGCAAGCCGTTCTGTGAATGAGTTGGTTAGTTTGCTTGCTTCAGACGGGCTGAGCTAGGAGTCTGATTTATGACGTTTCCTTGGTCTCTCTCTGGAATGTTAGCTCCTCAGGTTTCAATGTTCTGATCGCATCTGAAATTTTGTCTGAGTTAGTCTCTGATATTCTACATATCCCCCCTTGATTGGCGATGTGTCGAGTTGGAGACATCGGCAAGCACTGGGAAAACAAGGGCAGAAGAAGCAGACAAAAACACAGCAAACAACAAGACAACACTTCCATGACCATTACTGTACTGGTGCAGGGCATCAGGTTATTTAGGTACAGGCGGTTATTTGAATTAGTCAATATAGTTTAGTAAATTGAATAGTTCAATTTGGAAATTGTTGTTCTAATTCGGTTCAATACTCCGATTCTTCGATCAAGTTTTGTGATTAAATTTGTTTGTTCCTTTTTAGTTGTCTTAACTTAATGTTCACCTTTAGTTTCTGATGACATCATTTGTGGTGAAATGAATTGACCTATCGTGCGTGGAGCTCTCTGGCTTCCATTCAGTTTAGAGTGGCTTGCGGATATTAGGTGTGGCGCGTCAATCCTAATATCAGACCTTTGACCCTTGCAGGGTGTCTAGGTGTTTCACCTACTAGAGAAAGAGGGTAAGGAAAAGGATAGGTAAAAGAAGAACAAAACAAAACAAAGCTGCTGTGGGTTTTCCTAGCATGGTTTGCAACTACTGTTGAGCTAGGATGTCATGTGCAGCTAGGGAGTCATGTACCTTAACTTAGTGTCAGGTGTTCTACCTATTGTGACGATAGCTGCATGTTTCTTCATGGTGGTGTATGTAACTTTGTTACGCTAAAATTTAGATATTCTACTTGTGGGAAGAATATGTTTGTTGAGTGTGTTATCAGTAGATGTGGTTACCTCTGGGTGTAAGTAACTTTGTGTGTGTTAATGGTGTAGTGTAGGTGTGTAGGTGTGGTCAGATCTGTTTCAGTCTGTGTTGTCTCCCCCCTTTTCGGGTATGTCAGTGAAGACGGGCTCTCTGCATCCTTGGCTTGGATGAGGGCGTGTCCCTGATCTAATGGGGGTCAGTCCAGAGAGGCAGGAAGTTCTTTAAGCAGTTCTTTAGCAGACAGTCGGAGGTAGTTTGGCATGGCTATGTGAAGCTGGGATGCAAACTTCGTCTCCTATGTTGCATTCCTCTTGTGCTGCCTTCTGGATGTGGCAGACTTTCTGACCTTCTGTGCTTTGGTGGTTACTGTTGCACAGACATGAATGTGGTTCTTGAAGTTAGAGTTCGTTTAGCAGTTTGCTAGTGGGTGATGAGTGAGTGAGGTGATGTTCTCTGGTACCTCAGTTTCATCAACGGCTGGCTGTGAGAGACTTGCTCATTCTGGGTGGTTGTTGAACAGGTGCTTGTCATCTGATATGGTGGTGCACCATGTGCTCACCGGCCTTCCGTTCTGTCGCTGGTCACAGCGAGCATGACTCAAGTTTGTAGTCATCCGTGTTCAGCTTATCTTGAAGGAACTCGTTCAGTTGTCTCATGACTTGTTCCATGTCTTCTGACGGTAAGCTGTATTGTTCTTGAGCATACTCAGCACTGTGCATGTCTGAGTGATGCTGAGGTGGGTTTCGTTGTCGCTTACCCACACGAGTTGCTCTTGGATGAGTCAGGCGATTACCTTTGGATGTCTGGTTAGGTTTCCAGTTGTTCTCATCTTTTGGGTTTCTCGAGAAGCGTGGCAGGTCCCATGGATTTTTCCAGCGGTTGGGCTGATAGCTGTCGTGGACATGGGGGTCACGTTCTCTGTGCTCTTGATGGAGAACTCTGGTGTTGTGATGCAACTGGGTGTCGTCCAGTGCAAGGCTCGAGTCTTTGTTGACAGAGTTCAAGAGTGTAGATGTTTTGTTACCTTTCTTTGAGGCCATCTTCTGCTTGTTGTAGGCCTTCTGTGTTAGGTCACGCAACTGTTGGATGGTCATGGAGCGTGGACAGGCCATGACGCCTAGATGGTGGCTGACTCCAGGGTGCAGATTTCTAAGGAAGAGGCTTTTGAAGTTCACATCCTCTTCAAGGTCAGGTTCATTGTGTGCACCAAAGTAGGCTTGTCGGAGTCGGTTGTAGTAAGCTTGTGGAGCCTCTTGTCGACCTTGTTTGGTTTCTAAGGCAGTTAACAGTCCATTTTCCGAGTCAGGGTCAGAAAACTCTTTAATCAGGACCTCACGAAGTAGCTGGTAGTCTGACTTCGTTCGACTGGGCTGTCGATCTAGGAAGTTTCGTACCTCGGAACTGGACGTGGCTCTAAGGAGGTATAACCTGTCTCTGTCAGTCACATGAGGTCTCATTTCTAGATAAAAGTCAATATCTTGCAGATGGGCCTGGATGGTGTGGCCCTCTGTGGAGTTCGGGTTGAACTTGCTGATGTTCTTAGACAGCTTGTCGAGGTCTTTGATGGTCATCCCATGTGCAGCTCTGAGGTCTGCTTGGATGGGAGGTTTTCTTTCATTTACAGGAAAGAGTTCTGTAGCGAAGGCAGTTGAGGTTTTGGGTTGTGGCCCTTCACTTCTTTTGATGTATACCAGTTCTTGGATGTGGGGCTCTGCTCTGTTCAGCAGAGGTGAGGCTGAGTGATGTTTCTCTCGCCTTGGCTCTTGTTTCTGCTCATAAGCATGTTTCAGTTCTTTTCTGACCATGTAGAGCTGATCGTTGTTATCGTCTAGCTGTTGGGTCAGATTGTCTATTTCCGTTCTGTACCTTTCAAGGTGGTCTTTCAAGGCACCGATTTCAGCATTCTTGTCACTGATGTCATTCTTGGCTTTCTCTAGTAGCTGTTCGGCATACTGGAGTCTGTTTACCAGGTCTTCCTGGGCAGCCTTTGCATGTTGTTGATCGAGCTGAGCTGCTGTCAGGGTTGCTTGTAGCTCCTTAACTTGTTCCGTTGTTTCCTGCTCCCTCTCGTTGGGTGCTTGGAGTTGATCTTGAACTTTCACTTCCAGCTTGTCTATGCGGCGTTGAGCACGTGTCAGTTCCTCTTGCAGGTGGGTGACGTGCTTGTCGCTCAGTTTCAGCTGGGTTGTGAAGGCATAGCTTAGGGAGCTGGTGATTTTGACTAGCTCCTCGTGGTTGTTGTTCTGGCTTGAATCTTGTGTCAGGAATCTTCTCAGAATTAGGATTATTATTAAAAATAATAACAGTTCAAACGTCTTGGGGGTGAGGCTGTCTGTCGTGCCTCTCAGCCAAGTGTTCACATCTTCCCCTTGGGCAAAGTGGTCTGCAGTCTGCGGCATGTTGGCACGCTGGGGAGAAGAGAGACTGACACAGATCTGTGTGGAATACAAGCCTATGTGTGGTGCGACAACTAAGTGTTGTGTCAGTGATTTTGAACCACTAGTGAAATGTGGTGATGACTGTGTTGGTCTCAGGGTATCTAGGTAGACTAGAGATGTGAAGACTTCGTCACTCTAATGAGGAAGAGGGAAAAGAGAGAAACAGGTGAAAACAAATTCAATTAAAAGAAACAATTCCCTTTTTTTTGAAGAAGAAGAAAATTCATTTTTTTTTTCTTTCAATTAAAATGTTATCATCAAGGAGGCAAACAATATTATTAAATCTCTGTTTTAGACAAATGAATATAATAATACTTTTTATATCTCTTTCCTTAGTCTGACAGGATTGACAACCGTACACCTTACAGTTGGACCGCTCACCTGGGAGGCTGCGAAGGCAACGATTGCTCAAAACTTTCCTATTAAATTGATCTCAGCATTTGGATGAGATGTTAAAATTTGGATTGCGTTTTCAAATGTGGGGAGGCTAGGAAGAACGAAAGAGGGTTTTATTACAATCAAATTCATAAAGATGAGTCATTTTTTTTTTTACAAGATTGTGTATCTCATTCACTTAGAATTGATTGATGGTTCTTACAGCCAGGTCCCTACAAATGTGACAAGTGAAGAGGAAAGAAAGCAAGATAGAACAGGAGAGAAGAGAAAAAAAAAAACAGCAAGTTGAGTGGATCAGGTCCACTAGCAAGCAGTTATGCCTGACTACGAGTAGTGTATTGTTTTCAGTTGTTACACAACTATCAACAAAAATAAATTTTGTGTGAAAGAGATTTGTCTCTTTAATTTATTTGAACTCGTAGTGAGGGATAACAATGTCTCCTATTAAGGCTCAGGTCGTTCCCAAGCTAGGATACACAAAGGAAAGACGATGGTAAGCACAAGTAAAATAAAAAGGTAATAAATGGTAAAATAAACAAAAAAAACTTTAATTAAATAAAGGAGGAAATCAGTAAATAAAAATAGTGGCTAAGTTTATAACAAAAACAGGAAGAACGAAGGGGTAAAACGCAATAAAGTAATGAGTGAATCTAAGTCCGAATAGAATCTAATAATATGGGTAATAAATCAATTAGGTAGAATAAGTTTACTTAAACTTTCCAAGTTCAAGACTTATTTGTTCCTAAAATGATTGGACCCAGAAGAGAATACTAGAAGTAATGATCATATGAAATGACCTGAGGGGAAATTTGAATGATTCCAAATAAATTTAATGTTTTAATTAAAATTTGAATTTGGCACAATTAATAATTGTGAACTCGTATTTCCCTTCCTAGTAAAAATACAAATAAGTGGTAAGAAGTGAGAAATTAGAGAAATAAGAAAGAGAAAGACCAACAAGTGTATTAGTTGAGATGTTTAAAGGGTTAAACCACTTTAGCTTTTTCAAACACACACTATATTCAACCACTGGATTTCAATGCTACCTGCTAACCTTTGAGGATAATGCCTTTAGCATATACTTCACTGTAAACACAACCTTTTCATTAGCTTAGCAACAGCATGGAGTTTTGTTTACAGTAGCGTCGACGTGCGCAGTTCAAAGTTGCTCCGGAAGTAGGTTAAGACTTCCGTGTCACTATCGTCACTGTGGCAACCAAAACAAACTCTAGTAGACTAAGTTAGCATCTTTGCATTGCAAGTACAGTTAGCGTATGTTACATGAAATGTCAGCGCATCTCAACACTGTACAAATAACAACACCGCTTTTAGTTGGCTCTGCGATGTGGCACTTAAACTCTCCGTTCGTTCAGAGTTTGATTAAACTTTATTCAAATAGCAGCTTGGTGCTGAGGTTGAGGGAAACGGTGATAACGATCATAAAAGCCCGTGCCAGTTTCTCTAGCCACGTAAACACAACAGGTTTTCTTCGCTGTTGGTTCAAGTTAAACTTTATTTGATCAAGCTCAAACTCCCGTTCAAATCTCTCGGACACGCTCAGTGTTGTGCGAGATTAAATTCACTTAGTGAACAGTGTAACATTACAGGCAAGCATTATTCTGTAATGTTTACCCAGGGAGGCAAATAGCATAGATGATTTTACAGTGGAACACGCACTTAATCAAACTATGAAAAAGAAGGCTTTGATAAATAGATTTGAGGAACACGCTCAAAACTATTATACACCGATTTATTCCCGTTTACTCGCTGCAGTTTAGCTCGTTCAGTAACAGTTAACTGAGATTCGAGAGTAACGTTATAGCTATTGAATGATCTGGAACTCGCAGGGCATCAATTCAGCTTTAACACAAGGTATTACAGAAAAGAGGAACACGCTCAATTTATACCTTATCGTACGATCTCAGATAACTAAGTTCACTTACTGCAGTTTGAGAAAATCTTTGCTCCAGTTACAGACTTCTCTGTGCTCATTCATTCAAACAAGCGGGGCGCGCGCAGCTGACGTCACACGCACACACTATAGTCTCCGCTCAGAAGCGTCTCTCATCCGCGGCAATAGAAAAGATTAAATAACTCGGTTTATGCTCACAATTTAGATTTATCTGCCCGCATCCTCCACCAATGTAACGTTGAAACGTAATATTAATATATAATTTAAAGGGAAACAGGTCAATTTAGCTCAAAGGGAATCATTAATGATTGTATAGGGAATTTGAACAGATTCACTGTTTCACGGCGATTCACTGAACAAGCCGTATAACAAACTGCACTGGATACTAAAATCCAAAATATAGTGAAAACACTATTAAATAGCACAGTAGCACAAATCGGCAGATTAAGACATTAACTTATGAGCACAAAACACAAGGTACTTCTCTTTTCAATATAAACAAGGCTTTATTTGATCAATCTAAGACATTAAACTAATCTAACACATGAACACACGCATTCACACATTCACACGTTGCAGAAGAGAGAAAGTAAGGAAAGATGAGTTTAAGAGAATGAAAATATGAAATCCCAAGTTTATAGCAATATGTGCAATTGCATAGACCTTAACAACCATCAATCACTTATTTAAACCTCGCTTTGAGTTTCTCAATAAGTCTAAAATTTGTGTTAAATGCACCAATTCAGCTAAAAGTCTGGAGTTGTTTTACTTGCTTTGCCTTTGTGTTACGGGATTCCCTTCTGTCATCTTCATTGCAGGAAAGGGGGTTTCCCAGGTTGCTGGTTGGCTGACAGTTCAGTGGTCTTTCGTAGTGACGTCTTGGGCGTTGGCTGACGAATGGTCCGAGTCCGTTGCTAGTTGAAGTTTGAAGCGGGTGCAGTCGGAGCTGGACTTTGCGGCAAACTTAACTTTTGAACACGAAACTCAACGGAAAGAAAATACTAAAATAAAAGAATACACGGATGTAACGAGACTAGGTGGTATTTCTTCTCATCATGGTCACAACTGGCCGCTAGGCCAGAGCACATGGCGCTCAAAGAGCAGCGTCAAAACGCATGGCAAAAGAGAAGAGTTTTAGAGAGGACAAAGAGCATTTTAAGAAGAGTAAGAGATTTTAAGAGAGCATTTTAAGAGTAAGAGATTTTTAAGAGCAAGAGGTTTTTTTAAGAGCAAGAGAGCGTTTGAGGGTGTCCTGAGGTTTTTAAACTCGGCTTGTGGACACCTCCTAATGCTTGTCTTGACCAATTAGATACTGTTCTGGCTCGGGGTGTTGCTATGTTTCTGCCCCAATCATAAATCATGTTATGTTATCTGGTCCAAATTTTCCAGGCTCTTATAACAATCTTATAACAAGACTATGATACATTTGACAAAGAATTGATTGGAAGAAACGTTTAAAGCATGATTTTTCACACTCACACATACCAAACATGAATATTAATCCTTCAGCTATTCAATAATGATTAAAAAGACATACATAATATTTGATTGAAACATGATAGTCTAATTGTGTGGGTTACATACATGATATGGTTATTTCTATGCAGAGAAATAATTCCTAAGTCCCTTTAAGATGATTTTTGTTGCATATGGAGAAGAGTCTCTGTGACAAAGGAATTCCCGTGTGGTCCTTTGTCTTGTGTGGGGGTAGTCCATCTAAACAAGTCTGTTTCTGTGGTTTTCCAGCGTGGAACCCATGTGATGGTCATCTGGTGACCATTAATCTTGATTACTTGCCCCAAATTTGACAGTCTCTTTAATGAATTGGAATTATCAATAAGTGTTCTTTTGTTTTAATGTTGCAAGCCGTTCTGTGAATGAGTTGGTTAGTTTGCTTGCTTCAGACGGGCTGAGCTAGGAGTCTGATTTATGACGTTTCCTTGGTCTCTCTCTGGAATGTTAGCTCCTCAGGTTTCAATGTTCTGATCGCATCTGAAATTTTGTCTGAGTTAGTCTCTGATATTCTACATTTATCATGCTCTATTTGTTTAGCACTAGCGCATGCTGATGACGTTTTATTCTTCTGTACTATAGTAACGTGCGTTGTATCAATAGGTGTCATGATCGTACAGTCTACACACACGTCGTAGCCAAGTTTATTAGATCCAGTGTGATCTGCAGTGATCTTATTGGATTGATACAATTGTGCAGTGTGTAGAAGGCCCTAGTCTTGAGTTTATCTGTAAGCTAGTGTACTCCAAAACATTTCACATTTCCCATTTCATTGTGGAGCGACGGTGGGAATATCGACACAGGATGGAAAAAATATCAAAAATCGCAAATGATCACGCATTGTGTGAATAGCCCCATTAGGGATCTATTGTTTTGATTCAAAAGCGTAATTTCACCGAACATTCACACCAAATATCGCGTTCAATGTGAAAAGGCCTTAAAGGAACACTCCGCTTTTTTTGAAAATAGGCTCATTTTACATCTCCCCAAGAGTTAAACAGTTGAGTTTTACCGTTTTCGAATCCATTCAGCCGATATCCGGGTCTGGTGGTAGTACTTTTAATGCAGCTTAGCATAGATCATTGAATCTGATTAGACCATTAGCATCTCGCTCAAAAATGACCAAAGAGTTTAGATAATTTTCCTATTTAAAGCTTGACTCTTCTGTAGTTACATCGTGTACTAAGACCGATGGAAAATGAACAGTTGCGATTTTCTAGACCTATATGGCTAGGAACTATACTCTCATTCCGGCGTAATAATCAAGGAACTTTGCTGCCGTACCATCTGTGCTGCAGGTGCAGTGATATGACGCAGCGCCTGAAAGTAGTATATTCAGGCGCTGTGTAATATCATTGTGATTATTACGCCAGAATGAGAGTATAGTTCCTAGCCATATCGGCCTAAAAAATTGCAAATTTTCATTTTCCGTCAGTCTTAGTACACGATGTAACTACAGAAGAGTCAAGTTTTAAATAGGAAAAATATCGAAAGTCTTTGGTCATTTTTGAGCGAGAGATGCTAATGGTCTAATCAGATTCAATGATCTATGCTAAGCTACGCTAAAAGTACTACCGCCAGACCCGGAGATCGGCTGAATGGATTCAAAAAAGGTAAAACTCAACTGTTTAACTCTTGGGGAGATGGAAAATGAGCCTATTTTCAAAAAAAAAGTGGAGTGTCCCTTTAAGGGAGGAATTAGCCGTCTATATCAGAAGCTACCAATAGTATATCTTTGCGTTTATCTCGTATCCTTGTTTCGGTTTCTCATTTTAAACGACAGATATACGAAATGTAAACAAAGCAGTGCTAGCTTACCATTTTGAATATCAGTTGTGTTTAACTTTATTCATTTTAAGCACCTCATGTTATGAAAGTATTCACATATTGGAATGTTTGGGAAACATCACGTAACATTAGAACAGCGTTCTGTCTGAGCCGCCTGCGTTTACTTACTATTTCTCATCACTTTCACTTCAATTCTCGATTACTGACTTGTTCGCTAAACTGAACATCCAATCAGAGCTCTCACTCGTGCCGACGGCCCCGACGCCGATTAAGAGCTGACCGTCAGCTTGGTGTGTCCCGGGCTGAACTAGTTATTGACTCGTATTATAAATGTTCCATTTGTTTCCATTGATTCAGCTGTAGACTTTCTTTTTTTTTTTTTGCTGATTCAAGTAGAAATAACTGTTAAAGCATCTCTCTTAACTCATCCATGCTCCCAATATGGGGACGATTTGGCAAACTAATGTCTTGCTGTTCTGGGAGGTTATCAAATCTGTCTTTGTGTTTTCAGGAGAATGGCAAACTCAGGCAGTGTCTTCATATGGAAGAAAGTCCTAACAACACAGGCCTATAACATGCTCACCCTGAACACGCTTGACCTTAAAACTAAAGGATTAGATTCCATTTTAAATGTTTTAATGAAAATTTTGCATTTGTCTGTTGATTTTGTTTGATTGTGTCATTGTCTTCAATTTTGATTTGATTTGTTTAATTCCCTTTTCTGTTCTAAATGTTAGCTCTTTGTATACAATTTATTAATTGTAATTATTTTTTTATGAAATTAAAGCAGCTTCAAAAAAAAGTGTATGTACTATTTTCGGTGTGTGTGTGTGAGTGAGAGATGCTCTTTAATGGACAGAGCCATCCAGTCACATGTCTGGAAGTCCCAATTATAATCTGCTTTTAATCTGTTTCTGGTCATTTTGAGTTTGTCCCCCCAAACTCATCTCTTAACCTTGCTAGTGTCACAGTGTGTACAGAGGCACTGCTTTACTGTAGTGAGACGTGACTATTTAAAGTGTGTTCAGCTTCAAATGTGCAGTGATGTGAAAAGGCTGCTGATATTGAGGATGTATAAAGTTGTCTTGTTGCTCAACTGGAACAACAAACCATTACAACTTACCTCTCCGCCACTGCTTTGAAAGGTCTGTAATGTAATAAACGTTATACAAGTTCAGGAAATAGTTAGCAATTAGACACTTTCACAGTAGTTAACTGAAGTGACCTTAGTGATAAAGAAGGCTAGAACGAGTAAAGCTTTATTCCATGTAACTTAAGAGTCCATGGCTCAAAAGAGAAATTTATATGTGAACTACACACCATGACAAAACCAGCCACTAATATAAAATTAATATTTCCTGAAAGATGTAGAGAAGCTGAAGTTAGTTAAATGTTAAAAGTATAATATGAAACTAGATTTTAACAAGCAAATAATTAATCATGCAAATGCTCAGTGTAACTGCTAAGAATAAAACATGTCCAGATTTTTGTATTGCCTTTAGCTGAAACTTAAATGCAGAACCTACAAATAGGTTTAGAGAAATAAGGTTATAATAAAGTCTCGTCGTTATATTTTGAACGTTACAGAAACTCTTTTTTTAGTGACAATTGGTGGCTCTTAAAAGAGCCTTTGGGTCTCGGGGAGTTGGAGCAGAGCTCTACTTGGAGCTGGTGTACTTGGTGACGGCCTTGGTGCCCTCAGACACGGCGTGTTTGGCCAGCTCTCCGGGCAGCAGCAGACGCACGGCGGTCTGGATCTCTCTCGAAGTGATGGTGGAGCGCTTGTTGTAGTGAGCGAGACGAGACGATTCACCGGCGATGCGCTCGAAGATGTCGTTGACGAAAGAGTTCATGATCCCCATCGCCTTAGAAGAGATCCCGGTGTCAGGATGAACCTGCTTCATCACCTTGTAGATGTAGATAGCGTAGCTCTCCTTCCTGGTCTTTCTGCGCTTCTTTCCTCCTTTAGCGGCGGTCTTAGTGACGGCCTTCTTGGAGCCTTTCTTCGGCGCGGACTTTGCTGGTTCAGGCATGATGACGAATCAATGACTATAATGAGCCGGACAGACGCATTTATTGACTCGCCTATGCTAATTTATAAGGAGGTATGGAGCCTTCTGATTGCGTGTCTTCATAGACCAAACCCATAAACTCGTATGTGATTGGACAACTCGAAGTATCACGCGTGGAACGAGGGCCAATCACAGGGGGTGAATTGAGAGCCCCACCCACCGCTCGGCGTTTGAACGACATCAGCCGATATGAACAAGTTTTCTTTGTTTCAATTCCCGCTCTTTTTGTTAGTTAAGAAAACAAATGGGTCTCAGATATCATACAGTGTAATTTTTAAACCCCTTAATAGAGCCATTCAGAGACGATTAGACACTTTATTTAGATTAGACACTATTTTCCTCTGCTGTCCTGCCAATTTCACTTCTGCTCCAACTTAAATACCAATGCCATCTGATTGTTTTCTCTTTATTTTGCAAATCATTTCAATTCAAAGAAAACGCTAAACAAGCAAATAAAAACGCCATGTAAAACAAAAACATGCTATCATTCGGTGTGCCTTTGAAAGAAACGGAACACTAAACCAGCTTCAATTTTGAGAAACGGTTTTCGTCTCAAAAACATGAGTAAACATGTTCTGGAAGCAATAAACTCACCAGCAATATCGACCAGCAATACATTAGTTTCACTTTAAGTGGAGTTCATTCACAAGACCCTTATGGTTAGTTTCCACCGAGAACAAAAAACAGCAACATTACATTAACTCTCTATGTGATAGTGTGGGTGGCTCTTAAAAGAGCCGTTGGGTGTTTATGGCAGCACAGACATGTTTATCCTCCGAAGCCGTACAGAGTGCGTCCCTGTCGCTTCAGAGCGTACACGACGTCCATGGCGGTAACGGTCTTTCTCTTGGCGTGCTCGGTGTAGGTAACGGCATCGCGGATCACGTTCTCCAGGAACACCTTCAGCACACCGCGGGTCTCCTCGTAGATCAGACCGGAGATACGCTTGACTCCGCCGCGGCGAGCGAGACGACGGATGGCGGGTTTGGTGATGCCCTGGATGTTATCCCGCAGAACTTTACGGTGACGCTTAGCGCCTCCTTTCCCGAGTCCTTTACCGCCTTTGCCTCTTCCAGACATTACTGCAATTGAACAAGCTTAGACTCACAAAAGTCAAACTATATCTTGTTCAGGCGCTGGAAGACGAGCTTTACAGTTGCTCAGCGGACCTAGTTGAAACATGTAAAGGCGGTGCCATGCAACGTCACAATGATGAGTCGCTCCAGCACACTGAAGCAGAGGCCGGCTTTCCGTATTTCTGCTGAACCTGTTCAAATTTTTTTTTTTACATGGTCGCATTTTTATTTTCTCTCTTAGCGTCACAGTTCATAACTCTGACCTCAAATCCTACACATTTTTTTCTTTCTATACATATTTATTAATTTACATCTAGAGTATGTGTCAATATCTTTCCAATGAGATCAATCTTTTCCACACAAAAGCTTTAAAAAGTAGAAGTAACAATATTTTGAGTCAACAAAATATTAATATAATCTCTTAGATTATGATCTGTGATTTGATCTACTACAGACTGGTTTGATTACTATTTTCAAATGAAAAGAAAACGGAAAAAAATCTAATATATCCGTTTCATTGTTGTATACAGCGTTTACTAAATACAACTGAACACATTCATCTTTATACACATTCAGTTTCTTTTCAGAAGCTAAGTTTAAATTATTATTATTATTTAAAAAAAACTAAACATATTACCTCAAATGAACAATGGATGACTGCAACAAAGAGAAGCAGAAGGAGGAGGGGTTTGGGATTTGGAGGGACGAGCAGTGATTGGTTTTCAACTGTGAGCGACTCAAACCAATAGAAGAGGAGCACGCTCTGTTAAATACTCAATGTCAAGCTGCAGCAGTATTATTTCTGCTTTAATCCGTTGAACCAACCACTTCAAAAACTTCAACATGAGTGGAAGAGGTAAAACCGGCGGTAAGGCCAGAGCGAAGGCTAAGACTCGCTCCTCCAGAGCAGGGCTGCAGTTCCCCGTCGGTCGTGTTCACAGGCTGCTCCGCAAAGGTAACTACGCCGAGCGCGTCGGTGCCGGTGCTCCGGTTTATCTGGCCGCTGTGCTCGAGTATCTGACGGCTGAGATCCTGGAGTTGGCTGGAAACGCCGCTCGGGACAACAAGAAGACCCGTATCATCCCCCGTCACCTGCAGCTGGCGGTGCGCAACGACGAGGAGCTGAACAAACTCCTGGGCCGAGTGACCATCGCTCAGGGCGGCGTGCTGCCCAACATCCAGGCCGTGCTGCTGCCCAAGAAGACCGAGAAACCCGCCAAAACCAAATAAACCCATTCAAGTCGGTTTCTGAAACCCAAAGGCTCTTTTAAGAGCCACCCACTTTCTCTTTAAAGAGCGATTTAAATTAACTTAAAGCGAACAATGTTTATTTTAAAACAGTCGTTTTCTAATCAGTGGTTGGAGACCTTATAAAGCCAGATTACGTTTTATTTGGTCACATGCGAGCTCTTTTTTTATTATTTGGTCTGTTTATCGTGTTAGATGTTAATATAGCATGATATTCTACTGATAGCAACTGTCTCTCTGAACGTGAGCAAAACCAAAGAGCTGATTGTAGACAGCAGCGGCCCTACACTCCTCTTATGATCAGCGGGACCCCTGTGGAGAGGGTGAGCAGCTTCAAGTACCTTGGTGTAAACCTCTCTGAGGACCTGACTTAGACTGCACACATTCAAACACAGGTCAAGAAAGCCAGGCAAAGACTGTACCATCTGCGACAGCTGAGGAAATTCAGGGTCTCACCAGCAATCCTGAAAACTTTCTATTCAGGGGCCATAGAAAGTGTATTGACTCAGTGCATCTCAGTGTGGTACAGTAACGCCACAAAACAGGACTGCAAAGCTCTGCAGAGAGTCGTGCGCTTAGCTGAGCGCATCTCTGGGTCTGCCCTCCCCTCTCTGCAGGACATCTACCTCAAACGCTGCAATAGCAGAGCTGTAAAAATAATCAAGGACTCAAATCACCCCGGTAACCATCTTTTCATCTCACTGCCATCTGGCAAGCGCTTCAGGAGCATGATGGCAAAAACTGAGAGACTGAGGAGGAGCTTCTACCCTCAGGCCATCAGGCTCCTTAACTCAGTCTCATAACATCTACAGGACTCAATTTAATTAACTGTAACACCCATCATTCTCCATCATCCACATTGCTGCTATGTGTACATACCTGGTACAACCTGTTTGCACATTCCTTTTGCACATCCCTGGTTATATTAATATTTATTAAATCCACAGTAGACTGTATTGCACATTTTAGTTCATTGCACATTTTACTCCTTATTTTATTTTATTGTTTTTACTTATTCTTTTATCTTATTCCTACCTATATTTAAATATATGCTCCTGTGTTATGTATCATCTTTTATTTTATTTTTTGCACTGTCCATTGAGCGGATCCGTCCTGACCTACATTTCACTACTGATTATACCCTGTATGATTGTGTATGTGACAAATAAACTTGAACCTTGATATTCCATATTTTTTTTCTTATGTGCTCTGCATACAGTGAGGTTGGCACACATTTTTTGCAACATTCAATTCACATTGGTGTCCTCACATTGGATGTCTAGTTTTATTGGGGCCTATGCAAATTGAATTAAACGTGTAGCCAATGTTAAAATCACTATATCACACCATAGCTGTTATAGTCACTATACATTTATTTATTTAGAAAACTTCCCGGACAGATTAGAATGACATTAATATTCACATTGTTGTGTCTTAATTTTGAATATGATACTCTAATCAACCTCCACAGCTTAGTAGTGTGTTTTCTGTTACATGTTGTTACTTTATCTTCTTTCATGAGAAAAGCAAATTCATAGTCCATCCATCTATTCACCCAGCCTCCAAACCCATTCTACTAGGTTCGCAGTTATATTTACGGTAATATTTGATCAACGTAATGCATCTTTGAATGAAACATAAAAACTTTGTCATGTTTGGTCAATGGTTTATTGAAGTCTAAGGCACGGCCTTAACATGTTTCAACTCTGTCCTCGGAGCAACTGTAAAGCTAGTCTTCCAGCGCCTGAACCCTGAAGGTTTTGAGTTTGGCTTTTGTAAGTCTAAGCTTAATCAACTGTAACAATGTCTGGAAGAGATCAAGGCGGCAAAGTTCTGGGAAAAGGAGGCCCTAAGCGCCTCAAAAAAACTGTAGATAAATGTAAAAAGTTACTGAATTTAATGAGATGTTTAGTGGGGAAAGAGTTGGGGGGCTGAGAGGATGGCTTTGAGAAGTACAGGTGCATCTCAATAAATTAGAATGTCGTGGAAAAGTTCATTTATTTCAGTAATTCAACTCAAATTGTGAAACTTGTGTATTAAATAAATTCAATGCACACAGACTGAAGTATAAGTTTAAGTATGAAGTTTAAGTCTTTGGTTCTTTTAATTGTGATGATTTAGGCTCACATTTAACAAAAACCCACCAATTCACTATCTCAACAAATTAGAATACTTCATAAGACCAATAAAAAAACATTTTTAGTGAATTGTTGGCCTTCTGGAAAGTATGTTCATTTACTGTATATGTACTCAATACTTGGTAGGGGCTCCTTTTGCTTTAATTACTGCCTCAATTCGGCGTGGCGTGGAGGTGATCAGTTTGTGGCACTGCTGAGGTGGTATGGAAGCCCAGGTTTCTTTGACAGTGGCCTTCAGCTCATCTGCATTGTTGGGTCTGGTGTCTCTCATCTTCCTCTTGACAATACCCCATAGATTCTCTATGGGTTCAGGCCAGGCGAGTTTGATGGCCAATCAAGCACAGTAACACCATGGTCATTGAACCAGCTTTTGGTACCTTTGGCAGTGTGGGCAGGTGCCAAGTCCTGCTGGAAAATGAAATCAGCATCTCCATAAAGCTTGTCAGCAGAAGGAAGCATGAAGTGCTCTAAAATTTCTTGGTAGATGGCTGCGTTGACTGTGGACTTCAGAAAGCACAGTGGACCAACACCAGCAGATGACATGGCAGCCCAAATCATCACTGACTGTGGAAACTTCACACTGGACTTCAAGCAACATGGATTCTGTGCCTCTCCACTCTTCCTCCAGACTCTGGGACCTTGATTTCCAAATGAAATGCAAAATTTACTTTCATCTGAAAAGAGGACTTTGGACCACTGAGCAACAGTCCAGTTATTTTTCTCCACAGCCCAGGTAAGACGCTTCTTCCTTGTCCTGAAGACGTCTGAGCGTGGTGACTCTTGATGCACTGACTCCAGCTTCAGTCCACTCCTTGTGAAGCTCTCCCAAGTGTTTTGTCTTTGCTTGACTGTATTCTCAAGCTTGCAGTCATCCCTGTTGCTTGTGCACCTTTTCCTACCCAAATTCTTCCTTCCAGTCAACTTTGCATTTAATATGCTTTGATACAGCACTCTGTAAACAGCCACACATTTCAGTAATGACCCTCTGTGACTTACCCTCTTTGTGGAGGGCGTCAATGTTCGTCTTCTGGATCATTGCCAAGTCAGCAGTTTTCTCCATTATTGTGGTTTCAAAGAATAAGAGATACCCGGAATTTATACTGTATGGGTGGTCATTAATTGAAACTCAAATGTAAATATTCTAATATTTTGAGATACAGATTTTTGACTTTCATGAGCTGTAAGCTCTAATCATCAAAATTAAAACAAAAAAAAACTTTTGAAATGTTAATTTACATGCAATGAATCTAAACTATATGAAAGTTTCACTTTTTGAAATAACTTACAAGAAAAAAAATACTTTTTCACGACATTCTAATTTATTGAGATGCACCTGTATATATACTGGTTTGATTTGATCTGTATTTGATTATGGGAGTAAAGTGTATACATTTTCTGCTAACAGTGTGTTAAGAGAACAAAGTTCAGAACAAGGAATTAAGTTTATGGACGGGACGATGAGATCTACACCAACTGCCAGTGCCGGCCCCTAGGGTTGTGGGGCCCTAGACAAGATAATGAAAATAGGCCCCACTAGTGTAAAAAATGTCATAGCAATTTAAACATATGACAAGTCTGTCTGTGATCGTGGGCGTCATTGCATTTATAATATAAATACTAATACTACAGCAATAAATAATATGTATAGCAGTCAGAACATCCTTTTTTCGGCTCCATAAAGATCCCGTTTGGATTCCATTTCTACTTCAATTTTACTTTAATTTCTCTATCATTCTTTCATTTCAATTCCAAAATCTGAACCAGCAAAATCTGAACTGTAACTAGAAAAGTTTTCAGATAAACGTTTTCTTTATTTGCCAGAAATGATAAAGAACACTAAGCTTGCTGTGCCTGCTGTCAGTTAAATGACATTACATTTGCTCAGATATCAAAAGGGTACAACAGATTCTGAGACATTTGTAAGAGCACAACATACGTTCACCATTTGTCAAGGTATGTCACATCATTTTCTCTGTCAATGTCAGTGAAAACTATGTGGATAATGCTTTGCAAAGCTGTGTATTTCTGACGGAAAACTCCTATAACTCTTTCAATATGTATCCTAAGAGACGCTAAGTCAAGTCAAGTCACCTTTATTTATATAGCGCTTTTAACAATACAAATTGTGTCAAAGCAACTGCACAATATCAAAATAGGAAAATAGTGTGTCAATAATGTAAAATGACAAGATTAAACACTCAATTTTCAGTTAAAGGCATTTCATTATTAAATTCAGTGATGGCATCTTCCAGCTCAGTTCAATTCAAAAAGTTTCTGTTCAATCAAGTCGACGATATTGCTGGAAATGAAGTGTCCCCAACTAAGCAAGCCAGAGGCGACAGCGGCAAGGAACCAAAACTCCATCGGTGACAGAACGGAGAAAAAACCTTGGGAGAATCCAGGCTCAGTCGGGGGGGCCATTTCTCCTCTGGCCAGACGACCCAGCAGTTCAATTCCAACTGCTGCAAAGTCAGATTGTAAGGGCTCAACAGGTTCCCGAGGTCTTTTCCTGATGGCTCTCTAGGTGACGGGGTCCTCACTGGGGGTCTGTCTCTGGGGCTCATCTAGGTGTCCTGGTCTCCGCTGACGTTCAGGGCTGTAGAGGTCGTCTATAGGTGCTGATCCACCATCTGATCTGGTGACTGCAGTGACCTCGGAATAAGAAAGAAACAGACTAATATTAGCGTAGATGTCAATCTTCTTACGATGTAACAAGTACATTGTCTGTTATGGGAAGTGTTCCCGGTTCCGGTTGACCTAATTAATGCAGCCTAACAATCCTTTAAAGGATTTGAATATTAGAAGCGTATTAGTGTGTTATGTGTACACCAGGTTAAAGAGATGGGTCTTTAATCTAGATTTAAACTGACAGAGTGTGTCTGCCTCCCGAACAGTGTTAGGTAGATTGTTCCAGAGTTTATGCGCTTAATAGGAAAAAGATCTGCCGCCCGCAGTTGATTTTGATATTCTAGGTATTATCAAATGGCCAGAGTTTTGAGAATGCAGCGGCCGTGGAGGACTATAATGCGATAAGAGCTCGCTCAAGTACTGAGGAGCTAAACCATTCAGGGCTTTAAAAGTAATTAACAAGATTTTAAAATCTATACGATGTTTAGTAGGGAGCCAGGGCAGAACCGGGCTAATGTGGTCATACTTCCTGGTTCTAGTAAGAACTCTAGCTGCTGCATTTTGAACCATCCGTAGTTTGTTTATTAAGCGTGCAGAACAACCACCAAATAAAGCATTACAATAATCTAACCTTGAGGTCAAAAATGCATGAATTAATATTTCTGCATTTGACATAGGTCTCAGTTTAGGTATATTTTTAAGATGAAAAATTCAGTTTTACAAATGCTAGAAACTTGGCTGTCAAAGGAGAGATTGCTATCAAATAGCACACCTAGGTTCCTGACTGATGACGAAGAATCGACAGAGCAGCCATCAAGTGTTAGACAGTGTTCTAGATTATTACTTGTGGGGGTTTTAGGTCCGATAATTAACACCTATGTTTTTTTCAGAATTTAGCAGTAAAAAATTACTCGTCATCCAGTTTTTTTTTAAAATGACTATGCATTCCATAAGTTTCTCAATTTGGTGTGTTTCACCAGGCCGTGAAGAAATATAGGCAAGGCAAGGCAAGTTTATTTATATAGCACATTTCATACACAGTGGTAATTCAAAGTGCTTTACATAAAAGAAAGTGAAATAATCATTCACAGCAATAAAAACAAGGAATTAAAAATAATAAAACAAGGAATTTTAAAATGATATAGAAATTGATTTAAAATGAAATTTAAAACAGTTAAATAGAAAAGGATTATACATAAAATACAATGCAGTCAGTTCGGACGTAGCACAGTGCTCATTCAACAAATGCACAGCTAAATAGATGAGTTTTGAGACTGGATTTAAATGTGGCTAATGTTTTAGCATATCTGATCTCTTCTGGAAGCTGGTTCCAGCTGCGGGCGGCATAATAGCTAAAAGCGGACTCCCCTTGTTTTGTGTGAACCCTTGGTATTTCTAACTGACTCGATCCTAATGATCTGAGTGGTCTGTTAGGTTTATATTCAGTGAGCATATCTGCAATGTATTTAGGTCCTAGGCCATTGAGTGACTTATAAACGAGTAAAAGTACTTTAAAATCAATCCTAAATGTAACTGGAAGCCAGTGTAAGGACCTGAGGACTGGTGTGATATGCTCAGATTTTCTGGTTCTAGTCAGAATCCTGGCAGCAGCATTCTGGATGAGCTGCAGCTGTCTAATGTTCTTCTTTGGAAGGCCGGTGAGGAGACCATTACAACAATCCACCCTGCTGGTTATAAAGGCATGAACAAGTTTCTCCAAGTCTTGACTGGAAACAAAACATCTAATTCTTGCAATGTTTTTGAGATGATAGTATGCTGATTTAGTTACTGCTTTGACATGACTACTAAAACTAAGGTCTGTCTCCAGAATCACCCCAAGATTTCTGACTTGATTTTTAGTTGTTTGACCCCCTAGAGTCAAGGTATGCATTCACCTTGAGAACTTCATCTTTGTTTTCAAATGCAATGACTTCAGTTTTCTCCTTGTTGAACTGAAGAAAGTTTTGGCACATCCAACTGTTAATTTCATCAATGCATTGGCAGAGGGAGTCAATGGGGCTATAATCATTTGGAGATAAGGCTAGGTAGATCTGGGTATCATCAGCATAGCTGTGATAGGCAATTTGGTTCTTCCTCATTATCTGACTTAGTGGGAGCATATACAGGCTAAACAAGAGCGGTGCAAGAATTGAGCCTTGTGGGACTCCGCATGTCATGGACGTCCACTTAGACTTATGCTCTCCTATACTCACATAATAACCTCTCCCTTCTAAGTATGACCTGAACCATTTGAGTGCCATCCCAGAAAGCCCGACCCAGTTTTCCAGTCTCTCTAGAAGTATGTTATGATCGACAGTGTCAAACGCAGCACTAAGATCTAGTAGTACCAGCACTGATATTTTGCCAGAATCAGAATTAAAGTGAATATCATTTATTATCTTAATGAGTGCTGTCTCTGTGCTGTGATGCACGCGGAAACCAGATTGAAAATTATCCAAGTATCCATTTGAGGTTAAGTAGTTGTTCAGCTGATTAAAAACTACCTTTTCAATAATCTTACCTATGAAAGGAAGATTTGATATTGGTCTATAGTTGCTCAACATGGTGTTATCAAGATTGCGCTTTTTCAGAAGGGGCTTAACAACTGCAGTTTTCAGGGAGTTTGGAAAAGTCCTAGAAAGAAGTGTGGTGTTCACCACTTCTAAGAGATCTGCTTCTAAACAGTTAAGCACACTTTTGAAAAAAAGATGTGGGAAGTGTGTCAAGATAGCAGGTTGACGATTTAAGATGCTGTACTATTTCTTCCAAAATTTTGCTATCAATTGTTTTAAAAACAGACATAGTCACTTCTTTTTGAGATTGCTGTCGAATCTGTGTGACCTCTGTATTACAGGAAGATGTGCCAATCTCCTTCCTGATATTACTGATCTTCTCTGAAAAGAAGGAAGCAAACTCATTGCATTTGCTGTCAGAGAGCATTTCACTGGGAATCTGACTTGGGGGGTTTGTCAGTCTCTCAACAGTAGCAAAAAAAGTGCGGGTGTTGTTTAACTAGGGCTTAGTGGCCACATACGTGGACAGCACATTTTAGCTCTTATGTCCACAATTGTGTTCACTGCTGAATTGGTGGTGTTATGGACACGTATGGGGTACTTTCACTGCCATCTGGTGGTGTCAGAAGTTTAAAACACACTACGGTCAAAATTCAAAATGGCGGCGAACACAAGGGAAGATTCAAGTGGTAGCTCCATACACAAACGTCGACCAGGTAAGAAGTTCTGCCATATTTCATGGCTTATTCTGATTTAGATATTTATAAAAGCCTTGTATATTTGTCATGACATGCAAATTTGAAAAAAAAGTGTAAAACTAGCATCTTTGTTGGTCGCTAAACATGAAGTACACGTATGTGTACTTATGGACTGATGCTCCTCGAAACTGCTAATATGCTAGTGAACATGCACACATGTAAAATGGGAAAAAAGCTAGCTCTGATGCAGCTAAAAAGCTGTACATGGTCCCAATAAAATAAATAACAATTAAATCACTAAATACATACATAATTAGTTGGGTTGAAAATGTTAGTAAAAATGTGCACATGTAAATTAGCTTGCATATTATCCCATTGGAATAAATAACAAATAAATAATGCAAACCTACATACATAAATGAAATTAATTTGTATTTGATTTTATCATGTTTTTATTTCCAGAGCGTTTTTCTTTGCAAAGAGCATTGGAGCTACTTGAGTTAATTGATGGAGACAACTCCGATTTGGACGTGTCTGACAACGATGATCCCATCCTGGATGGCAATTACCAACCATCACCACAGGAGGAAAGCAGCAGTGAGGACAGTAGTGATGATGAGGACCCCATTCCTGAGCCCACTGACCACAGCAGAGGACGCAAACATGCAGATAGTGCAGATAATGGTTAACCAAGACCCAGCAGATATTTGTTTATTTTATGCAGTTAGGGCCTTAGGGCTATGTGAAGGATTGGAAGCAAAATGCTTATTTACAAAACTTGTTGACAGGTTCATGGACAGGGACAGGTACAGGCACAGGCACAGGCACAGGCACAGGCACAGGCACAGGTACAGGTACAGGTACAGGTACAGGTACAGGTTCAGGTTCATCCCGCACTCTCAGACGTCGCCGTCAAAGTCAAGAGATTGAGGCTGATAGCTCAGAAGATGACTTGGAAGAGTCAACACCAAGACCAAGACAAACAAAAAAAAAAAGAAAAAGGGAGACTCTGAACAAGGTACTTGTTATTATTT
Organism: Aspiorhynchus laticeps; assembly: GCA_023376895.1. Taxonomy (NCBI): domain Eukaryota; kingdom Metazoa; phylum Chordata; class Actinopteri; order Cypriniformes; family Cyprinidae; genus Aspiorhynchus; species Aspiorhynchus laticeps. Next base: position 2,827,153 of record CM041815.1, read on the forward strand.
TTGGCCTTCACACATTGAGGGTAAATCTTCAAATTTCATATAAACTTCCACACAGATTCAAGTATTTTATGCACCAATACACCTCAATTGCTTACATGGGTAAAAATGTAACTTCCTACAATAAATACTATTTTTATTCTGATTCTGGTTGTGCAGGACGTGGACTACGCTGGAAGGCTACTCCATTGACGCCAAACCTGGCAGAGTATCAGCATCAGGACGAAACTGATCTAGACAGACATGGCTTAACATGTTCCCTTTTTACATTACCAATGCAAAATGTCACATGAGCTACTGTTTTTTCTTTTTTTCACTATGATGTTCAACACACATTAGTAGCCTAATGCAAGAGTGGCTATTTAAAATGCTTTGAATGTTTTATATTTTGTTACAGACATACAGTGTCATCCTGCAACTGTTTTGCAGCATATGAAATGTTCCAAACACTATTTTTAACTGTCCAAAATGGGCAAAAATGTTGTTTTTACTCTCTGATAGTCAAAACATGTTCAAAAAATATGTGTGTATGTGTTATTAATGCATTAAAAAACAGTCAGGAAAAAAAAAACTGCTGTGTTCAAGGCAGAAATAAAGTTTTTCATTCTATTACACATAGGTGATTTTATTGTGTTTTATGGAAATTCGGACCATGAATCCACATATGTGGACATCATTTTTCTCTAAAAGTACATCATATCAAAAGATGATACTTAGTTTTTATTCTAATTAGGTTCCAATAAGCACAAATAGCAAAGAGAAATAAAAAATGCATGTAAAAAAACAGCTTGGGCCTTAAGAGGTTAAGTTACTGTTTATAAGGTTTGAGAAGAAGGTCTGTCTAGCTGTGGCTAGTTCCAAATTGAAAGCATGAAGGCTGTCTTTATAGATGCTATAATGTATTTCAAGTTTCGTCTTCCGCCACATCCGCTCAGCTTTTCTGCATTGTCTTTTCATATTCTGAACTGCTGTTGATTTTCTCCAAAATTATTTTTGTCTGCCATTCTTCTTGCTGACCTTTATCGGTGCAATATCATCAATAACATTCTTAACTTTTGAGTTAAATGAATCCAGGAGAAGATCAACAGAGTCTGCAGAAATGCTTGGTGTTAAAGATATTGCCTTCATAAATAGCACACTAGTGTTCTCATTAATGCATCTCTTTCTGACAGAGACAGATCTAGATTCAGTGGTGACAGAGATCAATATATCAAAGAAAATACAGAAGTGATCAGACAGAGCTACATCCTTAATAACAATGGATGAAATCTTTAGACCTCTACTGATGAGTAAATCTAGAGTGTGTCCACGATTGTGTGTGGGTCCATGCACATGCTGAATCAGGTCAAAAGTGTTTAAAACAGTTATAATTTATTTTGTAGTTTTGACTTCAGCATTATCTATGTGAATATTAAAATCCCCTGCAATAGCAAAACAGTCAAACTCTGAGGAAATCATTGACAACAGTTCTGTGAACTCTTCAACAAAGGCTGGAGAGTATTTTGGAGGCCTGTAAATGATGATAAACAGAATACGTGGGGCACCTTTCAGCACAATACCTAGATGTTCAAAAGACAAGTACTGACCAAATGACACTTGCTTGCATTGATAAACATCTTTAAAAATAGCAGCTACACCTCCACCTCTCCTAACAGTCCTGCAGACACTTATAAAATTAAAGTTAGGAGGGGCTGTTTCAGTGAGGACTGTTGCACTGCAGTTGTCTTCTAGCCATTTTTCAATTAGAAACATAAAATCCAGGTTGTTTGTGGTTATTAAATCATTGATCACAAATGATTTATTTTTTAGTGAGCGACTGTTTAAAAATGCTAACTTGATGGAATTACATTTTGTCTCTACAGCAATCTTAGACTGATGCATTACAGGCCGCAGATTAGATGGGTCAGCCGTACGACTTGAGAAGGCCTTAGACCTTCTATCACGTGATAAAACAGAAATAGAGAAGGCCACAGGCATACTGGGTTCCCGCTTGTTTTGTAAACATTTGTGAATGTTGCTGCTAATATAGCGGGGACCCGACACATATCACTGAGAGCTGTTATCAGTTGTTTTTGGTTCACTTACAGCAGATGGAGGAGGGTTTGGGCCCTGGCGTTGTGGCAGCGGTCAGAGAGCTCTCACAGGAGGAGGCGGGAGAGCTGAGCCTGCAGTCTTTGGTGGTTGGGGTGCCCGCCGTTTTTTAGTTGATATCTGGGGGCTTGCAGAGAGTTTGGTCCCAGCATACACCAATTCCTCCATTTTCTGTGAAAAGCTTAGAAGTGGAGATGCTGGAGAGAAGGATAGTGTGTCTGGTGAGCGGGGCTCTAGCTCTGGTGTTTCCAGTGACTGTGATGTGTTGTCCTGGCTTCCCAGGCTGTTTTCCAGAAAGTCGTCCTTGGGTGCTGAGTCTTGGAGCTGTTGTAATACGTCACAGTCTGCAGGTTCTTTGTAGCCATGTATTCAGCCCAAGCAACCGTGAAAACATGTTAGTTCCCCTTGCTGGGAGTGGTCCACTGATGAACGACTGAACTTCAAGACTTTGAAGTGTTTCAAAGAGTTCACTGAAATCTTGCTTAAGCAGTTCTGACTGCCCTTTCCTAATATCATTCTTCCCCACATGGATGATGACTCGATTTGCAGTCTTGTGCTTCATCACAATGTTCTGAAGTTCCTTGTTCACATCAGAGACGGTTGCTTGAGTAAAGCAGCAGGTAGTTATAGTCCTGCTACTAATGTTTCTAATAATAGAGTCACCCACTATCAGAGTCATGGGCTCGGCTGCGCTCTGAGCTGAATGCCGCTGTCTGCTCGACCTTGAGCGCCTGTTAGTAGCAATGTTAGCTGCTGGCTGATTCGATCCGAGTTTTGTCACATTTTGGGATTCCTCATCCACATTCATCAATGCTTCAAATCTGTTCTCAAGATGTATTGGGGGTTGTAGAATACCAGTGTTTACAAGTCTTGTCATAGCCGTATCTGGGGTAGAGGATGCTATGGCAGCAATACGAGATACTCGTGACAATCTGATGTCTCGAGAGCCTTTGGGTCTCGCTCCCTGTTTGTGCCATCGATTAGTCTGTCGATCAGTTTTGGCTTGTTCCTCTACACTTGGTATAAACTGTTGAGATTCACTAGATTCACAGGACTCACCGGCTGTATGCTGAGGGGGTCCAAGGTGATCATCTGCTGTATGTTCCGTCTGTTTTGGAAGTCCAGCAAGTAACTTTGTTTCAAGAACCGCAATCCTTTGTAGAATTTTGTGGCAGTTCATGCAGCAAGTAGATTCCACTAGAGGCATTTTCTCTCGTCTGTTTGAATGTAGACAGCTGTATTTTTCTGTCTCCGGAATGTAAACTGCTGGCAGTGGTAGGCAAAGAGTCCTCTTTTTCCAAAAAATGTGTTGTTTGAGCACTGTGCTGATCTGCTGAAGTTAAAATCTTGGAGAGATCTGAGAAAAGAACAAAAATAGGGAGCAAAGCGCAGAGCAATAAGCAAGAGCGTCCGAACAGTAGCAAAGCCGGAAGTAGAGAGCTCACCGGCTGTATACAGTATAGAGCTGAGTATCATCAGCATAACAGTGAAAGCTAACCCCGAGTTTCCTAATGATATTTCCCAAGGGTAACATATAAAGCGTTAAAAGTAACGGCCCTAGTACTGAGCCTTGAGGTACTCCATACTGCACTTGTTATCGATATGATACCTCTTCATTCACTGCTACGAATTGATGGCGGTCAGATAAGTACGATTTGAACCATGCTAATGCACTTCCACTAATGCCAACAAAGTTTTCTAGTCTATTCAAAATAATGTTGTGATCGATAGTGTCGAACGCAGCGCTAAGATCCAGTAGCACTAATAGAGAGATACAACCACGATCAGATGATAAGAGCAGGTCATTTGTCACTCTAATGAGAGCAGTCTCAGTACTATGAAACGGTCTAAATCCAGACTGGAAATCCTCAAAGATATATTTTTTTTTTCTCTAAGAAGGAATATAATTGTGAGGATACAACCTTTTCTAGCATCTTTGACAGAAAAGGGAGATTCGAGATCGGCCTGTAATTAACTAGATCTTTTGGGTCAAGTTGTAATTTTTTTAATGAGAGGCTTAATAACAGCCAATTTAAAGTTTTTGGGGACATATCCTAATGACAATGACGAATTAATAATAGCCAAAAGAGGATCTATGACTTCTGGAAGCACCTCTTTTAGTAGTTTAGATGGAATAGGGTCTAACATACATGTTGTTGGTTTAGATGATTTAACAAGTTTATACAATTCTTCCTCTCCTATAGTAGAGAATGAGTGGAATTGTTCCTCAGGGGATCTATAGTGCACTATTTGATGTGATACTGTAGCTGACGGCTGTATGGTTACAATTTGATCTCTAATAGTATTAATTTTGGAAGTAAAATAGTTCATAAAGTCATTACTGCTGTGCTGTTGGGAAATGTCAACACCTGTTGATGATTTATTTTTTGTTCATTTTGCCACTTTATTGAACAAATACTTATGTTTGTTTTCTTCTAAAAGAGACAAAAAGTAATCATATCTAGCAGTTTTTAAAGTGACTAAGTGTCTTGTACTCTCCAAGTCAACAGGATCTAATTTTTTTATTCCCACGTGTGAATGCTGGAATCTTTAGTTCAGCTTGGTGAGTACGGATGGACTCTCTGACATTGAAACCTCTGTCTGCCAAAACCAGGTCTCCTGGGAGCAAATGGGTTAAAAAAATTACTTTGCTCTTATCACCTCTCCATCCACTGGAAATTAAAGAAATGGAGCCTTGTGGACAAATGGCAATTAAACATTTCATTGTATGGTGTGACTTGTATGCTGAATAACACTGAGCACTGGCTAATAAGCTTCTAGGTTTTTCTATAAATATTTCAAAACAATCAATAATGCGTACTGTATTTTAAAAAGCACTGTTCCTAAATGCATATGGAAGAGATTTTCTTAACGATTCCTTGTCCGGCCATACAACTAGACTTGGCACTAGTCTACTCTGCATTACATTAATACAGCATTTGAAAATTCTTCAAACAGTGGTCGGATCAACGCCAAAGTAATAAGCCAAAAACTCAAAAGAGAGATTAATTCTAAGCTTCATTAATGTTAGCATATACTGCTGAAATAATGTTAGGCCAGACTTCGGCATGAGATAGGGAGCAACAACATGAAACAATGTCATCATTAAAGAATATGTTCGTAAACCTGTGAGGATATTGACCTTTTTATCATTGTGTTGTAAAGTTTTCTCATTCAGTGCAGTTCTATTTATTTTCTCTTTTAACAACATATTTTCAGAGCTTCACATTCCAGTTCCAGAGATTGAGTGTATTTCTTACAGTTTTTATTATCACATGGTGAAGCTGCTGTATCATCATTTTCTTCAGGAATAGGATTAACATTTTCAAGTTCTTTGTGGTTAATGTTCGATTCCTTCTCTTCTCTTCTCCGGGGATGAAACATGGTTGAAGATAGATGGGACGTAGTCAGGTGAAAGACGGTCACTCGTTTTCCTTAAAAAAATATTAAACAGAAAATGGCAACAATTTAAAGAGAATGAAACTTCTTTTAGGCTATCTACATTAACATTTGTTCATTTAACTGACACTTTAATCCAAAGCGATTTACAAGTAGCTTAAAGTCTCTCTCCAAGGAAGAATCTCCACTGTTAAGATGAATTTATTACCTCGATTTATTTATTTTTTCTCTATGCTACCACTTTCTCCCCCTCCAGGTTACTTTAAGGAGATCAACTCCATCATTTCTAAGTTTATCTGGAATGATAAATGCCCCAGAATTAAATTTACCACATTACAACCTCCTAATAGCGCAGGAGCAGTGCTTAATTTGAGCCGGATCCTGTTCTGGAAAATGTCAGATTTTGGATTTTGCGTTCCGGTATTTGTTTTGAAAGATCCGGCATTAACAAGTGCGGATGTGACAGTGCCTGTGTACATATAAGAGACAGAGCTATTGCGGGTTTATGCAGATGTATTTGGAGCATGATTTGTAGATTATGTATTGGTACTCAACATATTATTGACCAATCAGCTTTCTTAAATTCAAAATCGCTGTCGTTGATTGGTGCTAGCTGAACCCACTCTCTCCAAATGGAGAGAGAGTGTAATAATACCAGAAATAAGACCAAATAAAGTGAAATATTATAATGTAAAAATTATTAACACTATAATCATAGCCTAATAGTCCCCCTCACTCCAAAACAAATCATTGTAATGTAACGGTATGCAGAACAGATCAAGAATGAAAAAACTAAAGCGAAACTGAAAGTACCGTGGTCTCACGTACCTCTCTCATTCGGCACAAATCAAATGTTTCCATATTCGCAATGTATTTCAATGTTAAATTATTATTTATAATGTAGACTATAGGCTTCATGCGCGATCGCATATCGACAGAAAAGATCATTCTCTTCACATGTGCAAAAATGCGCTATAACAGCAGCTGTAGACCGGTTATACTACGGACTCTTTAAATTGATATGTTTGGCTGACAGTATTTTATTTTGATAATGAACAGACTGTGATGGCAAGTTTGAATTTCTAGAATATGTGGTGTGTGTGTGTGTGTGTGTGTGTGTGTGTGTGAGGCACCGGCGCGATCAAACAGCTGACATAGGCTATTAAATACTCTATTTTTGGTCATACAGATAAGAGTAAGACAACCTGCAAAGTGTAAAAATAAATAAATAATAATAATAAAAACTAACACTAGCTTCTCTATTCTTTTTGTATTCTATTTCTTTTCTTTTTATTTATTATACAATTAACAAGAGCAAAAAAGGCCTCTAACACTAGCTTGCTCTATTCTTCTTCTATTCTATCTGTTTTCTTTTTATTATATAGGCCTAATTTAAAAAAAAAAACATTGCTACGTGTACTGCATTAAGCTAACTGAGACTTGTTATAGCACTTGCATATCATTGCTCTTTTGTTGATTTTGATTGCTTCCATTGTCCTCATTTGTAAGTCGCTTTGGATAAAAACGTCTGCTAAATGACTAAATGCAAATGTTTACTTTTATTTTTCACACTCGCAATAAAAATAACATTTATGTTTTTGTAATTAAGCAAACAAACAGGATGCATGTTCTGTCATCTCGGTTCTCAGTTTCCTTTCCGTGAACTTGTTTGCGGATCGCCACGCCTCACATCTGTTTTATATCTGTTCATTATTTATGTCAGATATATTTTGCATATTTATACCTTTTCTATAGATTAAATTTGTATTTTATTTTTATGGAAACAAATTTTGTTATTTTTAATGTAACTTAGGCTAGGCCTATACATTTCCTTAAATCATCAAAACCTAGGCTGTATGGCCATGCAGAAACTTGTGAACGATGCTCTTATAGTTGTGCCATCACCGTTTAGTGACGTCATTGAATGATCCGGGAAAACTGAAGTTGTATTGTCAGTGTCGGTCACGGCGCCTTTTAACTGCTGATTTTGATCCGGCAATGTTTCATTTACAAATTAAGCACTGCGCAGGAGGACTGGCTGTACCAAATTTTGAATTATATTATTGGTCATTCCAGCTTAAGGCTCTTCATAATTGGGTTGATCCTCAATCTACAGTTTCATGGAGGGTGATTGAAGCTGACAAGGTTAAACCAAATAGACTTCAAGATATTTTATGTACTGGCACAGTAAAAAAAGGGGGTAATTATAAATTTGGTCCGGTTGTGACCAACTCTATTAAAATATGGAAAACGGTTGAACGTCGGATAGGTGGACCCTTCAAATTTTGTAACAGTACACCTTTATGGCACAATTTTAATTTTGTATGCGGAAATCGTCCATTTGTCCAACCCTCTTGGTCTTCTTTGGGTGTAAACACGTGCGGTGATATATATGATAACCAGGGCCTCTGTTCATTTCAGACATTAAGAACCATATTTTGTCTTTGTTCAATTACGTTCTGCTCTCAAAGCGTATGGCGTTCCGTGGGCATCTTCCATTTCCTCTCATCCTATGCGGGACTGGATTGCACCATCTGCTTGTCGGCCATCTGTTTCCTTAATATATAATACAATTATTGATTGCATTACAAAACTTCTTTCTATTAAAACTATTTGGAATTGGGAATTATCTGACCTTAATTTATCTGTCGACTGGGAGAGAGTGTGGTCTAATCTCAGCTTAACATCTAAAAATCTGGCTCATCGTCTTATTCACTTCAAAGTTATTCATAGAGCATACATAACTCCTTACAAAATATTTAAAATGAATCTACAGTCCAATTTGAACTGCCATATATGTAACACTACATCATCAGGCACTTTTCTGCATATGCTTTGGGAATGTCCTGTCGTCATCAATATGGACACATGTAAACCTGGTTTTGTCATCATTACTGCGAATTGATTGGTCTGTTAACCCAAGTTTGTGTCTTCTTAATGATGATTCTGGTCTCTGTATTAGTTCAATGCAAAAGAGAATGTTGTTTGCTGGTTTTACCGCTTCGAAGAAGACAATAATCCAGAACTGGTTTACACCACACATGTGTAGAGAAACATATTGGATCCATAGCCTCCTGCAAATTGTGACGTGTGAATGTGCAACGGCGCGAGTTGGTGGGGCCAGGCCCGCGACCATTGATGCTTGGCAGTGTTTTCTTTTTGATATACGTGATTGTATAAAGGAGTGATTTTTCTGTTTTTGTTGTCCTTCCCTCTCTCCCTCCCTTTTTGATTGGACCTTGAGATGTTGAGTATGTGTCTGTTGTTTTGTTTTGTTTTGTTATATTTTGGATGCTATGTGGTGTTATGTGTGAAAAAATAAAAATATAAAAAAATGTTGATAAAAAAAAAGAAAAGAATAGGGAGCACTAGCAGTTAAGTAAATCAGTAAAACAGCCTGAGCTAGTAATAACAAGAGGACACCAAGTGCAGAATGTAATATAGTGCAGCAGAGAATTAAAGTGCATAAGTTAAAGTACCACCAAAGTGACAGCTAACCACTAAAGTGACAGCTGTCAAGGGATAGTAGTGCAAGGCTAGCTAGCTTTTGTTAGCCCACAAAATCCACACCACACTGCAAGTGAAACCTGAACGTAATGGCATTACAATCGTCAGAAACCATTTTAAACGTTAGCTAGCCAAGTTACATTAAAAAAGAACCTGATATGAAGTGATCACTGCACAAGCAAAATCCATTGCTTGATGGCTCTCATCTCTCTGTTTTGTTGTGTTAGTTAGCACATTTTATTGCAGGTAACCATTTTAGTCGTCTATCGGGATCCTTAGGAATACAATAAAATTATTTCCCCTTTGCTTTCTTCCATCTGTTCTGGCATCCTGGCGCACAGCAGCTGCCCACCATGTTGAAATAGTAAGGTTTGTAAGGTCTAAACAGTGGTTTTAAATTATTGTCCGATCACTGTCGATACCAATGCTACAGCCACTGTAGCGCTCTCCTGATGGCCTGCCAAAATGGAGTTTAGATTGCGTGACGTCAACCTCCGGAGCTCTGTTGTAATCAGGAGGAAAATGTAGAACATGTTATAATGAAATGTCCAAGAGACAGCAAGGAAAGAAATATACTGATTGATGAACTTAAGGAAGATGTACGGCTTTGGAGGCTAAATGACTTTGACAACAATATAAAACAACGGCTCTTCTAAGAACCCCTACATTTTCATAAAAGAGAGTGTCTTTCAATATGGTCTATTTTTAATTGTTCTTGTAACTACTAAATATAAGTGGCGTTTTAAAATAATTAACTTAAAATTTGCATATCGACACATGGTCAGCGCAGTTTGTCCCAAACTTAAAACCACTTACATGAAACCACGTGTTTATGAAGAGCTATGTTACTGGTTTGTCACAGAAATTAATTTTAAAGTTAATTTTACATTAAGTTTAATAAAGTTTAAGTTACTCTCTTAGTGAAAAATGTTTACTTTCTCATAGCAAGAAAAAATGTGTTTGTTGTATGAGATGCTTCAATAAGAGACTGTTAGCATCAGAAAAAAAGTCAATTCAATTATGTTCAATCATCCTCATAAAATCATCTTCCACTTTAAACTGAATATACTGTAGCCTACTGTATTTCTGAAAAATGTTGATTCCATAAGACCAATTTCTGGACGCTTTAAATGCAACAATGTACAGCTTATGATTTTTTAAATGCACCACAGTAAAGCTCATATAATATGCATCTAAAAAAATACAAGCATGTTGCTGCTTGTTTTTATGGTAGTTAAGAATTTTAAATGGTATGCATCATGTAACCGTTTTTTTTCAGAATAAAGAAAAATAAATTATTTACTGCCATTAAGATTAGAAAACAATTTACAAAAAAAAAAAAGTCAATTTAACCACACAGATTGTAACGATTCAAACTTTTGCTGACTGATTTAATTCACGTTTGTCAGGCTAACTCAAAATTGTTAGAAAACAAACATGAGTGAACTTGACAGCAAACGCCAACACTGCCAGAAACAGAAAGCTGTTGTGAATTGCGAGTTTCAAACAAATATTGAATTTGTGTACTACTGCATTAATTTATAACACAACTGGGACGGTTGAAAGTTACAAAAGCTCTATCAGTGATAAGATGGGTGGCTCTTAAAAGAGCCTTTGGGTCTCGGGGAGTTGGAGCGGAGCTCTACTTGGAGCTGGTGTACTTGGTGACGGCCTTGGTGCCCTCAGACACGGCGTGTTTGGCCAGCTCTCCGGGCAGCAGCAGACGCACGGCCCATAAACGGGGCCAATCACATGCGGTGAATAGATAGCCCCCCCACCGCTCGGTGTTTGAACGACATCAGCCGATATGAAATAGTTTCCTTTGTTTCAATTCCCGCTCTTTTCGTTTTGTTTGTTTCATACAAGAAAACAAATGGGTCTCAAATATCATCCAGTCTATTTTTATACCCCTTAATAGACCCATTCAGAGTAGAAAGTAGAGCAATGACGATTAGACACTTTATTTCACTTCTGCTCTAACTTAACGTTATACCATATTGCCATCTGATTGTGTTTCCCTTTATTTGGTAAATCACTTATATTCAAAGAAAACTCTAAACAAACAAATGAAATGTCACATCAAGCCAGTGGTTCTCAATTCCCCCGTAAATAAACAAGTATTTTAACGAAATTACCTCCATTTAATTTGTTTACTTGAATATGATAATATATATTTGTGAGTTTTGTATAAGCAGTTTTGGCAATTTATGAATTAACATTTTATGAAATTGCACTTAGCTGATAATTACACGTTTATTAGAAGTATGGTATATTTTGTTTTATTTACGTAGAGAAGTGTCATTGCAAAACAGTGTTTAACGTTTTGCTTGTGTGTATTCTTTGTAATAATGGGAAACTAAAATCCAGACAAAATTCCTTAAAATATTAAGGCAGTGTTATTTTCTACTCAGCGTTACAGCAGAAATTCTCTCGTTCAGTGTGGTTTTGGTGGCTCTTAAAAGAGCCTTTGGGGTTTAATGCGGGTGATGCGGTGGGTTTAAGCGCGCTCTCCACGGATGCGGCGGGCCAGCTGGATGTCTTTGGGCATGATGGTGACTCTCTTGGCGTGGATGGCGCACAGGTTGGTGTCCTCAAACAGACCGACCAAATAAGCCTCGCTGGACTCCTGCAGGGCCATGATAGCGGAGCTCTGGAAGCGCAGGTCCGTCTTGAAGTCCTGAGCGATTTCTCGCACCAGACGCTGGAAGGGCAGCTTGCGAATCAGCAGCTCGGTGGACTTCTGATAGCGACGGATCTCTCGCAGAGCCACGGTGCCGGGCCTGTAGCGATGAGGCTTCTTGACGCCGCCGGTGGCCGGAGCGCTCTTACGGGCGGCTTTGGTAGCGAGCTGCTTCCTCGGGGCTTTGCCGCCGGTGGATTTACGAGCGGTTTGCTTGGTTCTTGCCATCGCTGCGATGTACTTGTTTCTTTGTTCTGTTTACGTATAAAATGTCTGATGCTCTATCTTACACGCCTGCTTTTAAAGCATCATATGGGCACGAGCTTATGGTGTCATGAAGGTGCAGAGGCTTGTGATTGGCTGATGTGTGATGTCTGTGCATAACTGCTAGCCAATGACTGCGCAGCTTCTGTTTGCAAACGGTGCTGTTTGAGTTTCCCGCTCATAATGCTGTTTATTACCTTTTTATGCCAAAGCCCCTTTGAAAGACTTATTGTAGTCTTTGTTTACGCATCAAACACACTCTATACAGGTTTCATAGTAATGTTTTATTTATTTATTCTTTGCTTTAAATGGCTGTGTAAAACAATCTTCAGCTGTTTATATTTGCAATAAGTTGATAACTTTCCGCTTTAAAAATTATGTATGGTATATCACTACTGAATAAACAAAATAACAGAAAGTGCTCTCTGATAGATAAAATGGGTGGCTCTTAAAAGAGCCTTTGGATTTCAGAAACAGATTTGAATGGGTTTATTTGGTTTTGGCGGGTTTCTCGGTCTTCTTGGGCAGCAGCACGGCCTGGATGTTGGGCAGCACGCCGCCCTGAGCGATGGTCACTCGGCCCAGGAGTTTGTTCAGCTCCTCGTCGTTGCGCACCGCCAGCTGCAGGTGACGGGGGATGATACGGGTCTTCTTGTTGTCCCGAGCGGCGTTTCCTGCCAACTCCAGAATCTCAGCCGTCAGATACTCAAGCACAGCGGCCAGATAAACCGGAGCACCGGCACCGACGCGCTGGGCAAAGTTGCCTTTGCGGAGATGCCTGTGAACACGACCGACGGGGAACTGCAGCCCTGCTCTGGAGGAGCGAGTCTTAGCCTTCGCTCTAGCCTTACCACCGGTTTTGCCTCTTCCACTCATTGTTGATTGTTAAAATGTCTAGCTTGTAAAGTAAAATAATAAGTCCGTTAGCCCCGCTATACTGTTTTTAAACGAACCTGCCAGTCGCCCATTGGTTTAGCGCCTTGTAAGATTTTAAACCAATCACTGAACTTCCCTCCAACACCCACAGCTAAAGCCACACCTCCACAACTCGCATTCATATTGTGCTGCATTTTAGACTAAACACATGACAGATAACATTAAAGAAATTGTGATGGGGGGGTTGAATAAGTAAAAAAAAAAAAAAAAGTCAAAGCAAAAGTCAATATTATTTTTATCCTAATTAAATTTAGATCGGTAATCCATTCAGTTATTAGTTCATATTGATAAACGTGAATAACGGTGGCTTTTCTAAATTCAGTCAACGTGTAAAACACTGAGTGGAGGTAAACTCTCATACAGTCTTACAATAATTTACTTTAAGAATCAAACTGCACGTTTGCTCTTTCTTTAGTTAGTGGGTGGCTCTGAAAAGAGCCGTTGGGGAATAAAACAGTAACGTTAGATATTTATTTCTTCTTGGGGGCTGCCTTTTTAGGCTTGGCAACTTTAGGCTTTGCTGCCTTGGGTTTGGCAGTCCTGGTTTTTTTGGGGCTCTTGGCTGCTTTCTTGGGGCTCTTGGCTGCTTTCTTGGGCGCTGCCGGCTTCTTTGCCTTCTTGGGGCTCTTCGTCGCCTTCTTCGTGGCTGCAGCGGCGGGTTTCTTGGGGATTTCTTAGCGGCGGGCTTCTTTGCCGCTGCGCTTTTGGGTTTCTTGGCAGCAGCGGGTTTCTTGGCCGCGGGCTTCTTGGCTTTAGGAGCCGCTTTCTTGGCAGGCTTCTTCTTGGTCTCGGTTTGCTTCTTGCTGAGCTTGAAGGAGCCGGAGGCGCCGGTCCCTTTGACCTGCACCAAGGTGCCTTTAGTCACCAGGCTCTTGATGGCGAGCTTGACGCGGGAGTTCTTCTTTCCACGTCGTAGCCGCCGGCGGCGAGAGCTTTCTTCCGCGGCAAGAGACACGCCGCTTCTCTCCTTGGACGCGGACACGGCTTTGACGATCAGATCACCGACGCTTGGGCCTGCTTTTTGGCTTTGACAGCGTACTTCTTCTTGGGCGCTTTGGCCTTCGAGGCTGTAGCAGCCGGGGCTGGAGCGGTTTCTGCCATTTATACGAGCGGATTTACAGTCTTTCAAACACTGAGTTCAAAGATGAGTGTCGCTCGAGCAGCGCTGCGCTCTTAAACAACACATGAGAACCTTATAGACTCAACCTGCGCCGCTCGGTGTCTGCGTGCCTCCTCTCGCTTGTGTTTTCTTCTCTTACACTGAAGGGCAAAACTCGAGTGGTAAAACAGTTTGACGCAGTAAAAACCAAGCGAACACCAAGCAGAGGCTCTTGACTTTCTTTGGAGACTAAAACACGCGACGAGGAAATGTTTGTTGTGCCCCGGTCAGATCAAACTCAAGGCGAGCATCAGTCACGGAACAAATCCGCGTGTAATCTAATGCCTTGTTTAAGTGGAAAAGTTGATACAAGATTAAAATCGTCCTCTGTGTGTTTAGAAACAGTTTGAAAATGAATGTAATGTAATGAGCAACAGTGAAGGGCGTGTGCAGTGATTCATACAGCTGTTGTTTTGGGCAGCTTGAAGCACAAACATCCGGAGGCTTAGAGTCTGTTTGTGACTCATGTCTGGTCAGCAGACATCTATAATTATAATAAGAGGTGCACAGATGAAGTACACTTTTGGAGTATCTGTACTGTACCTACATTTACATTTAGTCATTACATATATTTATAACTTCACTACATTTAAAAGACAAATATCGCACATTTCACTCCTCTGCATTTAAGGTCCTCAAAGTAGAAAGTCGTTAGTGAGAGTTTTTTTCTTTTCTTCTTCTTCTCTAAAATGTATATATATTTTTTTTGGAAGCCATCACTCTTCTAGGGTTAAGTGAAATGATTTCCCAGCATTTTTGGACACTGACCAGGTGCAAATGTGATATTTATTTACAACAATTCAATAATAAGTTAATATTGTGGTATATATTATACACAATATTGTATTGATTTTGCAAAATTGTATAAACGAAAATATTACCTATAAAGCCCCAGAACAACTGCTGTGCATCTCCTGACAAAACACTGTTTGACTTGAAGCAGCACTGCACAGACCGTACTGTTTTTGACATCAGAGCGATTGTCAAATAAATCTCGCTGTTTTGCTTCTTTTTTTTAAGCAGTGTTGCTGTTGTAAAATTTTAAAGCTAGAGTTGTGCTAATGGCTTTTAAAGCATGTTTGAATTTTTTTTTCTTAGTCTGTATTTACAGCAATTTCACTGTCCACTCGGTTTAAATGTGGATGAATGGTGCACGTAGATGTGTGCACACACTGCCAGAGCTGTGTGAGATCACTACCATGCTGCTTTTGTGGGAGTGTTAAATAAAATTGTTTGTTTGTTTTGTCAACTCACTTTCATTTCTATAAATTAATTTATATCACCCTGTAGCCCAAGATTGGTTGCCCACTGATGCTAAGCATGGTTGAGCTGGTCAGTACCTGGATGGGAGACCTCCTAGAAAAACTAGGTTGCTGCTGGAAGAGGTGTTAGTGAGGCCAGCAGGGGGTGCTCACCCTGTGGTCTGTGTGGGTCCTAATGCCCCAGTGTAGTGACGGGGACACTATACTGTAAAAAGCACCGTCCTTCGGTTAAACTGAGGTCCTGACTCTCTGTGGTCATTAAAAATCCCAGGATGTCCTTCGAAAAAGAGTAGGGGTGTAACCCCGGCATCCTGACCAAATTCACCCATTGGCCTCTGACCATCATGGCCTCCTAATCATCCCCATACACTGATTGGCTTCATCACTCTGTCTCCTCTCCACCAATAAGCTGGTGTGTGCTGGGCGTTCTGGCGCACTGTGGCTGCCGTTGCATCATTCAGTTGGATGCTGCAGATTGGTGGTGGTAGAGGAGATCCCCCTCACAATGTAAAGCGCTTTGAGTACCCAGAAAAGCACTATATAAATGTAACAAATTATTATTATTATTGTAAGTTTTTAACATTATAAAAGCTCTTTATTCCAAACATACCGCAATCCAGTCTGTGTATTCAGGCGTAATGTAGGTGCATCTCAATAAATTAGAATGACATGGAAAAGTTCATTAATTTCAGTAATTCAACTCAAATTGTGAAACTCGTGTACTAAATAAATTCAATGCACACAGATTGAAGTAGTTTAAGTCTTTGGTTCTTATAATTGTGATGATTTAGGCTCACATTTAACAAAAGCCCACCAATTCACTATCTCAACAAATTAGAATACTTCATAAGACCAATAAAAAAATGTTTTTTCAGTGAATTGTTGGCCTTCTGGAAAGTATGTTAATTTACTGTATATGTACTCAATACTTGGTAGGGGCTCCTTTTGCTTTAATTACTGCCTCAATTCGGCGTGGCATGGATGTGATCAGTTTGTGGCACTGCTGAGGTGGTATGGAAGCCCAGGTTTCTTTGACAGTGGCCTTCAGCTCATCTGCATTGTTGGGTCTGGTGTCTCTCATCTTCCTCTTGACAATACCCCATAGATTCTCTATGGGGTTCAGCTCAGGCGAGTTTGCTGGCCAATCAAGTACAGTAACACCATGGTCATTGAACCAGCTTTTGGTACCTTTGGCAGTGTGGGCACGTGCCAAGTCCTGCTGGAAAATGAAATCAGCATCTCCATAAAGCTTGTCAGCAGAAGGAAGCATGAAGTGCTCTAAAATTTCCTGGTAGATGGCTGCGTTGACTGTGGACTTCAGAAAACACAGTGGACCAACACCAGCAGATGACATGGCAGCCCAAATCATCACTGACTGTGGAAACTTCACACTGGACTTCAAGCAAAATGGATTCTGTGCCTCTCCACTCTTCCTCCAGACTCTGGGACCTTGATTTCCAAATGAAATGCAAAATTTACTTTCATCTGAAAAGAGGACTTTGGACCACTGAGCAACAGTCCAGGGGCCTCATTTATAAAGCGTGCATACGCTCAGATTTGATCTTAGAGTGTGCGTACGCTTAAATCCACGCCAAAGCTCATATTTATAAAGACGGTCTTTGACGTGGAAAAGTGCTTACCGCCACGTCAAGGTCTGAGCAGGCGTACGCACTTTTCCTTGTGGCAAAGTCAGAGTACTGCAGCTATTTGAATGTCTAATAAAAGCGGTGTATGTGCAAGCACCGAATTCATCAAACAACAAAGATGCAGTGTGAGAGATTAATTGTGCAGTGTAGTCAGATTTTTTTTTAACGGGAGTTTTTGCGAGATTAAACTGACCTTTTTAGTAGCCTAATGTTGAGAGTTCTTTACTCGCATTCTAGGCTACACAGTTTTTCCATGTTGTTGTTTTTTATTATTTTATTTTACAAGAGAACTTGCGACGTCTTGTTTTACTACTATTGGGGGGGGGAAGCACAAACATCTCCGACTGTTTTGTCTGTGTAGCCTATAAGAATCTATCGTTCAATAACGGTTTTAATATATTCTATTCAATAACATTGTTAACTGTTTTTATTTATAACATCTGCTGCTTTGCTTCTGTGAAAATGAATAGAGACATCAGCTGCAGCCTTAAATTTTGTTTTTGTCATTTACATCAGTTATATTTGTATAAAATACACTAGATATGTTTTTGTCAGTACATTAATGGCACATTTGAGCAGCATTAGTAAACTGTAAATATAAAGAAATTCCAAATCACATGCAGGTTTTTTCAGACCTGAGACCATAATCGTGTAATAATTTATTTTATTATGATATGAAACGTCCAATTTTTCTTTCTATAATGTTTTTTTTTTTTTTAAGTTTTGCTAGAATTTTGTGATACTACAAAATCCCCCCCCCTGCGAGCGGCTCCGGAAGCGAGGAGGTGGTCGACGCCGGGGTCTACCGCGTGGTTGGGGGCCGGTCTTTCCGGGTGGTCTCTGTGGAACTCGTCCACCAAACTGGGATCCAGGATGTCCTCTGCATCGACCCAGGACCTTTCCTCCGGGCCGTAACCCTCCCAATCGACCAGATATTGAAGAGTGCGTCCCCGGCGTCTGGAGTCGAGAAGCTCTCGCACCTGATAGATCTCCTCGTCCTCCCTTGAGATGGGCAGGGGGTCCTCGTCCTCGGGCAGCTCCTCGGATCCCTCCCCGGGATCATCGGCGGGTTTCAGGAGCGAGACATGAAAAGTGGGAGAAATACGATAATGGTTAGGTAAATTCAATTCAAAAGAAACAGGGGTTATTTGACGGGTAATTTGGAAGGGACCCACGTACCTGGGACTTCTTGACGCCGCCGGTGGCCGGAGCGCTTTTACGGGCGGCTTTGGTAGCGAGCTGCTTCCTCGGGGCTTTGCCGCCGGTGGATTTACGAGCGGTTTGCTTGGTTCTTGCCATCGCTGCGATGTACTTGTTTCTTTGTTCTGTTTACGTATAAAATGTATGATGCTCTATCTTACACGCCTGCTTTTAAAGCATCATATGGGCACGAGCTTATGGTGTCATGAAGGTGCAGAGGCTTGTGATTGGCTGATGTGTGATGTCTGTGCATAACTGCTAGCCAATGACTGCGCAGCTTCTGTTTGCAAACGGTGCTGTTTGAGTTTCCCGCTCATAATGCTTTGTTTATTACCTTTTTATGCCAAAGCCCCTTTGAAAGATTTATTGTAGTCTTTGTTTACGCATCAAACACACTCTATACAGGTTTCATAGTAATGTTTTATTTATTTATTATTTGCTTTAAATGGCTGTGTAAAACAATCTTCAGCTGTTTATATTTGCAATAAGTTGATAACTTTCCGCTTTTAAAATTATGTATGGTATATCACTACTGAATAAACAAAATAACAGAAAGTGCTCTCTGATAGATAAAATGGGTGGCTCTTAAAAGAGCCTTTGGATTTCAGAAACAGATTTGAACCTGTTTATTTGGTTTTGGCGGGTTTCTCGGTCTTCTTGGGCAGCAGCACGGCCTGGATGTTGGGCAGCACGCCGCCCTGAGCGATGGTCACTCGGCCCAGGAGTTTGTTCAGCTCCTCGTCGTTGCGCACCGCCAGCTGCAGGTGACGGGGGATGATACGGGTCTTCTTGTTGTCCCGAGCGGCGTTTCCTGCCAACTCCAGGATCTCAGCCGTCAGATACTCGAGCACAGCGGCCAGATAAACCGGAGCACCGGCACCGACGCGCTGGGCAAAGTTGCCTTTGCGGAGATGCCTGTGAACACGACCGACGGGGAACTGCAGCCCTGCTCTGGAGGAGCGAGTCTTAGCCTTCGCTCTGGCCTTACCACCGGTTTTGCCTCTTCCACTCATTGTTGATTGTTAAAATGTGTAGCTTGTAAAGTAAAATGATAAATCCGTTAGCCCCGCTATACTGTTTTTAAACGAACCTGCCAGTCGCCCATTGGTTTAGAGCCTTGTAAGATTTTAAACCAATCACTGAACTTCCCTCCAACACCCACAGCTAAAGCCACACCTCCACAACTCGCATTCATATTGTGCTGCATTTTAGACTAAACACATGACAGATAACATTAAAGAAATTGTGATGGGGGGTTGAATAAGTAAAAAAAAAAAAAAAAGTCAATGCAAAAGTCAATATTATTTTTATCCTAATTAAATTTAGATCGGTAATCCATTCAGTTATTAGTTCATATTGATAAACGTGAATAACTGTGGCTTTTCTAAATTCAGTCAACGTGTAAAACACTGTGAGTGGAGGTAAACTCTCATACAGTCTTACAATAATTTACTTTAAGAATCAAACTGCACGTTTGCTCTTTCTTTAGTTAGTGGGTGGCTCTGAAAAGAGCCGTTGGGGAATAAATCAGTAACGTTAGATATTTATTTCTTCTTGGGGGCTGCCTTTTTAGGCTTGGCAACTTTAGGCTTTGCTGCCTTAGGTTTGGCAGTCCTGGCTTTTTTGGGGCTCTTGGCTGCTTTCTTGGGCGCTGCCGGCTTCTTTGCCTTCTTGGGGCTCTTCGTCGCCTTCTTCGCGGCTGCAGCAGCGGGTTTCTTGGCCTTCTTGGGCGATTTCTTAGCGGCGGGCTTCTTTGCCGCTGCGCTCTTGGGTTTCTTGGCAGCAGCGGGTTTCTTGGCCGCGGGCTTCTTGGCTTTAGGAGCCGCTTTCTTGGCCGGCTTCTTCTTGGTCTCGGTTTGCTTCTTGTTGAGCTTGAAGGAGCCGGAGGCGCCGGTCCCTTTGACCTGCACCAGGGTGCCTTTAGTCACCAGGCTCTTGATAGCGAGCTTGACGCGGGAGTTTTTCTTCTCCACGTCGTAGCCGCCGGCGGCGAGAGCTTTCTTCAGCGCGGCGAGAGACACGCCGCTCCTCTCCTTGGACGCGGACACGGCTTTGACGATCAGGTCACCGACGCTTGGGCCTGCTTTCTTGGCTTTGACAGCGTACTTCTTCTTGGGCGCTTTGGCCTTCGGGGCTGTAGCAGCCGGGGCTGGAGCGGTTTCTGCCATTTATACGAGCGGATTTACAGTCTTTCAAACACTGAGTTCAAAGATGAGCGTCGCTCGCAGTGTTGCCAGATCGGGTTGACGATTTCCAGCCCAAAAGCTCACCAAAACCCGCCCACTTCAACAAAAACCAGCCCAAATTTTTAACTGCCAAAATGATGAGAGAATTTTATTGCCATGTCAATCAAGGTTGATAAGGACCATTTTTATCTCCTTAAAATAAAATAATGATGACAAAATAAAATAAAGATAAATCAATTTCACAGGAACATGGAGGGCAAATGCGTTAAAAGCGGCAATCAAGAAATTAACTGATGACTTTAACCCTGAAAAAATGCATCATTTTCAATGTCTACAGTAAGAATAAGCTATTTTTTTGTGCAAAAAGTGCACAATAACGTGATCAGAAAGCAATGTAAATTAGCTGGCATTTATTCTCGTTCATGCACACACCCCCGACAACCAAAAAATATTCATTGATACATACTGTATATGATAAAATGACAGCAAAAATAAAATAATAATAATAACAATTAGCAACAATAATGCGCTTACCTTTGTCTTGTGCTTTATCTTCAGACAGAACTACAGCACGTATTTCACGAAGTACACATTTTAGAACATAATGCAGAAGTTTGCAGTCAAAACTGTTCAAGTCCAGCAGCTGCAGGTCAATGCCAAGTATACCCAAGTAGAGTCTGGACGGTTTAAAAGATGTTCTGATGCAGTTTTGATTTTTAATAAATCATTCAACTGTTCTCTCATTTCAGTTACAGTTATATTTAGAAATCTTCTTTTCATCTCTCATCACGTATAATCCACGTTGTGAGATTTGAGTCACTAGACTCTTTCTCGTGTAATTTATATTTAGGCCACTTTGCCATCGCAATCACTTAAAATGAATGAATGAATGAATGTATAGCTGCACATTTAAATCTTGCCCTTTATAGCGCCAAAACCCCGTCACTCACGAGTCATCACATCTCACCAACATAAAAGATGGTAAATTCACTGACAGGTTGGAGAGATCACATTTTCAGGTTCAGTGAATTCCGGCCCCTTTTCAAACTGTCGAGAAAGAGCATCGGCCTTGATGTTCTTGGTGCCTGGTCGGTATGTTACCGTGAAGACAAAGCGAGAGAAGAATAGTGACCATCTGGCTTGTCTAGGGTTAAGTCTACGGGCTGTCTTGAGGTATTCCAAGTTACGGTGATCTGTCAACACCGTGAAAGGATGACGTGCCCCCTCCAACCAATGACGCCATTCCTCGAGAGCGGATTTGATGGCGAGGAGTTCACGATCACCCACGTCATAATTACGTTCTGCGGGGTTTAGTTTCCGTGAATAGTAGGCACAGGGGTACAATTTAGCGGGATCACCTTGTCGCTGAGATAGTATGGCCCCTATCCCGATATTCGAGGCGTCCACCTCCACCACGAAAGGTGAATTGGGGTCTGGATGATGAAGGATGGGGGCTGTGGTAAACTGATGTTTTAACTGTTCAAAGGCCTGATGAGCTAAGGCTGTCCATTGGAGACGATGTGAACCCTTCTTGGTCATGTTCGTGAGAGGAGCAGCGACGGAGCTGAAACCTCTGATGAAGCGACGATAGAAGTTTGCGAATCCTAGAAAGCGTTGGAGCTCCTTGAGATTGGAAGGCAGAGGCCAGTTTAGTACTGCATGAACCTTGCTTTCATCAAGTCAAGTCAAGTCACCTTTATTTATATAGCGCTTTTAACAATACAAATTGTGACAGCAACTGCACAATATCAAAATGGGAAAATAGTGTCAATAATGTAAAATGACAAGATTAAACACTCAATTTTCAGTTAAAGGCATTTCCTTGTTGAATTCAGTGATGGCATCGTCCAGCTAAGTTCAGTTCAAAAAAAATAAAAAAATAAATTCTGTTCAATCAAGTCGACGATATTGCTGGAAATGAAGTGTCCCCAACTAAGCAAGCCAGAGGCGACAGCGGCAAGGAACCAAAACTCCATTGGTGACAGAACGGAGAAAAAAACCTTGGGAGAAACCAGGCTCAGTCGGGGGGGCCATTTCTCCTCTGGCCAGACGACACAGCAGTTCAATTCCAACTGCTGCAAAGTCAGATTGGTCATCCAAAGTCAGATAAGTCATCCATAGCAACCCCCTCGTGACTGATTACGTATCCTAGGAAGGCGACCGAGGTTGTATGAAACTCACATTTCTCAAGCTTGGCGTATAGTTGGTACTTGATTAGGCGCTGAAGTACCGATCTGACGTGCTGGATGTGTTCCTGGAGAGTTTCTGAATAAATGAGTAAGTCGTCGATGTAGACTATGACGTAATGATCAAGCATATCCCTAAAGACATCATTGATGAAGGATTGGAAGACGGATGGACTGTTGACAAGGCCGAACGGCATGACCCGATATTCATAGTGCCCTGTAGTAGTTGAGAATGCAGTCTTCCATTCATCGCCCTCCCTGATTCTGATGAGGTTATATGCACAGCGTAAATCGAGCTTTGTGAAGAACTGGGCTGATCTTAACTGTTCTAGTGCAGATGGCACCAGTGGTAAAGGGTATCTGAACTTCACGGTGATCTCATTTAATCCTCGGTAATCAATACATGGACGGAGGTCGCCACCTTTCTTCTTCACGAAGAAGAATCCTGCGGAAGCTGGTGAAGTGGAGGGTCGAATGAAACCTTTGGCTAACTCCTCCTGAATATACTGGTTCATGGCCTCGGATTCAGGTTGAGATAAGGGAAATATGCGACCTCTGGGGGGAACGGTGTCGGGCAGTAAGTCGATAGCGCAATCTGAGGGTCTATGAGGCGGTAATTGTGAGGCCTTAGCCTTACTGAAGGCTACTATCAAATCATGATAGACACTGGGTAGTGCCTGAGCATCTACGTCTGGTTCGGTCACAGAAACCGTCTGACAGACTAGAGGTTTAACCTGGGATATACATTGGGTGAAACAGTTCGTGCCCCAGTTGGTAATCTGAGAATCTCGCCAGGAAATACTTGGGTTGTGTCTACGTAGCCAAGGGAGGCCCAGAATAATTGATGCGTGTGCCGTGGGGATGATATAAAACTGTATAGACTCGTGATGAAGGACGCCGGTGGTTAGCGAGAGTCGTGATGTCAGGTGAGTTATTTTGCCTGTGCCCAGGGGGCGCCCATCGACTGCCTCGACTGCCAGGGGAGAAGGACAACGAATTAGAGAAATATTGTGTTTTTGAGCAAAGTTCAGTGACATGAAATTCCCCGCTGCTCCAGAATCTATCATGGCTGGTATTTGTACAACGCCTGACGGGGTTTCCAGTGCAACAGGAACAGTGAGGCAATAATCCTTATTGAGGGTACATAAAGTTACACTCACCCTGACAGCTGGATCAATGTTGGGTCGAGAGGGGCATGTATTCACCTGCATCGGTTCCTGAAGGTCAGAGGGTGCTCTGGGTACAGTACTGATAGTGGGTCGCCGGGTTCTGAGGAGATTGTCAATCTGAATGGATAGTTCAATGTATTGCTCAAGGGACTTCCCTTCATCACGGCATGCCAGTTCAGTCTGAAGATCCTGATTCAGCCCCCTCCTGTAGTGCAACTTTAAGGGATCCTCTGTCCATGTTGTCTGTGCGGCGAGTGTGCGAAAGGCAAGAGCATATTCGGCTGCTGATTTACTTCCCTGTGATAACATCGTGAGAAGTTCGTCAGGGCTCCTCCCATCCCTGGGATGATCGAATATCTCTCGAAAGCGTTGTAGAAACTCCTCCAGTGAACGAAACGGAGACCTGCCGCTTCTCCAGACCGCTGTTATCCACTCCAGCGCCTTTCCGGTAAGCAGAGAGCAAACGAAAGAGATCTTTCCCTCCTCGGAGACATATAGCGCGGGCTGTTGGTTCACAAACAGGGTGCATTGAAGGAGAAAACCTCTGCAGTGTGTGGGATTACCATCATACTTGTCCGGAAACGCTAATCTTGGATTCACGCTGGTGGATTGAGTCGGTAGGACTGCCAGGCTAGCACTGGGTTGCAGAGTCTTCACCAGCTCCTCGGTCAGAGAGGTAAGTTTCTGGAGCTGTTGGTGGTGAGCTGCCAGTTGCTGTGCTTGTGATGATACCTCTGATGATAGCTGATAGATAGCTGCTGGATCGTGTCTTGGCGAAGTCTTCTGTAATGATTCACTACCAGATCCGGGATCCATTTGCAGCTTTATTAGACAACACTGAGTAAAAACACAGATAAACTCACTGAGCAGGTTAATCAGGGGCAATGACAGATACAGTATCGTAGAACAGTTCAGAGGTCGAGGCAGGCGGCTATCCAGTGCAGTAGTCAATGTCCAGAGCGGGGTTCAATGAGGTAGGCGGCAATCCAACAGAGAAACTATAAACGGGCAAGGTCACAAACGAAAGGCAGTCCAGAAATATAATAACGCTCAGAAATGTCAGCTAGGCAAAACAAGACTTCGCACTAAGCCAGCACCGGATGGCTGGTTAAATAGTCCAGGTGATAGGTTACAGGTGCTACTAATGATCAGTGCCAGGTACGGGGCTGCTGGGAAATGTAGTGAACTAATACTCGGGTGACGGTTCCCGTCGATGACCCGAAGAGGGAGCCGTAGGAGCGCTCTGTGTGACACCACACACACACATTGTTTGTCCAAAGAATAATTACACATTATGAAATAATTTGGATCCACGCATGTTAATAATTCCTATGCATCTATGGCCTATAAAATGGCCTATGAAGTAGTAGTTTGCAAGAAGCAGAATGGACCGTGCAATGAGAAGACAACGTGTTTTTTGGACTGTAATTTCAAGTCAGACCATTTTTTTTACATCTTTTAGGGACCTTTGCTGCCCCCCCCTACCTCGTTCACAGCCTGCGCTATACACTGCCATGCCACAAATTTTGTTTTGTGTGAAAGCCCACTGAAGAGACTCCCAACCTGATCATGTAAAATAATCTATGAAGCAATGTGTGACTAATTATTATCACATATTTTTATATATGTTTTGTCAACTATTTATACTGTTTTTATTTTTTATGCACCTCGAGGTTGTCACAAGAGGAATTTCGTTGTGTACACAATGACAATAAAGTAGGCTACTTGAACTTGAACTTGAGAGACTCCCAAAAAGAGTCCCCGCACGAACCTCTACCTCCGCCAGCAGGACCTCAATTTCAGACTCAGTAAAGTTTTTTTTTCTTTGCGCTAGTCATTCTCAAGCATAGAAATTTGGATATTGGCGTGTGCTCTTTTATATGATAATGATATTAATTAGGGGGCGTTTACAAGGCGGAGATCTGACACCAGTCAGCTGCGCACAATTTCAAGATCATTTGCGATTTATAAACGTCACATCTGGAAGAGAGGCGTACGCACGTGTTTTTGTGCGCACGTTCGTTTTCTCTGAATCGCACTTACGCACTTTTGCGAAATGATCTTAGAACAAATTTAGGATGGTTTCTGCGCAACATTTTATAAATGAGGCCCCAGTTCTTTTTCTCCACAGCCCAGGTAAGATGCTTCTGACGTTGTCTCTGGTTCAGAAGTGGCTTGGTAGCCCTTTTCCTGAAGATGTCTGAGCGTGGTGACTCTTGATGCACTGACTCCAGCTTCAGTCCACTCCTTGTGAAGCTCCCACAAGTGTTTGAATCAGCTTTGCTTGACTGCATTCTCAAGCTTGCGGTCATCCCTGTTGCTTGTGCACCTTTTCCTACCCAAATTCTTCCTTCCAGTCAACTTTGCATTTAATATGCTTTGACACAGCACTCTGTAAACAGCCACACCTTTCAGTAATGACCCTCTGTGACTTACCCTCTTTGTGGAGGGTGTCAATGTTCGTCTTCTGGATCATTGCCAAGTCAGCAGTCTTCCCCATTATTGTGGTTTCAAAGAACAAGAGATACCCAGAATTTATACTGTATGGGTGGTCATTTATTGAAACTCAAATGTAAATATTCTAATATTTTGAGATACTGATTTTTGA
Source organism: Aspiorhynchus laticeps (assembly GCA_023376895.1). NCBI lineage: Eukaryota > Metazoa > Chordata > Actinopteri > Cypriniformes > Cyprinidae > Aspiorhynchus > Aspiorhynchus laticeps. Next base: position 2,853,443 of record CM041815.1, read on the forward strand.
CTTTCATGAGCTGTAAGCTCTAATCATCAAAATTAAAACAAAAAAAAAACTTTTGAAATGTTTTACTTTACATGTAATGAATCTAAAATATATGAAAGTTTCACTTTTCACGACATTCTAATTTATTGAGATGCACCTGTATTGTAAGTTGCTTCAGAAGCATAAGGCATTGAGATTATTACATACAGCAATATTAAAACAGTGTGTTGACATAAAAAAGGTAATTTACTTTTGCTAATTTTTAAATGTAAGTACTTCTGTACTTTTAGTTAAGTAAAAATCTATCTTTTCAACTTTCACTTGTAATGGAGTAATATTTGATCAGCAGTATACGTACTTTCATTCAAGTTATGTACTTTGTCCGCCTCTAATAATAATAATAATAATAATAATAATAATAATATAATAATAATACAATTGGTCCAATAATCGACCCCTGTGGGACTCCAATATTACAGACAATAAATGGTGAGCATGCACCATTAATTTTTGATCATTGTTTTCTTAAATTTAAGTATGATTCCTCCATTTCAACGTATTAGTAGAAAAATTATTATATTATTTTACTCAAAAAATTATTAAACTGTTAAATATTAAATATTTCCTCAAGAATTTGATGGTATTTTTCCCCATGCATTTGTCCTTCAATCCTGACAAGTGCTCCAGTCCCTGCTGCAGAGAAACACAACCACAACAGGACATTACCACCTCCATGCTTTACTATACAGTAGGAATGCTGTTATTTGGATGGTGAGCTGTATTGGATTTCCACCAGACTTATTGTTTGGTGTTGAAGCCAAATAATTAAAGAATAAATAATCTAACCATAACACCTTTTTCCATGTGGCCTCAGTTTTCATCCAGTTTGGAACAACATCCTGATCCAGAGGGTCTGTATTGCACCAAATACGATCCACTTCTTAAAACCTCCCAGCTTTTCGCCATGTTTTCACAAAAAACGAAACGACTACTGTGGGCTTTGCGCACGTGAGACTGTTATTGAAAACTGTGCTTTATGTTGTACAGTATTTATTTATATATCCTCAGTTGTTTAAATCACTGTAATCAAATACGGTTTTAATGATAATTAAAATATGAAACGGTAAGACTAAGCGTGGGAAAATGTATCATGATTTTTCCTCAAACCGGTGTTGGAGGGTCAGAAAGCTCTCGGATTTCATCAAAAATAGCTTGATTTGTTTCTGAAGATGAACGGAGGTCTTACGGGTTTGGAACGACATGAGGGTGAGTAATTAATAACATAATTTCCATTTTTGGGTGAACTAACCCTTTAAAGACTTTTTTTTTTTTTTTTTTTTTTTCATTGGTCTAATTTGGCAAGTAATGTCAAGGTTAATGTCTACATTTTTAAATGTTAAGTATGCAAAGTATGGTTGAATTGGTGTTTGAAATTTGACAAATAAATGCAGTGCCATCCCATCCAACAGGCGGTACAGGTGGTCGTCTAGGGCCTTAAGGGGAGGAGCCCTGCGGCAGCGAGGTTGTCAATTAAATTTCTAGGTGTATTCGACTTGAAGCGGCACTGTGCAAACAGGTAGGTATATGACATCAAAGTACCGCGAAAGCTATACATTAATGGACAGCTCTGCATGCTTTCCTATCCTATCGCAGTACTTTGATTTCAAACACCGATCGATCTAGGATGTCGTGGCCTAATGGTTAGAGAGTCGGACTCGTAATGCACCCACTCCAAAGGTGGGTGGAGTGAATGTACAGCGCTCTCTCCACCCTCAATACCACGACTGAGGTGCCCCAGCTGCTCCCCAGGCGCCACAGCATAAATGGCTGCCCACTTCTCCGTGTGTGTGTGTGTGTGTGTGTGTGTGCGTGTGTGTGTGCGTGCGTGCGCGCGTGCGTGTGCGCGTGCGCGTGTGCGCGTGTGTGCGCGCGCGCACTTAGATGGGTTAAATGCAGAGCATGAATTCCAAATATGGGTCACCATACTTGCCTGTATGTCACTTTCACTTTCATCTGCGCAGCCGAACACACATAAAGATGACGCACCAGGGCTGTACAGCGCATTCAAAAACATTTAATGACGATTTTGCTCCAAATTAATTTTAGACATCAGTCGAGTATTTGAAATAACGTCCGTTTGTGATCTGACGTGGTTTCATATCACAGAATGAGGCAATTTATAATATTCTACACAGTGATAAAGGCTATATGTCGATTAGTATTGCATTACTACATTATTCAAAAAATACCCAAGATGGCTTGAAGAACAGAGATACACTATTTATTATTGTCTTCATGCGTCATCGGGGTTTAAATCTGCATTTTATTCAGCTACTGCAGCAATAGCATATGCCTTTGTCCATATTAGCGATTTCCTGGAATGTGATTTTTTTCACTTATGGTTGTATTGCATGAGGGCACCCTCCGGCTACCAGTATGAATGAAACGGCTACAGCTACTCACAACACTTATTTTGGGTAAAAATAGGGAAAATAATACCTCTCTCTAAGTTATTCTTATATATATATATATATATATATGTAACCAGAATCAGAATTATTAGTAGTCATATTGATATATGAAAACAACAACAAAAAAATTGCCAAATTGTGCAGACCTACAAACAGGCACAGCAAACTTAGTGTTCATTATCATTTCTGGTAAATAAAGAAAATGTTTATCTGAAAACTTTCTAGTTACAGTTCAGATTTTGTGTGCAGATTTTGTTGGTTCAGATTTTGGAATTGAAATGAAAGAATGATTAGAGAGATTACAGTGAAACTGAGGTAGAAATGGGATCCAAACTGTATCTTTATGGAGCCTAAAAAAGGATGTTCTGTCTGCTATACTTAATATTTAATGTCGTAGTAGTATTTGTTTTATAAATGCAATGATGCCCATGATCACAGACAGACTTCTCAAATGAGGGAAAATTGAGACATTTCAGCATGTTTTGTTAAATAATTACAGACCTTGGTCCAGAATCAAATCACTGAGGTTGCTTCTGAAATTAGTGAGGGTGATCTAACTTTAATATTATATATATATATGGCCTAACCATAATATGTTTGTGCCGTTCATTGCTATGGTGCAAAGAGCATTCCTTTATAATCACTAAAAAGCTGTCACTCATTTTAGTTCATTATGATCTCACAAAGTTGTTATAATTAGTGAGTGCAGAACTCAACACTGATGTTTACTTTGTTCATGCTCTGTTTTTTTTTTTTTTTTGGGGGGTTATAATTCATTTATATTTTATTTTTACATTAATTTTTCAAGCTCACTTGCACTTCTTTTTTTTTTTTTTTTTATTTGTTTAAATATTTTTACATATTGGATGTGTTACACTTAATACACATTTATGATTAATTATTGAAATTGCCATTTTTATGTGCTTTTATGTGTTTTATTATCTTGCCTAGGGCCCTACAACCCTATGGGCCGGCACTGAATAAATGTTTAATTAAAGTAATGTTTTGTTGGTGTTAGTGTTAAACACTATCTAACACTTGATGGCTGCTCTGTAAATTCTTCGTCATCAGTCAGGAACCTAAGTGTGCTATTTGACAGCAATCTTTCCTTTGACAGCCACGTTTCTAGCATTTGTAAAACTGCATTTTTTCATCTTAAAAATATATCTAAATTATGACCTATGCTCTCAATATTAACTGCAGAAATGTTAATTCATGCGTTTATGACATCAAGGTTAGATTATTGTAATGGGTGGTTGTTCTGCACGCTTAATAAACAAATTACAGATGGTTCAAAATGCAGCAGCTAGAGTTCTTACTTGAACCAGGAAGTATGACCACATTTGCTCGGTTCTGTCAACACTGCACTGGATCCCTATTAAACATTGTATAGATTTTAAAATCTTGCTAATTACTTATAAAGCCCTGAATGGTTTAGCTCCTCAGTACTTGAGCGAGCTCTTATCGCATTATAGTCCTTCACGTCCGCTGCGTTCTCAAAACTCTGGCCATTTGATAATACCTAGAATATCAAAATCAACTGTGGGCGGCAGATCTTTTTCCTATTTAGCGCCCAAACTCTGGAACAATCTACCTAACACTGTTCGGGAGGCAGACACACTCTGTCAGTTTAAATCTAGATTAAAGACCCATCTTTTTAACTTGGCTTACACACAACACACTAATACGCTTCTAATATTCAAATCCATTAAATGATTGTTAGACTGCATTAATTAAGTCAACCGGAACCGGGAACACTTCCCATAACACTCGATGTACTTGTTACATCGTAAGAAGAATGGCATCTACGCTAATATTAGTCTATTTCGTTCTTATTCCGAGGTCACCGTTGCCACCTGATCCAGTCCGTATCCAGATCAGATGGTCACTGCAGTCACCAGGATCCTGTCCGTATCCAGATCAGATGGTGGATCAGCACTTAGAGATGACTTCTACAGCCCTGAATGTCAGCGGAGTTCAGGACACCTAGATGAGCCCCAGAGACAGATCCCCAGTGAAGACCTCGTCACCTAGATGGCCACTGGGACAAGACCACGGGAACCAGATGAGTTTCTGCAGTTGGAAATGAACTGCTGGGTCATCTGGCCAGAGGAGAAATGCTCCCCCGACTGAGCCTGGTTTCTCCCAAGGTTTTTTTTTTTTCTCCGTTCTGTCACCGATGTAATTTTGGTTCCTTGCCGCTGTCGCCTCTGGCTTGCTCAGTTGGGGACACTTCATTTCCAGCAATATTGTTGACTTGATTGAACAGATACAATTTAAACAGAACTGAGCTGGACGATGACATCACTGAATTCAATAATGAAATGCCTATAACTGAAAATTGAGTGTTTAATCTTGTCATTTTACATTATTGACACACTATTTTCCTATTTTGATATTGTAAAGTTGCTTTCACACAATCTGTATTGTTAAAAGCGCTATATAAATAAAGGTGACTTGACTTGACTTGACTTTACATATTTGTAGCCCAATAAAATATATTCAAACAAAATTGATATACTGTTAGCATTAGTATAGGCCAACTGGTTTTTTTATTATAGTCTGTGATAATTAATATATTACAAAAACATTGTAAGAATTAAAAAAATTATCTTATAAAAGTCCTCCCACTCCTGTATTGTCTACTACTATCATGGCTTGGATTACAGCGTCACGCGCCTTCATGTTGAGCACGATCTTTCTCCAGTGAGGGGAGGAATGTTTGACGAATGTTTGAGTAACACACTAATACACTTCTATTATTCAAATCCGTTAAAGGATTGTTAGGCTGCATTAATTAGATCAACCGGAACCGGGAACACTTCCCATAACACATGATGTACTTGTTACATCGTAAAAAGATTGACATCTACGCTAATATTAGTCTGTTTCTTTCTTATTCCGAGGTCACTGCAGTCACCAGATCAGATGGTGGATCAGCACCTAGAGACGATCTCTACAGCCCTGAACGTCAGCGGAGACCAGGACACCTAGATGAGCCCCAGAGACAGACCCCCAGTGAGGACCCCGTCACCTAGAGAGCCATCAGGAAAAGACCTCGGGAACCTGTTGAGCCTCTAATCTGACTTTGCAGCAGTTGGAATTGAACTGCTGTGTCGTTTGGCCAGAGGAGAAATGGCCCCCCGACTGAGCCTGGTTTCTCCCAAGGTTTTTTTTCTCCGTTCTGTCACCAATGGAGTTTTGGTTCCTTGCCGCTGTCGCCTCTGGCTTGCTTAGTTGGGGACACTTCATTTCCAGCAATATCGTCGACTTGATTGAACAGAAACTTTTTGAACTGAACTGAGCTGGACGATGCCATCACTGAATTCAATAATGAAATGCCTTTAACTGAAAATTGAGTGTTTAATCTTGTCATTTTACTTTATTGACACCATTTTCCCATTTTGATATTGTGCAGTTGCTTTGTCACAATTTGTATTGTTAAAAGCGCTATATAAATAAAGGTGACTTGACTTGACTTGACTTGAGTGTCAGTCAGTGCATTGGAGAATACAGCGAACATAAATGTAAAATTTCCTGACAAGCAACCATGTTTTTTTTTTTAATTAACCCAAAAAATTTAACCCTCGACCCTGGATTTTTTCATGCAATTTAACAAAAAAAGAAGCCCAAATTCATGTATTATATAACAGGACTTAGCAACTCTGGTCATAAAAACAGTTCATGCATGGAGCTCTCTTCTAATGAGCTGGTGATCTGAATCAGGGCCCGTATTCACAAAACATTTTATCTTACACTAAGAGTTCTTCTAAATAGCTGTAAAAGTTTTTAGGTAAGAGCTTTCTCTTAAAACCTATTCACAAAGCTGCAAGGACAAACATTTGCTTAGGAATAGAGAGAAGTCTTAAAGGTGGGCTAAGTGATTTCTGGTAGCCAATGTTGATATTTCAAATCACCAAAACAAACACGCCCCTACCCCAAAAGGGTCTCGCCCCTATGTTGATAGCTCCGCCCCACACATACGTATGCAACCCAGGCAACGATTAGTTCTGTGAAACAAAACCAATGTTACTCACCTATCGAGAAGAAACAAAGCAACCTCTGCGTTCGATCGCAGGCCTTCCTGCTCCTTGAGCTCTCTCCAGCGCTGGAAAGCTAATCCGATATTTACACGGGTTCTACTTCTTGCCTTATCGTAACACTGTGTCTACACCGGACACGAGTGGCGCGGTGCGACAAAATACTATAGAACTCATTATAATCAGTGATGCTGTCTACACTGGATGGGACACAACAAATCCCTGACAGTAAACTGCTGCCACGTTCTATTTATGACATATTGACAAAAATTTCAAATGATTTTCAACTGTCGCTTTGTCACATCCAGTGTAGACAGACTTTAGCTGTTGCGGCGCGACACGACAACTGTCACATCCGGTGTAGACACGGTGTAAGCCTTCTTTTTTTCCTCGGACGTTTTCCTCTTTTGTTTTTTATCCACAATCTCTATCTTTCTGTCGTCACTCGGCTAGGCTAATGTCCATCATGTGCACTGAGTGCTCTCTCCTCCACATCATGAGTAGACACGCCCCTTACTGCTGATTGGCTACAAGTTTGTTTTGGTACTCGGCCTGACTCAGTTTTCTAAAGCGTTTTTGAAAAAATGCATACCCCACCTTTAAAGGGGTCATATGACGTTGCTAAAAAGAACATTATTTTGTGTATTTGGTGTAATGCAATGTGTTTATGCGGTTTAAGGTTCAAAAAACACACTGCAACTTCAGGGATCTTATCTATGCACAAACAGCTTGTAACACTCCAAAGAGAAAGGAAAACTTGAAATCGCATCATATGACCCCTTTAAGCTAAGAGTAAGGGGGCGGGGTTGACCTCGTTGCTATGGATGATGTCAGCATGCTTATTAACTATGCACACAGTGATTGGCTGATCTCTGTCAGCGATTTATTCATATAAATATTGTAGAGCACTATATTATGTTGCCATATTCAAATAAATGTTTCAAAAAAAATTGTCACATTCAAATAAAGATTTTAAAATGCAGGCTAATATTCACTAATAAAAAAAGTATATGTTCAGCTAACTGTCAGCCTCTTACAAGTGTGCTTCTCGTAAACAATCGCGGATATGCATATAAACTGCCTTTTGATTAACATTTTAATCAGCCTTTTAATCAAAGGAAAATTTGGAGTTGGGATAACCTCTAAAACTAAAAAGATGATGTGTGGGAAAACATTTGTGTGCAAACAAATGCAGCGTGTTTCTAAGATGTTTACTTTCTGAGGCAGATTGCCTGCAACAGCCATTTTAACCCTGCTAAAGAAAAATAAAATAAAAACACAATCGAAACAATGACAGGATTTGTCATATGCTTTGTGAAACACTCTTAGAGCAAAAATCTAGGAGACCTAAATTTAGGATTGACGGACATTATTTTTAAGAAAGATGTTACTAATTTTTCTTCATTCATGAGAACAGCAAATATGGATGGATTGATGTTGTGTTCGCTCTGAAACGACAGGGATGCACCTTGTATGGCTTTGGAGGCTAAACAACTTAAACTACAAAACAATGGCTCTTCTAAGAGCCTCCTCATTTTCGTAAGAGAGAGTGCCTTTCAATATGGTCTATTTTTAATAGTTTTTGTAACTACTAAATAAAAAAGTAGCGTTTTAAAAGAGTGAACTGTTAAAATTTGCTTATTTAGTTTAGTTTGTCCCATAGTTTGTCCCAAACCTAAACCAGTAACGGAGGACTTTCATAAACACAAAGTTGTAAGTGGTTTTAAGTTTGTCACATAAATTAATATTAAAGTTAGAGTTTATTTATTAAATTTAAATAAACTTAAGTTTAATAATTAAAGTTTAAATTACTCTCATTTAGTGAAAATGTTTTAGTTTCTCATAACATGAGAAAGTTTATAGAAGAAAAAATGTTTATTGTATGAGATGCTTCACTGAGACACTGACAATTATCACTTTAATTATCCTCATAATAAAATCATGATGTTCCATGTTAAACTGAATATTGTCACGGTGCACACAGCAGGGAGAAACGAGGAACACGCAGACGAGGATATAAACTCAAATAATAGTCTTTAATCCAGACAAGACAAGACAAGGCAAGGCAAGGCAAGGCAAGGCAAGGCAAGGCAGACAGGAAACACCGGGAGTAACGAGTAGACCAGACGAAATCAAACTCAAAAGACAGGACTAATATACACAGGTAAATCATAGATAATTAGACAAACATGGCTGGACAAGGATTAACTCATAATGACACTTAACGAGGACAGGAAACAAAGCAAATATGGACACATGAGGCGGGAACACATGACGCACACAACAGAACCCTGACAAATATATTATATTTCTGAAAAAAAAATGTTGATTCCATAAGACCAATTTCAATATGATTTAAATGCAATAATGTACAGCTTATGACTTTTAAAAAGCACCAAAGTAAAGCTCATATTATATGCACCTCAAAAAATAAAAGTTGTAAGGACTGACGTTGCTTGTTTTTATGGTAGTTTTAAGCATTTTAAACTGTATGTATTGTTCTAAGCAATATTTTTTATTTATTTATTCAAATAAGTTTTTATTACTTGAAATAGCTTTAATCATACAAATCGAAACAGATTTTTGAAAAAAAAAAAATTTTTTTTTTTGGGGGGGGGGGGGGAATCCCTAACTAAGGGAAATGTTAGGGAAAAGTAGTTTTCTTCCAAACTGTTACTCTTATACAATAAGAATATATATATATATATATATATATATATATATATATATATATATATATATATATATATATATATATATATGTGTGTGTGTGTGTGTGTGTGTGTGTGTGTGTGTGTGTGTGTGTAGAGTTTGATTCCAAAACGCTATAAATATAAACCACTATTTTCTATTTCAAACTTTCACATAGCATCTTTAGGTTATAATAACATAAAAAATTCAAATCCAGATTTTGATTTTCAAAGATTTATTATAAAAACTGATTTTTTTTTTTTTTTTTTCAAAATGCAATAAATCTTATCAATATAAAAGTTATTTTTCATATTGAAACTGTTGAAAATACATAAAGTAAGTTGATCCACATATGACAGCCACTGAACTTGGTCAATACTAATCTTATATACAGGCACTGGACTAAAAATACATTAAATCAGTCATCGCTCCAAAAATGAATTCAACGGGTCATCTTGTTAATGCTATAAATTAATTACAACAATAAAAGAAAATTTCAGCATGAACAAGAACATGAACAACATCACATTAGACCACAAATATTCCAAAATGACATTTCCCTTACATTCAACTTCAAAAAGTGCATTCATCCATGTTACATTTATTTAGTTGACTAGTGCTATATGCTCTATGCAGGGGCGGACTGGGACAAAAATTCAGCCCTGGCACTGTAGCCACACCGGCCCACACTGCCCCACCCACGGAAACACGCATTCACTACTTACATTTGTGTACATGATGGTGAAATAATATAAGCAGTACCGTAACAGATATTTCAACATTTAATGTGTCTAGCAAACAGTGTTGGGCTAGTTACTCAACGAATGTAATATATTACCCATTACTAGTTACTCCTTTCAAAATAATATTACTTTACTTATTACTTTCTGGCAACAGTAATTAGTTACACTACTAGTTACATTACTTTTTCTTCACGCCTCACATAAGTTGTAACTGTGTATCTTCCACATAAAATTCTTCTAGAATGTTACTAATAACATATTTCTGCCTCATCATTTGACAAAAATCCACATTGGATCGCAGTCAGAAGTTATTACAAACACTCAACAGTGATTGATGGTGACATTCAAGTAGAAATGTTGTATTAATCTCATTAATTGTCATGTGTAGCTTGATGCTAATTGTAATTTCTCCGTTACCCATATACGATTATATTTCATTATGTATTTTATCAAATCACATAAGTTTGTAAGAAACTGTTTAATTTTCCAAAAAGATGTTTAATGATAGTAATATAATGTACATGTTGATCAGAGGGATGTGGGTGGGATGCAGGGCTGGACTGGGACAAAAAATCGGCCCTGGCATTTTTTGGTCCAGGCGGCCCACCACCACCATATAATATATTAGGGGTGGGAGAAAAAATCGATTCATGTACGAATCGCGATTCAATGTTCTTACGATTCGAATCGATTCAAAAGTTTTAAAAATCGATATTTTTTTTAAATGTTATTTTTAAAAAATAACGTGCTGTGGTCGTACTAAAAAGACGGAAGCCAACCGCGAGAGTTTGCGCGCCACCCGGACAGATTAGAGTGCGCACAGAGTGCAGAGGACAATAGAGTATGCGCGAGCCATGGAAGAGGAAAGACAAATAATACATCCAGCCCCATTTTCCGCGAGGGCAAGCATTTGGAAAAGTAGAATAGTAATAGGAATAGTAACTGCACAGAGAAGCACACTTTCTACGGAACATGTAGACCAGCTTCTTTTTCTGCAAAAGAACTTAGTTTTTCCAGTTATTAGAGAAAAGTAAGTTACTAAGTTCAGAGGTCAAGATGCACTTTAAAGTGAAGCTGCTACTTTAACAAATGCATTCAAAACTGGATTTAGATTTAATGTATTTAGATTTGTGAATGTTCTGATATTTGTTAATGCTGTTTGTTCTAAAAGCACTTTAAATCTGAATCCAGCAGGTGTTTTTTTTGTTAATGTATTTACAATAACAAGTTATTGTTACTGTTGCACATTGTATATACATTTAGCAACTGTATTTAATTTAATTTGTGCATTCACCACCTTTTTTTTGTAAAAATATTTTCTTTTTTTTTCTTTTTATACTAAGTTGTTTAATGTGCAAGAAAAGGAAACAAAATAAATTTCAGGTTTTTGATGCAGTGGTATTTTTCTTTCTTTAGGACTGTCCATCACAGTCAAATAGGAATAAAAAAAGTAACACTAAACCACAAACTGGAATAAAATATAAATAAATAATATATATCAAGTCGAAATTTGATTCAAATTGGAGAATCGTTTTTGAATTGAGAATCGAAACAATTGTGAATCGATTTTTAATCGAATCGTGACCCCAAGAATCGATATGAATCGAATCGAGAGATTCCAAAAGATTCCCACCCCTATAATATATATATATATATATATATATATATATATATATATGACATACACATTCAAAAGTTTTTGAACAGTAAGATTTTTTAATTATTTTTTTAAAGAAGTCTCTTCTGTTCACCAAGCCTGTATTTGTTTGATCCAAAATACAGCAAAAACAGTAATATTGTGAAATGTTTTTAATATTTAAAATATATTTTAAAATGTAATTTATTCCTGTGATCAAAGCTGAATTTTCAGCATCATTACTCCAGTCACATGATGTTCAGAAATCATTCAAATATTCTGATTTGCTGCTCAAGATACATTTATTATTATTATTATTATTATAATGAATTATGAAAACAGCTCAGTAGATTTTTTTTTTCAGGTTTCTTTGATGAATAGAAAGTTCAGAAGAACAGCATTTATCTGAAATAGAAATATTTTGTAACATTATAAATGTCTTTATCATCATTTTTGATCAATTTAAAGCATCCTTGCTAAATAAGTATTAATTTCTATAATTTCTTTCCCAAAAAAACAAAAATTATACTGACTCCAATCTTTTGAATGGTAGGCTATAGAGTATAATGTTACAAAAGCTTTTTTATTTCAGATAAACGCTGATCTTTGGATCTTTCTATTCATCAAAGAATCCAGAAAAAAATAATTACTCGACTGTTTTAAATATTGATAATAATAATAATAATAATAAATGTTTCTTGAGCAGCAAATCAGCATATTAGCATGATTTCTGAAGATCATGTGACACTGAAGACTGGAGTAATGATGCTGAAAATTCAGCTTTGATCACAGAAATAAATTACATTTTAAAATATATTCAAATAGAAAGCAGTTATTTTAAATAGTAAAAATATCTCACAATATTACTGCTTTTACTGTATTTTGGATAAAATAAATGCAGGCTTGGTGAGCAGAAGAGAATTCTTAAAAAAAAAATCTCAATCTTACTGTTCAAAAACTTTTGACTGGTAGTGTAGATATGTATCATTGCATCTAGTTGTTTTGGATAAGAATAAAACGTCAGGTCCAACAATATCGTGTCTTTTCGAATTTAAATCTAGATTTATTCGCTTTGGCCCATGGAAACCTCTATGAACACACTTGACTTGGCCAAAAAATCGTGGGGGACGAATTTACGGTTTATTAAAAAAGTGTTAAATAAAAAAATATTAAACAGCGTATTCTGCACTCATGGCGCGCGCGCACACACTAGATGCCTGCCTCCGTTGCGAGTCCCTTATCAAGCACTTTACCGATTCAACTACTCTCCTCTCCCCTCCTGCCTGGCACTTTGGCCCGCATCACTCACCGCAGAGCAAGCCTGTTTTTATAAAGCTGCTGTGAAACGTGGGGAAAGCCGATACGGAAGAAGTTGGGGTTTCTTTAGGCGGAGCAAAATACTTAATCGCTCTGTCTATAGCGCATTGTGATTGGGTGGTTTACGCTGTCAATACAGGAGACAAACCAATGGGCCACTGACTGCTCGCTGTCCCTGCGTGATGGTCCTTGGCAAAAAAAAAAAAATCTGTCTGCGTCGGCCCACCGGGAAAATGCCCGGTATGCCCGATTACCAGTCCAGCCCTGGTGGGATGTAATGCCAGAGTAAAGTAAAGCCACAACTTACACATCAGTGTTCAGATCATCTTTTTTCCTGACAAAATCAATATAATGCAATATTTATATCTGCTGAATGTAAGCTTTTCCATATTCCAAGCTTGCCTGCTGCACTGGGGACATCACATGCATGTGCGAGTCGTGAAAATTATGAAAATAAATTTAGGAATTATTTGATTGTTGGATTTTTAATCAGCGGGGTTGAGGCATCAAAAGTAACTAAGCTGTTTTATGGATGGTAACTGTAATATTATTACTGACATCTTATTCGTAATTAGTTACACTACTAGTTACTGCAAAAAGTAATATTACTACAGTAACTAAGTTACTAGTAACTAGTTACTGCCCAACACTGCTGGCAAACAATGCTTTCTAAATTTTAAAGAACACACATTTATAACAAATTTACAGTAAAAACAAAAGAAAAAGAATCTGAGGATGTTGTAGTGTCTGTGTGATGTATGTTTATGCCATTTGTCTGCTGTTACTGTCATTCTCTACAGTATGTTGTTCTTTGTTGTCACTGTCTGTCTGTTGGGTTTTTCCTACCTCTACCACACTCCTCCCTGTCTCTGCTAGGCCTACCGTAGCATCCTTCCTCATAGCACTGGGATTGGAGGACCAGGAGTCTCTGGCTGTACTGATTCCAGCAACATCCTAGTTAATGGACACAGTATAGGATGTAAACATTACAGCAAAATATTTTCTCACTGACTGCTCTCAACATTGGAATACACATGAATACAAACAAGTAATAATAGCACAAAAAGTAAATCCGGTAACACTTTCTATGAAGCCCGTATTTATAATACATTACAAAGGTATTCTTAAGGCATTATAATGAATGCATAATGCATTACAAATAACTTTATAATATGTTGTATATCTCATGAATATTCATAAGAACAGTTTTAATGTATTATAACAGTTACATATTTGTGGTTATAGCTTTTAAGAGTATGATGTTAAGAGTATAACACACAATGAACATTTAAAAATATATATATAATATTAGTTTGATTATTTTGATGCACCCTTTAGACAGCTGTTGATAAGTAACTCTGCAACTACATGTCAACTAGCAGTCATGAGAGTATTAGTAGTGTGTCTGCTGAATATACTGTATAGTACTATGGCTATTGCTATAGGTTTTGATGTGTGACTATATTGCAAGTAGCCTGTTTACCCTAAATTCCACTTTATCTGTTGATATTTCAGTCATGCAATTCAGTAACAGGCTTGTTAACACTTGTAACCAATTATCACGAAGCAATGACATTTAAAAATATACTGGGGTTCTATGCTAAGCTTACAGCTGTTTAATACAATGTAGGCTAACGTTACTGTCAAAAAAACTAAACAAAACAAAAAAACACTGGAGCTAACTGTCAGAAGTAGTGTGAAAATGACTTGTGCTAGCTGTATTTTCTGTTTTCTTCTTACCTCTGCGGCCAACGTGATCTCATGAGAATTCGTATGTATTTTACGTAAAATGTGGTTCTATAAAACGTACATTTACTTACGTTTTTACAGGCACTAAAACGTACAATACTGACGTATTTTCAGCATCTAAACGTATAAATACTTACGTATTTTCTGCATTTAAACGTTGAAAACTGACGTATTACTACATCTAAAAATGAATCCTTATGAATATTGAAATTGCGGCATTAATTTTATTATTAGTTGTTTTTAGTTGTCATATCAATTACCTTGTTTTCAGTTGTTTACCCGTTTACCTAATATGAAATTATAACATTTCGTTCTGTTCTGTGATTTCTTCCAGGTCGTTTGCAAGAATATGCCTACATAATGTTAAACAAGACTTCACTTTAAACCCTCAAAATAAATAACATTTCTGCAATCGTTTAACCTTTACTTGTCATGTAATGTTTACTTTGTTTGCCATGGGCCACAAAAAGCGTTTTCTCGGACATGCTGTGACTGACAATAGAACTATATAAAACACCAAATCCGCAACATAATTACGAAATTAAACAATTTTATTTATGCGCTGTAATCCAGATCTTCAGAATCCATACGACTGCGAGGAACAGACCCAAATCCAAGCCTTTATTCGTCGATCTTCATCTCCATCCCGAGCAGCAAGTCCAGCGACCGTAAACAGTAAAGCCCGCGCTGACTGACGACACGCTCCTTACGAATTCAAATGTTGCCGCTTCAAACGACAGGTTTTATGGCAGAATAATCGAACGCTCATTGGCTCTCGCCTGCATTCGTCACAGATTGCGACATGCCGTGTTTCTGGTGAGGTGTGTGTTTGAAAGATGCAAGCATGCGTGCGCCTTCAGGAGATGAGTTCACTGAGAGCGAGAGGATCAGGAAAATAATCTGGATAATATTTTCAGCGATTAAGAACATAAATTCTGCTCTGCACCTCACACA
This sequence comes from Aspiorhynchus laticeps, assembly GCA_023376895.1. Lineage (NCBI taxonomy): Eukaryota > Metazoa > Chordata > Actinopteri > Cypriniformes > Cyprinidae > Aspiorhynchus > Aspiorhynchus laticeps. The sequence continues at coordinate 2,869,023 of CM041815.1, forward strand.
AACCTACTGTATTCCGCCAGAGAGGACTGCGGCTGCAACGCATTGTCATTTGGATTACTTTTGGTAGTACTTTTGAAATTTTTGCAATAAATAAATGATTGTAATTGCATTTATCTGTCTGTCATGTTTTTCTTATACTGTACAGAAATTGCTATGTTTAGGTTTAGAGGTAGGAGTGGGATTAGCGACTATAAAAACATTTTTAATGCTATTATTCTTACTAAAATTGATATTTTCCTGCATGCTTCGGTCAGTTGCGTTTTATATTCGCTATAAAATGGGTAGGTTTAGGTTTGGGGGTAGGTTAAGGGGTCTAAAATCTAAATTGCTTATTAATAAAATGATAAAAATGCATATTCGCTGTAAAATGGGTAGGTTTAGGTTTGGGGGTAGGTTAAGGGGTCTAAAAGTCTAAATCGCTTATTGATAAAATGAGAAAATGCATTGATACGAATATCGTAATGATATAAAAGATACGTAAATATTTTTACGTTTTTTAGCTAAAAATACGTATCAATTTGTACGTTTTAAACGTTGAAATACGTCTAAATTGTACGTTTTAGCATCAATAAATACGTACATAAATGTACGTTTTGTGCTTGTAAATGTTACGTATTAATACCTACATATGAACATGAGACCAGGCTGCTGCGGCACACCTGTCCTGCAGCAGCCGAATTTAAACCTTTTGAAAATAGTTTGGTTAATTTTACGCACTTAGCAGCATCGGACTTAAGCTTCCTCAAAGTTTTTCTGCACCGCCTTTCCATTTTTACGGTCCATTATCTAGCTTTTACTGAAAATTAGCTTGTGTTGCACTCTCTCTGATGATGTGCTTGATTTTGACTGAACGGTTCGGTCAGCCCATCTCTGGACCAGACAGCCGATCGTTGCCGACCGGGCCAAATGCTTAACATTTATTATTATTAATATTATTATTATTATTACAACCATAGAGACATCATGTAACATTAAGCGATAAAAACCCATCCTATGCGCTGTTGGCCCGTAAAAAACAATTTTATTTATAAATGTCATATTTATCTACCTGTGCCCCTCAGCAGAAATATACATAAATTGAATAAAGTTATCAAACTCTAAATTCTAAACTAAATACAGATGAATCCTTAAAACTATAAAAGTTATTGATTTCCTCTTTTTTCTTTTATTCTTGATGAACAGACATAACAGCAGCTGGTTATTAGGTTATTTTGGCTTCTATTTCTTTAAGAGCTGCGCTGCTGAACGTGACACGGATCTGACACGCATCGTATTTTCTCTCAACTCTACCTTTTCTGACCCATTTCAGGTCGGACCCATTTCAGTCTCTTCTAATGAGCTGACGAGTTGAATCGAGTGTGTTAGATGAGGGAGACAGTGCTAGAATGCTCCAGGACAGTTTTGAAAACCATTTCAGTGACATGTTCTTAATGTAACTCATATATAACATATTACATGCATGCACAGATTTATGGCAGCTTTAATCGCCTTTTTGGTAACTTCATGACTTAACTGATTACGACATTGCATGCTCGTAGATTCTTTCATGATATGATATTAAATGATACAGGATGCGCGTGCCGGCACCTTTGTGCGTGTATTGAAGAGCACGCGCTCCGAGCACAGGACAGTTTCCATGCACGTTTGACTAGCGTCTGAAGCTGAAGTGAAGTTGAAGCGTCTCCAGTTTGATGTGCTCGTAAAGACGTTCTGTGACTGAGTAAATGCACTTCTTGTCAAGAAAAAAGAGACAGAATTAGCAGTTATGAGTGGGGTGGCCAACCCTAGGCCCTGCCCCTGCGTTAACGGCGTTAAAAAAATTTAATGCATTGATCTGAAAAAATGAATCGCCTGCCTTAACGCGCTAATTTTGACACCACTAATATATATATATATATATATACACACACACACACACACACACACTTGAGGTCAAAAGTTTACATCCCCCTTACAGAATCTGCAAAATGTTAATTATTTTACCAAAATAATAGGGATCACACAAAATGCATGTTATTGTTTATTTAGTACTGACCTGAATAAGACATTTCACATAAAATATTTTTACATATAGTCCACAAGAGAAAATAATAGTTGAATTTATAAAAATGTGCATGTTTTATTCATTTTTATTCATTTATATATATATCAAAGTACCGTTTGACATCAAAGAACCGCGAGACCGATTCAAAAGCATATTGCGGTAATTTGATGTCATACAACAATCGGTCTGCACAGCGCTGCTTCAAGTCGAATACACCTTTTGTCTACCTTAATGTCTGCCTTTTTAATCAAATAAACATTGTGCTGGGTTCCTCAATAGGCGGCCCGCAGGCCACATCCGGCCCATGAGAGAAAAATGTTTAGCCCGACTGCGTCTTAAGTACGAGTTTGACCAACTAGCAGTTAGCAATTGGTAATCAGTCATATTTTTGGATTCAGCTTAGACTAATCTATGATGTAATGTAATTTAATGTGAGTGAGTGAGTGAGTGAGTGAGTGAGTGAGCGAGCGGGTGGGCAGGTGAGTGGGTGGGCGAGTGAGTGAGTGAGATTATCACTGTCACACCCTGCATCCCAATGTTCCTACTATCCAGAGATGGGCACAAATACATCAAAGGGTATTTAAAATAAAAATACAAAATACTGAGTGGAAAAATTTATTTAAATAAAAATACAAAATACTGCGTGGAAAAATTTATTTAAATACAAATACAGTATTTTGAAAATACACAAAATACATGTGAAATTGGCCATCCAGTGAAGTAACACTATTAAGGCCTGTTTACACCAAAAATTATAATTATAAGGATAATTATATTAGTGTATTCTAAGTACACAATGCAGTTGTGTCATCTGTCACTTTAAATGCTCAAGCTCAAGCAGAAATAATTCCGATTGGCTGTCAATGTTTTTATTATTCATCATTTTTTGTGCTGTTATGGTTTTAGTTGTGGTGTGCTCAGTGGCGGCTGCTGGTCTTTCAAAGAGGGGAAGCTAATTTTCGGCCTACATCATAAAAATTGTCCATTTATTTATATGTAAATTCTGCCCTTTTCAAGAAAATGCTCTGCGACCCTGTCGTACCAACTAGGCGTCTTTTCCAGTGACTTGACCAGTGTCGTCTCAATGGCAAGCAGAGCTAGGCTGCTTAAACGGCCTTGGCCCATTGTGTTACGGGTGTAGGACTTGAGCCGCTTTAAACAGGAGAAGCTCCTTTCTACACCTGCAGATGTAGCTCCAATTGTTGCCACTAATGAGAACAGCTTGTAAAGCTGAGGCATTGCACTGTCCAACTCCATGTCTTTAAGGAACACAAAGTAATCACACAGCTTTCCCCTGTTACCCTACAAGTCCTGATCTGAATCAGTGTTGCCAAACCCCTCCCTCAGAAAATCTCTAGAACCACCCTCAAAAGTCTCCATTTTTCAAAAAAAGTCGGCAAATATGAAAAGAAAGTAAATATAGGTAAATTTGGTAAAGGAAAGTATATATATATATATATATATATATATATATATATATATATATATATACACACTTTACAAATGATGACAGTATAAAAAATATAACAAAAGATGAAGTAGGCCTATAACAAACAAATCTGAAGTGAAATTAGGAAATGCTTAGGCCTAAACTCTACACAACACATTTGAATCAGTAAATTGGTCCTGTGATCTGCAAGCACATCAAACATGATGGAAGTGACGTAAAGACACAAAAGACACAATGTTGGGCATTTGTTTCATGTGTCACCAAAGTGCATCTCTGTCCTGCTCAAATACAACAGATAAGAAATATGATTCTCCAAAAACAAAACCTTTATTCATACAAACTTATTTCAGTCAACACACTCTATTACTACAAAGTAAGTGCAAAATACTGCATCCCAGCACACAAGACACAATGATGCACTGTCTCTCAGTATCTGGTTGACATGATTGTGCATAAATTGTGGTATAACTTTTGTCTGTGGTTAAAACAAGATGTTCATGCACTGAGTAGTTGGTGCCCTGATGTAATCATATGTTTTTAATCATAATGAAATGGTGGTGTGTGTCATCATATCTGAATGGCAGATGTACTGATGCGCAGACTCATTAGGCGCGTTCGACTTTAAGTGGCAGAATGATCAGTGTATGACATCAAAGTACCGCGAGAGCGATAAGAGAGCAGACGGATCCTATGCTTTCGAATGATACTGACCATTCTGTGCAGCGCCGCTTAAAGTCGAACGCTGATTGAGAGCAAACGTGAGAGTCACGGGCATGTGGCCAAGTAAAAAATTAAAAATCTCCAAAAAAAAAAAAAAACGCTATTTTTATTTAAATATAGCTAAAATAGCTCCTTGTCGCAAAAAAAATCAATATAAGTCGCAGCAACAATGATAAAGTAGCTAAATTTGGCGACAAAATCCCCAAATTAGCAACACTGATCTGAATACACCCAGCAGGCAACGTCAGGTTGACGTTGGACATGACGTCAGACAGACGTTGCATTTTGGTTGAAAATGATAATCGGGTTGACGTCAATATTTGACGTCAATTTGACGCTGACTTAACGTTGGATTTTGGTTACACAACCTAAAAACAACAAAATATCAACGTCAGCTGACGTCGGTATTGGACATCAATTTAACATTGACATTAGACGTTGGATTTACATTGGATTTTGGTCACCCGACGTCGCAACCAAAATTTTACCAAATATCAACATCTTATGACATTGTGTGCCTGTTTTGTATCTGCTGGGCAGGGCCAAGTTCAGTGCTGCTAGCGGAGGCATGCTCACGCTAGAGTTGGATGGTGGGGCTGCGGGCCATGGGTAGGGGAGGGGGTTGGGAGTGGGGTGAGCAAGGGCTGTGGATAGGTCTGTGCCGCTAGCGGAGGCATGCTCATGTTAGCATCTGCTATGGAAGCTGAAGGTCACTGAAAAGGAAAAGGGGTTATTAGTAGCAGCAGGAGAAGACTGGGATGTGTGGGCCTGTGCTTCAAACGAAGGCGTCCTCACGCTAGAGTTGGACAGTGGGGCTGCGGGCCATGGGTAGAGGAGGGGGTTGGGAATGTGGTAAGGAAAATGCTGTGGATGGGTCTGCACCACTTGCGGAGGCAGCTTCACGCTGGCGTCTGCTATGGAAGCTGGGGGTCACTGGAAAGGAAGAGGGGTTTAGAAGTAACAGGATGAAAAGACATGTGAGGGCCTGTGTTGCAAGCGGAGGCAGCCTCACGCTTGCTTCAGCTGCTGTAGGTCATGGGAAGAGAGTGGGGGTTTGTGACATCCTGCAGAGCCTGTGTAGTCTGCACCGCTAGCAGAGGCAGCCTCACGCTAGCGTCTGTTATGGGAGCTAGAGGCAACTGAAAAGGAAAAGGGGTTAGAAGTAACATGAGGAAAAGACATGCGAGGGCCTGTGTTGCAAGCAGAGGTAGCTTCACGCTTGCTTCAGCTGCTGTAGCTGCAGGCCGCGGGGTTTTGTGACATTCGGGGAAAAAGCCGTAGAGCCTGTGCAGCCTGCACTGCACGGCCTCGCGCTAGTGTCCGCTACGGGAGCTGAAGGCCGCTGAAAAGGAAAGGGGTTAAGGGAAGTAGAAGGAAAGTCTGAGATGTGAGGGCCTGCGTTGCAAGCAGAGGCAGCCACATGCGCAGACTCATTAGGCGCGTTCGACTTTAAGTGGCAGAATGATCAGTGTATGACATCAAAGTACCGCGAGAGCGATAAGAGAGCAGACGGATCCTATGCTTTCGAATGATACTGACCATTCTGTGCAGCGCCGCTTAAAGTCGAACGCTGATTGAGAGCAAACGTGAGAGTCACGGGCATGTGGCCAAGTAAAAAATTAAAAATCTCCAAAAAAAAAAAAAAACGCTATTTTTATTTAAATATAGCTAAAATAGCTCCTTGTCGCAAAAAAAATCAATATAAGTCGCAGCAACAATGATAAAGTAGCTAAATTTGGCGACAAAATCCCCAAATTAGCAACACTGATCTGAATACACCCAGCAGGCAACGTCAGGTTGACGTTGGACATGACGTCAGACAGACGTTGCATTTTGGTTGAAAATGATAATCGGGTTGACGTCAATATTTGACGTCAATTTGACGCTGACTTAACGTTGGATTTTGGTTACACAACCTAAAAACAACAAAATATCAACGTCAGCTGACGTCGGTATTGGACATCAATTTAACATTGACATTAGACGTTGGATTTACATTGGATTTTGGTCACCCGACGTCGCAACCAAAATTTTACCAAATATCAACATCTTATGACATTGTGTGCCTGTTTTGTATCTGCTGGGCAGGGCCAAGTTCAGTGCTGCTAGCGGAGGCATGCTCACGCTAGAGTTGGATGGTGGGGCTGCGGGCCATGGGTAGGGGAGGGGGTTGGGAGTGGGGTGAGCAAGGGCTGTGGATAGGTCTGTGCCGCTAGCGGAGGCATGCTCATGTTAGCATCTGCTATGGAAGCTGAAGGTCACTGAAAAGGAAAAGGGGTTATTAGTAGCAGCAGGAGAAGACTGGGATGTGTGGGCCTGTGCTTCAAACGAAGGCGTCCTCACGCTAGAGTTGGACAGTGGGGCTGCGGGCCATGGGTAGAGGAGGGGGTTGGGAATGTGGTAAGGAAAATGCTGTGGATGGGTCTGCACCACTTGCGGAGGCAGCTTCACGCTGGCGTCTGCTATGGAAGCTGGGGGTCACTGGAAAGGAAGAGGGGTTTAGAAGTAACAGGATGAAAAGACATGTGAGGGCCTGTGTTGCAAGCGGAGGCAGCCTCACGCTTGCTTCAGCTGCTGTAGGTCATGGGAAGAGAGTGGGGGTTTGTGACATCCTGCAGAGCCTGTGTAGTCTGCACCGCTAGCAGAGGCAGCCTCACGCTAGCGTCTGTTATGGGAGCTAGAGGCAACTGAAAAGGAAAAGGGGTTAGAAGTAACATGAGGAAAAGACATGCGAGGGCCTGTGTTGCAAGCAGAGGTAGCTTCACGCTTGCTTCAGCTGCTGTAGCTGCAGGCCGCGGGGTTTTGTGACATTCGGGGAAAAAGCCGTAGAGCCTGTGCAGCCTGCACTGCACGGCCTCGCGCTAGTGTCCGCTACGGGAGCTGAAGGCCGCTGAAAAGGAAAGGGGTTAAGGGAAGTAGAAGGAAAGTCTGAGATGTGAGGGCCTGCGTTGCAAGCAGAGGCAGCCACATGCTTTCTTCTGCTGCTGTAGCTGTGGAAAAAGGGAAGTGGTTTGTGACTTTGGTGGGACATGCTGAAATGTCCGGGTAGCCTGCAGTGTTGCCAACTTAGCAATTTGTTTTTAGATTTAGCAATTTCTCAGACTACTCTAACGACTTAAACTTGTTTTTCAAAGCAACTAGCAACAAATGTAGCTATTTTAATTTTTTATTTGGCAACCTTTAAAAAGTGATAAATGCATGTGTTTTTCTCTTAACCACACAAAAGGAAAAAAGTATTGAAACAGCTAGCCAGCTAAGTGGCACATCGGCTGGTAACGTTAGACACTTTGAGAGAGGTGCCTAGCAGTACGCACTTCATATATGAATTAAGTTGCCGGTTGCACTTGTTCAATAATTGTTTATGATAAGCCTTCATTTTTTTTTTTTTAAGTTTGTACTTATGATTGTTTATCATTACTGTTGGTCCACTGTGATCAACAGTGAAACTTCTCTTCCACTGTTGATCTTAACCACAAAACAAAAAATTCTTATCCGTCTTTCCTATCCATTTATAAAAATGAAATGAGTAAATTAAATACAGGTAAAATGCAGGTAAAAAATACGTAAAGTTTGAGTAATGTGTGTATATTCTAAGCACTTGCGTCATGGTTACATAATGACATTAACATCCGATGATGTTGCAACATCATTTAACAACTTTTAGCAACAAATTATCTGCTTTTAGCGATTTTTACCTGAAAATTATTTGGCAACACTGGTGGCCTGCGCTGCTAGCGGAGGCAGCCTCGGGCTAGCATCCGGAAATAGAAGAGGCCCGGCTGCATACGGCGCTGCGGCCGAAAAAGCCGCGGTGAAGGCTGAGCCGAAGCGGGAAGCGAGTGAGGCTTTGCTGCGGTGAGCACTGGGGTGCAGCCCAGGCTCGTTGAAGGCCTGCTGATGCGACCCGACGCTCGCGGAGAGCCGGGTCTTGTAAAGGACACTGGTGGTGTCGAGCGAGGCTAATTCGGGGCTTTGCTCGATCTATTGGCTGCCTTGGCGGCTGGAGTGGATTTAGGAATGAGGCTGGCTGATTTGCAGGGTGATGAATAGATTGTACAGATCCGTTTGTTTATCCTCCGCAAGAACGAAGCGTCAGAATTAATCAGCGTTTGCCTCTGGCTTAAATACAGTCTACTTTCCGATCAAAGGAATTGTTGGCGTGTCCGAATGATACGAGGATGCCGGGGAAGTTGGAAGTTTCGGCAGTGGAGGTGAGGTTAAGCCCCGGTGTAGGGGAAATCTTGTGGCTGATTGGATAGGTGGTGTGATTACTGATGATGAATTGGCCGTGTTAATTATCTGCACGTGCTCCTCCCGAAACTTTTTAATAAAACATCACTTATTTGTTAGAGTGTTAGGCACGTTAGAAAAAGTGAATAACAAGTAATTTGTGGATTAGTGCTTACTGGAGACATGAACCGTTTCAAACGATTCAGTCCGATTTGGTGAACTGATTCGACCGGTTCACTAAGAAGATCCGGTTAAATTGAACGATTCGTTCGCGAACTGGACATCACTAGTTGATATTTACGATTTGAGTTCGGCGATGCTCCGTCTCGATCGGGAGCAGATGAATAATCGTATTGACACCACACAATAGAGGATTTTTGGACAAAAAATCGCTTGCGAGCCGTGAATCGGGGGTGCAAATCAGCCTTAAAATCGGGCTTAAAATCCTCTAGTTTGCAGCCAGCCTTAATTATTCAATTTCGCTCTTTAATCGTATTGAATCTCATTAATCTTATTCCTATAACACTTGAGTCTTGTACCGGACGGTATACAGATCTCATATTCACAAACTCGCCAGTCTAAGGCGATTGACCAATATTCTAGACGGCCTGTGCCATACTTTGCTCATTCCAGAATACTATTTATAAGTCCCCATGCATTTCACTGCTGATTGTACTCTGTATGATTGTGTATGTGACAAATAAACCTACCTTGACCTTGACCATAGATCCAAATACAGTTAATTAAAATAAGACTATATCTAACCAGAGGTCATGACCATTACTATAGAACCAAGTTGACCAACTTAACTTCCTCTAATGTAACTTTATATTATCATGCCGTGATTTCTCACGTACACTTAGAATAATATTACAATAATCAGAAGTTGAGGCTGACCAGAATTTAGGTTGGTCAACAACACACTGTTGCTCCAATTAACACCTTTTGGGACATACCGTAATTTGCATGAAAGACACTGGGAGTCAGTATTTTCTAATCTTGATGGCTGTCTGTCCTATTGTTAAGAGAATGAAACCTTTTACCAGACACACAGAGACCTTTCAAATGCCATCAACACATGATCAGTTGCATTGTGATTCTGATTAAGAATAGTGGTTTTAGTGATCTCTGTAGTGTCCTGTGTTTAGATGGAAATGAGGGGAGAGAGGGGGAGAGTGAGTAAAGGAAGTGGATGTGGAGAATCATTCATAAAGTGTGAAACTTTTGTCTTTCTCAGTTGGGTGTGTTGTCTTGAATGAGGATGTTAGGCTTCTGAGACAGAGTTCAGATTGTTGGTTCTCGTAAGGGTTCGTTGTCTTTTCAGACTGTGGCCCTCCTCTGGTCCAGACAAACGGCATCAGCTTTACAGTTTATTAAAGTGTCTGAGTGTATCTCAGATGATCAACGTGTCTGAGGTGTTTGATCAAAGTGTCTGAGATTCTGAAAATCTTACAGATCTGTGCACACTCAAATGGCTAATATTGCCCACAATCCATTGCTCTTTGGCAAAGGATCTGGTTCAAACCTGCAAACACAAATTAAATGCGTTAAACAAAACAAACTACAAACATGGCAGTTTGAGTTACTAAAAATCAGTGTTGGGAAGGTTACTTTGGAAATGTAATAGGTTACAGATTACGAGTTACCCTATCTAAAATGTAATTAGTGTAACTATTTCAATTACATTATTAAAGTAATGTAACTGCTTACATTTGATTACTTTTCTAAATTTCTAATGCTTTCAACTGTTAATCATTTTGAAACTTGTAAAGCAGGTCGGATTAACCTTACAGTCAAACTCAACACTGATTACTATCACTTTCAAAATCTTTTATCCCTTGAATTAAGATTATACTAATTTAATTTTAAAGCGCAGTCACCACAAAAGCAGACTTTAGCACCTCTTAACATGTTTTAATAGCTGTGACACGGTTTTTCAAAATCAAATCTTTGCATGGATTATGACAGGAAACACTGGCATCCTACAATGGCTTGAAAAAAATAAAAAATAAACTTTTAGGCTACATAAACCCAAATAGGAAATAAAACAGTTATCAAATAAACATGTCCAATTGTGTCCTAAACTCCTGAAACATTGGTGTCTCATATATTAGAGCAGTCACTGCAATATATGAAAGAAATTAAATCTGCATGTGGGTGTGTGGAAGAAAATAAAAATCAGATGTAACCCCCTTTATAACCATTAACATTTTCATAGGTAACTAATTTAATTACACTTTTTTTCTCAGTAACTGATTGCAATTGCATTTTATAATTAAAATTACGTAAATTAGTTACATGTAACTTACTTCCCAAAACTGCTAAACTGCAATTTCACCTGGTAAAAAAAAAATTAATAAATAATATTTATCTTGTGACTCTTTTAACAATAAAACAAAAACAACAATAGGAAGAGCAAACATTTTGTTCGTACCAGTCAGTGACCCTTGGCTCAATATTGTTGGCAGAATTTGTCCCTCGATGGAAACTAATTGAGGAACCCTGCCACAGTGCAACATGTGTTTTTCATAATATGATAATTACCAAAATAACAGGAAAATAGAAGTTATGAGCTGCAAATTTCAAACAAATATTGAATTTGAGTACTAATGCATGAATTTACACAGCAGCTGAGATGGTTGAAAGTTACAAGCTCTATCAGTGATAAGATGGGTGGCTCTTAAAAGAGCCTTTGGGTCTCGGGGAGTTGGAGCGGAGCTCTACTTGGAGCTGGTGTACTTGGTGACGGCCTTGGTGCCCTCAGACACGGCGTGTTTGGCCAGCTCTCCGGGCAGCAGCAGACGCACGGCGGTCTGGATCTCTCTCGATGTGATGGTGGAGCGCTTGTTGTAGTGAGCGAGACGAGACGATTCACCGGCGATGCGCTCGAAGATGTCGTTGACGAAAGAGTTCATGATCCCCATCGCCTTAGAAGAGATCCCGGTGTCAGGATGAACCTGCTTCATCACCTTGTAGATGTAGATGGCGTAGCTCTCCTTCCTGGTCTTTCTGCGCTTCTTTCCTCCTTTAGCGGCGGTCTTAGTGACGGCCTTCTTGGAGCCTTTCTTCGGCGCGGACTTTGCTGGTTCAGGCATGATGATAACAACGACGAAGCAATGATTATAATGAGCCGGACAGAGACATTTATTGACTCTCCTATGCTAATTTTCAAGGAGATACGGAGCCTTCTGATTGCGTATTTTCATAGACCAAACCCATAAACTCGTATGTGATTGGACAACTCGAAGAATCATGAGCGGCACGAGGGCCAATCACAGGCGGTGAATAGATAGCCCCACCCACCGCTCGGTGTTTGAACGAGATCAGCCGATATGAATGTTTCCTTTATTTCAATTTCCGCTCTTTTCGTTTTGTTTGTTTTATACAAGAAAACAAAGGGGTCTCAAATATCATCCAGTGTATTTTGATACCCCTTAATAGACCCATTCAGAGTAGAAAGTAGAGCAATGACGATTAGACACTTAATTTCACTTCTGCTCTAACTTAACGTTATACCATATTGCCATCTGATTGTGTTTCCCTTTATTTGGTAAATCACTTATATTCAAAGAAAACTCTAAACAAATGAAATGTCACATCAAACATTAAGTCAGTGATTCTCAATTCCCCTGTAAATAAACGAGTATTTTAACGAAATTACCTCTATTTAATTTGTTTACTTAAATATGATAATATATGTGACAGGTTTGTATAAGCAGTTTTGGCAATTTATGAATTAACATTTTATGAAATTGCACTTAGCTGATGATTACACATGTATATTAGAAGTATGGTATATTTTGTTTTATTTACGTAGAGAAGTGTCATTGCGAAACAACGTTTTGCTTGTGTGTATTCTAATAATGGGAAACTAAAATGAATAAACGAACAAAACTAAAATCCAGACAAAATTTCTTAAAATATTAAAGCAGTGTTATTTTCAACTCAGCGTTACAGCGAAAATTCTCTCGTTCAGTGTGATTTCGGCGGCTCTTAAAAGAGCCTTTGGGGTTTAATGCGGGTGATGCGGTGAGTTTAAGCGCGCTCTCCACGGATGCGGCGGGCCAGCTGGATGTCTTTGGGCATGATGGTGACTCTCTTGGCGTGGATGGCGCACAGGTTGGTGTCCTCAAACAGACCGACCAAATAAGCCTCGCTGGACTCCTGCAGGGCCATGACAGCGGAGCTCTGGAAGCGCAGGTCCGTCTTGAAGTCCTGAGCGATTTCTCGCACCAGACGCTGGAAGGGCAGCTTGCGGATCAGCAGCTCGGTGGACTTCTGATAGCGACGGATCTCTCGCAGAGCCACGGTGCCGGGCCTGTAGCGATGAGGCTTCTTGACGCCGCCGGTGGCCGGAGCGCTCTTACGGGCGGCTTTGGTAGCGAGCTGCTTCCTCGGGGCTTTGCCGCCGGTGGATTTACGAGCGGTCTGCTTGGTTCTTGCCATCGCTGCGATGTACTTGTTTCTTCGTTCTGTTTACGTATAAAATGTCTGATGCTCTATCTTACACGCCTGCTTTTAAAGCATCATATGGGCACGAGCTTAAGGCGTCATGAAGATGCAGAGGCTTGTGATTGGCTGATGTGTGATGTCTGTGCATAACTGCTAGCCAATGACTGCGCAGCTTCTGTTTGCAAACGGTGCTGTTTGAGTTTCCCGCTCATAATGCTTTGTTTATTACCTTTTTATGCCAAAGCCCCTTTGAAAGATTTATTGTAGTCTTTGTTTACGCATCAAACACACTCTATACAGGTTTCATAGTAATGTTTTATTTATTTATAAAACATTAATTTATTCTTTGCTTTAAATGGTTGTGTAAAACAATCTTCAGCTGTTTATATTTGCAATACGTTGATAACTTTCCACTTTAAAAATTATATGGTATGTCGCTACTGAATAAACAAACTAACAAAGTGCTCTCTGGTAGATAAAATGGGTGGCTCTTAAAAGAGCCTTTGGGTTTCAGAAACCGACTTGAATCTGCTTATTTGGTTTTGGCGGGTTTCTCGGTCTTCTTGGGCAGCAGCACGGCCTGGATGTTGGGCAGCACGCCGCCCTGAGCGATGGTCACTCGGCCCAGGAGTTTGTTCAGCTCCTCGTCGTTGCGCACCGCCAGCTGCAGGTGACGGGGGATGATACGGGTCTTTTTGTTGTCCCGAGCGGCGTTTCCTGCCAACTCCAGGATTTCAGCCGTCAGATACTCGAGCACAGCGGCCAGATAAACCGGAGCACCAGCACCGACGCGCTCGGCAAAGTTGCCTTTGCGGAGATGCCTGTGAACACGACCGACGGGGAACTGCAGCCCTGCTCTGGAGGAGCGAGTCTTAGCCTTCGCTCTGGCCTTACCACCGGTTTTGCCTCTTCCACTCATTGTTGATTGTTAAAATGTCTAGCTTGTAAAGTAAAATGATAAGTCCGTTAGCCCCGCTATACTGTTTTTAAACGAACCTGCCAGTCGCCCATTGGTTTAGAGCCTTGTAAGATTTTAAACCAATCACTGAACTTCCCTCCAACACCCACAGCTAAAGCCACACCTCCACAACTCGCATTCATATTGTGCTGCATTTTAGACTAAACACATGACAGAAAACATTAAAGAAATTGTGATGGGGGGGTTGAATAAGTAAAAAAAAAAAAAAAAAAGTAAATGCAAAAGTCATTATTATTTTTAACCTAATTAAATTTAGATCGGTAATCCATTTAGTTATTAGTTCATATTGATAAACGTGAATAACTGTGGCTTTTCTAAATTCAGTCAACGTGTAAAACACTGTGAGTGGAGGTAAACTCTCATACAGTCTTACAATAATTTACTTTAAGAATCAAACTGCACGTTTGCTCTTTCTTTAATTAGTGGGTGGCTCTGAAAAGAGCCGTTGGGGAATAAATCAGTAACGTTAGATATTTATTTCTTCTTGGGGGCTGCCTTTTTAGGCTTGGCAGCTTTAGGCTTTGCTGCCTTGGGTTTGGCAGTCTTGGCTTTTTGGGGGCTCTTGGCTGCTTTCTTGGGCTCTGCCGGCTTCTTTGCCTTCTTGGGGCTCTTCGTCGCCTTCTTCGTGGCTGCAGCGGCGGGTTTCTTGGCCTTCTTGGGTGATTTCTTAGCGGCGGGCTTCTTTGCCGCTGCACTCTTGGGTTTCTTGGCAGCAGCGGGTTTCTTGGCCGCGGGCTTCTTCGCTTTAGGAGCCGTTTTCTTGGCCGGCTTCTTCTTGGTCTCGGTTTGCTTCTTGCTGAGCTTGAAGGAGCCGGAGGCGCCTGAGTCTGTCAGAGTCCAGGTCTGTCAGCAGACATCTATAATTATAATAAGAGGAGCACAGATGAAGTACACTTTTGGAGTATAGTTGTTTACCTACATTTACATTTAGTCATTACATACATTTATAACTTCACTACATTTAAAAGACAAATATCGCACATTTCACTCCTCTGCATTTAAGGTCCTCAAAGTAGAAAGTCGTTAGTGAGAGTTTTTTTCTTTTCTTCTTCTTCTCTAAAATGTATTTTCTTTTTTTTTGGAAGCCATGACATCAGAGCGATTGTCAAATAAATCTCACTGTTTTGCTTTTTTTTTTTTTTAAAGCAGTGTTGCTGTTGTAAAATGTTACAGCAAGAGTTGTGCTGATGGCTTTTAGAGCGTTTGATTTTTTTTTTCTTATCAGTCTGTATTTACAGAAATTTCACTGTCCACTCGGTTTAAATGTGGATAAATGGTGCACGTAGATGTGTGCACACACTGCCAGAGCTGTGTGAGATCACTACCAATGCTGCTTTTGTGGGAGTGTTAAATAAAATTCTTTGTTTGTTTTGTCAACTCACTTTCATTTCTATAAATTTCATTTATATCACCCTGTAGCCCAAGATTGGTTGTCCACTGAAGCTAATCAGGGTTGAGCTGGTCAGTACCTGGATGGGAGACCTGGAAAAACGTCTCAGGTTACGTATGTAACCATGGTTCCCTGAGAGTAGGGAAGGAGACACTGCGTCCTCTAGGGGTCGCTATGGGGGACGCCATCAGCGTGACCCGTGTCTGAAGCATACATACAAAAACACCACCTGTTGGCCGGCGACAGCCTACAGCACTACCGGCGCGAACCATAGTATAAAGGGGCGCCGGGAAAATACATCATCCACTTCTTCGTCTGAAGCTTACGTCCGAAGCATGGCACGACAGTGTCTCGTTCCCTACTCTTAGGGAACCATGGTTACATACGTAACCTGAGACGTTCCCGTTCGAGGGAACTTCGAACTGCGTCCTCTAGGGGTCGCTATGGGGAACAGAATACCCACGCCACCATGCTGAGGGGAGTGCAAGCCAAGCACAAAAGGCGAGCACTAAGTACCAACTCTACCCAGCTACGGGAGTTGCCCCTGGGACGGTTAGACGGCTGTCAGTGACATTATCCCCAATGGCCAAATACCCGAGCTGCATACCCTGAACTTACCTGTTAAGGGCCGGGACTCCCGGATCCAGGGTAGAGCTGGAAGGCTTAGAATCATAAGAAAAGATTCCTTTAAGGGGATACGGCCAAGTGCCTAGGATAGTAGCTAGGTCCTGGCCTGTCACCCAGGGGCTACCGCTTGCTCTGCATGAGCTCAATGAGGGAACTGTCTCAACAGACCCTTGGTAGCAACACCCTGTTCAAGTCAGTATCACTATGATACATAGGTAGAGTGGGCCCAAGGCGAAACCGGGGCCTGCCAACTCAAAGAATGGGCACGAAGCCACAGCGCGTAATCCATACCATACAGGATTTTTAGAAAGAACGCAAAACCACTTGATGTGCGATCTTACCACAATGTGGATTTTTAGAAAAGTGCCCAGAGACTAGCGTGCGCACTTACATAACATGGATTTTCTTTCCGTTTTAGGGAATCACAGAGGCTGTCATTACACAGCGAGCAGCTTAACATGGAGGCCGAGAGAGGCCTAACAACCTGAAGTTTGCTGATTCCGAGCTCTGGGGAGCGGAGAACCTAACTCTCAGCATGAGAGGGAACTCAGATGCTTCCGAAGGGAGTGGCATGCTCATATGTGACCCTCTACAGAGAGGGGAGCAATGCTAGCTCGACCAATCAGGAGAGCATAAGGCTGCTGTGACAGCTCTGGAGAGTGGAGAACTCAACTCTCAGCATGAGAGACTCAGACGCTCAGAAGGGAGCGGCATGCTCATAGGTGACCCTCTATGGTGAGGGGAGCAATGCTAGCTCGACCGACAAGGAGAGCAACCTAACAGGGAGGCAGAGAGAGGCATAGCAACCTGAGTTCGCTGAATCACAGCGCTCGTTATCTAATTTGTCTTCCAAGCCCAGAGCATTGGGAGAAATAGGTAGAGTGGGGCCCAAGGCGAAACCGGGGACCAACTCAAAGAAAAGGCACGAAGCCGCAGCACGTAACCTTTACCGTACAGGATTTTAGAAATAACGCAAAACACTTGATGTGCGATCTTACCACAACGTGGATTTTTAGAAAGTGCACAGAGACTTAGCGTGTTCAGTTACCATAAGATGGATTTAAACTGTTCTAGGGAGCTGCAAAGTGAGCAACTTAACAGGGAGGCCTAAAGAGGCCTGACAACCTGAAGCTGCTGACTGACAGCTCTGGAGAGCGGAGTCACAGTGCTCGGAAGGTAATAGCGTTGCTCATAGGTGACCCTCTATGGTGAGGGGAGCGATGTCATATCGACCGACAAGGAGAGCAACCAACCTGAGGCCGCTGAATCACAGCGCTCGGCAGGGAGCAGTGTGCTCATAAACGACCCTCTACAATGAGGGGCTTTATGCTCTATACATGGGTAGAGTGGGGCCCAAGGTGAAAACCGGGGCCTGACCAACTCAAAGAAAAGAGCACGAAGCGTAACTCCTACCGTACAGGATTTTTAGAAAAGAACGCAAAACACATTTTACATTACATTTATGCATTTAGCAGATGCTTTTATCCAAAGCGACTTACATTGCATTCAAGTTAGTTTTACATTTGATCAGCTCTTGCTTTCCCTGGGAATCGAACCCATGATCTTGGTGTTGCTAACGCCATGCTCTACCATTTGAGCTACAGGAAAGCCTACAGGAAAACACTTGATGTGCGATCTTACCACAACGTGGGTTTTTAGGAAAGTGCACAGAGACTTAGCGTGCACACTTAATGCTGGCTCGACCAACCAGGAGAGCATGAGGCTACTGTGACAGCTCCGGAGAACGGGGAACTCAACTCTCAACACGAGAGGGAACCCAGACGCTCAGAAGGGAGCGGAATGCTCATAGGCGACCCTCTATGGTGAGGGGAGCAATGCTAGCCACTACCTGAAACCTCAGTAGCCCTCCAGTAGCCACAATCCTAGCAGGGGAACACTCTAGGCAAGAGCTCAGGGAGATGCTACTTAAAACCCCCGAGAGGGGAGCAGTCCCTGAGCTAGTATATAGATATCCTCAGATAGCCATGCACCTTCCTCAAAAGGCGGTGTCCCCTGTCCAGAATGATATTTAAAAAGACCCGCAGGTCCTGGAATTGCAGTGCTGGGGACCTGCTGATCAAGGAGGCTCCACAGAGACCTACGACTGGGCCACACGATCCAGGGGTCTCATCCCAGCCTGGATCTAGTATTGACGAGTGAGGTCACCCTTAATTTTGTCCTTATAGAAAGTCACACATTGTTTAAGAGCTGGTGGTGCAAGATCATGAATTAGGCTTTTTAGCTAAAATTTTCACAGCTTATTTTTAAATAGTATTATTACATACCTCCCCAGTCTAGGGATGGGAAGGGGTGATAAAGAAAGTGGTGGAGGAATGGAGGGAGCTTTCCCCTTCTACTGACTCACACGCAACACCATAATCAATGCAAAACAAAATAATTTATTGAACACAAGGAAGCAATCAGAACTTCAGGAGGGGTCAAGGCCAACATAACAAACAAAACATACTAACTCCCATAAGCAATCTACTTAATCTAACAAATAAAAGAAAAAGAAATACAAAAATACTACACTACCTCCCTTGCTATCCTTAAACAGGAGAAAAAGTGTAGACAAAATAAATGGCAACCACCTCCCTACAGCTTCCCACAAAGAAAAAAGAGAAACAAAACAAATCCTGGTCTTAATAAAAAAAAAAAAGGTACAAAACTCACATGTTAGGGTTAAATGAAACCTCCCACAAGAGGATTAAAGATGTTTTAACATCATTGTCAACAACAATGTTACAAGTTAACCACAAACACCAGAAAAGTCAGCAGAAGGGGCTCTTGCTCCAAGCCTCCACACTAGAGGTCTTCACGGAGGACCCGAGACCCGAGGACCCGGGACCCGTACGGGTTCGGGTCTATATTTTAAAAGGTCAGCCGGGTCCGGGTCGGGTCCCAATCTATTACTTCAGGTCCCGGGTCTTTTTAACTTTGTGTGTAATACCCGAGTCGATCGGAGAACACCACAGTCATCTCAGCTCTGCCTTTTAATTCCTAGCACTTCCTCTAATGGACCAATCAGGAGAGTGCAGTCATCAACAGAATCAGCTACTAATTGAACTCCACCTGGTAATCCTTATCAACATTAGAGAGAGGGTGAGAGAGAGAGAGAAAATAAGCAAAACAAACAAAACACATACACAAAAAGGGACACTCCCACTTAAACAAGTCCTGGGATGTAACAGTATGGTGTTAACATGGTTATACTGGTTTGGGACCAACTTGTAGCAAAATAGGATAAATGTGGGAGAATCATTGCATGCATAAAGAGTTTAGCAGCAGCCATAGGTAATTGGCATCTAATATTCCTGAAGATCATCAAGCTTGCTAGCACTTCTAGAGACCTTTTTTATGTTTTAAAATTAAAGTTAGAATCCATAATCATACCCATAATCATACCCAAATGCTCAACAATATTTATTGCCTCTCCTTTGACTGAAATATCTAACAATAATCCACTCTCTTAACTGAAAAATACATTTCCACAGTTTTACTCGCATTAAGAGTAAGGCTAGAGTGACATAGCCAAGCTGAGACTTTGTTCAATGCAGCATTAAGTTTGATAGCAGCTTGTTATTTAGTCTTAGCATAAGTGTAAACAACTGTATCTTCTGCATACATCTGAACCTGGACCTCTGGACAAACTGTAGGCAGATTATTAATATATAAGCAAAATTGGTCCAAGAATCGACCCCTGTGGGACTCCAATATTACAGTCAAGAAATGGTGAGCATGCACCATTAATTTTTGATCATTGTTTTCTTAAATTTAAGTATGATTCCTCCATGTCAACGTATTAGTAGAAAAATGATTACATTATTTTACTCAAAAAATTATTAAACTGTTAAATATTAAATATTTCCTCAAGAATTTGATGGTATTTTTCCCCATGCATTTGTCCTTCTATCCTGACAAGTGCTCCAGTCCCTGCTGCAGAGAAACACAATCACAACAGGACATTACCACTGCCATGCTTTACTATACAGTAGGAATGCTGTTATTTGGATGGTGAGCTGTATTGGATTTCTACCAGACTTATTGTTTGGTGTTGAGGCCAAATAATTAAAGAATAAATAATCTAACCATAACACCTTTTTCCATGTGGCCTCAGTTTTCATCCAGTTTGGAACAACATCCTGATCCAGGGGGTCTGTGTTGCACCAAATACGATCCACTTCTTAAAACCTCCCAGCTTTTCGCCATGTTTTCACACAAAACGAAACTACTACTGTGGGCTGTGCACACGTGAGACTGTTACTGAAAACTGTGCTTTTTTGCTGGACAGTATTTACAGGTGCATCTCAATAAATTAGAATGTTGTGAAAAAGTTATTTGTTTCTTGTAACATTTCAAAAAGTGAAACTTTCATATATTTTAGATTCATCACATGTAAAGTAAAACATTTCAAAAGTTATTTTTTTGTTTTAATTTTGATGATTAGAGCTTACAGCTCATGAAAGTCAAAAATCAGTATCTCAAAATATTAGAATATTTACATTTGAGTTTCAATAAATGACCATCCATACAGTATAAATTCTGGGTATCTCTTGTTCTTTAAAACCACAATAATGGGGAAGACTGCTGACTTGGCAATGGTCCAGAAGACGAACATTGACACCCTCCAAAAAGAGGGTAAGTCACAGAAGGTCATTACTGAAAGGTGTGGCTGTTTACAGAGTGCTGCATCAAAGCATATTAAATGCAAAGTTGACTGGAAGGAAGAATTTGGGTAGGAAAAGGTGCACAAGCAACAGGGATGACTGCAAGCTTGAGAATACAGTCAAGCAAAGCTGATTCAAACACTTGGGAGAGCTTCACAAGGAGTGGACTGAAGCAGGAGTCAGTGCATCAAGAGTCACCATGCTCAGACGTCTTCAGGAAAAGGGCTACCAAGGGCTACACTTCATTTGGAAATCAAGGTCCCAGAGTCTGGAGGAAGAGTGGAGAGGCACAGAATCCATGTTGCTTGAAGTCCATTGTGAAGTTTCCACAGTCAGTGATGATTTGGGCTGCCATGTCACCTGCTGGTGTTGGTCCACTGTGTTTTCTGAAGTCAACAGTCAACACAGCCATCTACCAGGATTTTTTTTAGATCACTTCATGCTTCCTTCTGCTGACAAGCTTTATAGAGATGCTGATTTAATTTTCCAGCAGGACTTGGCACCTGCCCACACTGCCAAAGGTTCCAAAAGCTGGTTCAATGACGATGGTGTTACTGTGCTTGATTGGCCAGCAAACTCGCCTGAGCTGAACCCCATAAAGAATCTATGGGGTATTGTCAAGAGGAAGATGAGAGACACCAGACCCAACAATGCAGATGAGCTGAAGGCCACTGTCTAAGAAACATGGGCTTCCATACCACCTCAGCAGTTCCACAAACTGATCACCTCAAAGCCACGCCAAATTGAGGCAGTAATTTAAGCAAAAGGAGCCCCTACCAAGAATTGAGTACATATACAGTAAATGAACATACTTTCCAGAAGGCCAACAATTCACTAAAAATGTTTTTTTTTTTTATTGTTCTTATGAAGTATTCTAATTTGTTGAGAATTGGTGGGTTTTTGTTAAATGTGAGCCTAAATCATCACAATTAAACGAACCAAAGACTTAAACTACTTCAGTCTGTGTGCATTGAATTTATTTAATACACGAGTTTCACAATTTTAGTTGAATTACTGAAATAAATGAACTTTTCCACAACATTCTAATTTATTGAGATGCACCTGTATTTATATATCCTCAGTTGTTTAAATCGCTGTAATCAAATACGGTTTTAATGATAATTAAAATATGAAACGGTAAGACTAAGCGTGGGGAAATTTATCATGATTTTTCCTCAAACCGGTGTTGGAGGATCAGAAATCGCTCGGATTTCATCAAAAATATCTTGATTTGTGTGCTGAAGATGAACGGAGGGTTTGGAACGACATGAGGGTGAGTAATTCATAACAGAATTTCCATTTTTGGGTGAACTAACCCTTTAAAGACATTTTTTCATTTCTTCAAAGAGATTTTGAACCCAATGTGCTCCAATCAACTTTATTGAGGTAAGGATCGTTTCTTCAGACTTGTTAAAATATTGCTGCCTGTCAATCTGTTCCTTAATTACCATCGGCGCTCATTCAGCTTGTCAGCTCATTTAGGAGAGGCCACCGATGGTTACATTAAAGCTAACATACAGGCTTTCTGCTAGCTTTAATGATCTAATGAATTTTGGATAGTTTTTACTCCACGAATCGTTTTGTTAAGTTTTATGAACTTCTCTTAATAGTCAAATATTCTCCATATGATCGGTTTGATTAGGGGTGCTAGATAAGCGTTTTGTAACTTCAAGTAACATATTTTGAATCTTAAAACTGTGTATTTATGTCTTGTGTTTTTAAAAGGATCTAGTATAAAATAGCATGAATATTTTGGCACCTCCATAGCTTATTTTTAACGTCTACTTTTGGTTTTAGATTGGAAACATTGCAAAGAAGCCTTGAATGGGCAAGAGGGCGGCTGATTACTGTACCAGCAGCTGATCAGTTACTCCAGAATATAGCAGAAGTCACTGACAGAGAGCATGGACAACAAGGTGAGTGAAACATTAAAAATCATAATCAAACACACCTGAACAAGCTAATCAATGTCTTTAGGATCACTAGAAAGTTACAAGCAGGTGAGTTTGATCAAGGTTTGAGGTAAAAATGTGTGGCACTCAAGGGCCAGAGTTGAGAATCCCTGTTTTTGAAGTAAATATTCCAGGATTTTATTAATGCAAGTGAACAGGGCTCAATATAGACCTTTTTTCCGTCCAAAATCCATGTTTAAAGCACAAGTAAGATTTTTATTTAAAAACAAAAAGCTCTGATGTCCATTCGCAAGATGGTTTACTTCACAATTCACAACTGTGATGTATGCAAGCTGAGAGGGTCACACGTGATGTGGTGGCATTTATATATAAAAAATATGTATGTATGCATGTGTATGTATATATATATATATATATATATATATATATATATATATTATAATAACTGCTCAATTTGCTAGAGAAGATGCTTAATAACCTAAACAAGGACTTTTGGAACATCAAAACTGGTCTAAGTTGAGGCCTGTTCACTTGCATTAAATGGAGAAAAATATTTTCTTCTGAAATCATATTTTCTGTTCTGCTACATCAGACATCTACATCCCCACCAAACCAACACGGCACATCTTGCATGTCTCTTTTAATCAAACACAACTGATTCAGCCCATTGAGCGACTCCAAAACCTGAAAAGGGTGTGGGCTCTGTGAATGTGGTTGGGAACCAATTTATACATTATGGATGACCTGGGGGGTTAGTAAATAATGATGGAATTTTTATTTTTGGGTGAACTGTACTTTTTAAAAAATATTTTTAATGAAGTTTTTTTTTCTTCTCAGCAAGGCTACATCTATTTGATACTGTAAAAATAGTAATATTCTGATGTATTACAACTTGAAATAACACTTCTATTTAAATATTACAACTTGATAGACCAAAAACCAAAAACCTCACCTGCCTGATCATGAAGACCTTGATTAGCTTGTTCAGGTGTGTTTGATTAGGTTGGAGCTGAATTTTGCAGGACATCAGCACTCCAGGAGCGACGTTGCCTATCCCTGGAATATATTAAATAGAATGTATTCCTGTGATTAAAAGTTGAATTTTCGGCATCATTAATCCATTTGAGTGGAAGTATTGATTCAAGATTTTTATTTTTTAAATAATTAAAAAATATATATATATGCATTAATATGAATTATATATTGAAAATTAACAGTCATTATGTTTGCATATGCTTGTTCCAGGGAGTTCAATTTGAGTGGTTCCGTGTCATATTCCGACATAAGAGATGCTGTGCTTGATGAAATGGTTGCTGACTTCATGGCTGGGGAATGACCAGCTTGGATCTGAGGCTGTGAGGGCACAGTTACTGGCAGATGGTGTTTGGGTCCAGAGAAACAGTGCAGAGGAGTTTAGTTCAAATTGAACCTAGGGTAGCTGCGCTGCAATATCGCAAAGACCACAGAGAAGACTACAGTGTCGCTGGACCGAACACCCTGCGGCACCTTGATGGCAAATTGGCAACCATAAATTGATGAGGTAAATATACACAAGTTACGCAGCAATATATTTATAATTATTAATATATAATTATTTTTTTATAATACACGTTATGTAGCTTATAATTATTATCGGGGTTTTTTTAGACGTACAGTACAAATGTTTAGAACAATACAAATTTTTATTGTTTTTAATGATGTCTCTATGCCCTCCAAGGCTGCATTTTTGATAAATACTGTAAAAACATTAATATTGTGAAATAGTATTACAATGTTATTTTCATCTTCATTACTCCAGTCTTTAGTGGCATGTGATCCATCAAAAATCATTCTAATATGATGATTTGCGTACTCAAGAAACATTTTTTTTTATTATTCATGTTGAAAACAGTTGTGCTACTTAATTTGTATGCTGATACCAATAATAACCGAGCAGCATATTAGAATTATTTCTAACAGATCATGTGACACTGAAGACTGTAGTAATGAAGCTGAAAATTCAACTTTGCATCACAGCAATAAATAACACTCTAAAATATTACAGTAGAATTTTTTTTTTTTAATTATAGTGAAATTCTACAATATTAATATTTTGCTATATATAGAAGCATGACACATTAAAACAAGTACTGTACAATTGTTTTGTTTGTCTAATGTCTCTCTCGTTTGTTTGTTTTGGTTTAGATGGAGAATTGTCATTCACAAGGGTATCAATAGCTGCAGCCGTCTTATAGTCTTCCTCCATGCCTTCAACAACAACCGCAGCAGTGTTGAAATGCATTGCTTCTTAAATGCCTTGGCCAGATGTGGAGTGCCTTCTAGGGTTAGGATGGATCATGGAGGAGAAAACCAATGCTTTCTGTGTTATGAACATTTTCAGAGGATCTGGAAGAGGCAGTGCCATCAGAGGCAGGAGCACTCATAACCAAAGAGTTGAGAGGCTCTGGGGTGACATGGCAGGGACTGACTAATGTTTACTGCAAACTCTTCCATTTCCTGGAGAGTGACGGTATATTGGACGTAGTCAATGAAATGCACCTCTGGGCTCTTTATTTGTTCCATTTCTATATAAAAATTGCTGTTTGGGTTTAAGTAAATACTGGTATGGTATATATTTGGCAACAGTTCTTTTAACACTAACCCCTGGTTTTGCAGACAAGGCTTCAGCTTAGTCCCAGACTAAAATGCACGTTTGAGCTGTTTTAACTGAAAGAAACTTGCATTGACCGTTCTTAACTTGTCAGTGCCATTGTTTTGTCTCAAGATGCACACCAGTAGTGTTTTTTATTTTTTTATTTTGTTATGTTAATAAAAGCTACATGTCCTAATTGAACTACGGCCTAACCCTGGCTTAGTCTAAGCCCTGGCTGTGAAACCAGGCATAAGTGATGCAGTATGTAGCTTTTTATTTCTTACACAACTATGTCGGAAGATGAAAAAGTGAAGTGATGTGTGGCCAAGTATGACGTTCCATACTTTTTGCTCTGCATTTAACCCATCCACAGTAGTGAAAACACACACACGGAGCAGTGGGCAGCCATTTTTGCTGCAGGACCCGGGACAACTCGGGACGGTTATTGAGTGTGGAAGAGAGTGTTGTACAATGACATGCCGTTTTGTTTTTCTTTGTTTATTCTTTTTGTGTTTTACCCCTTCATGTTTGTGATGCCTAAACAACTGTCCAAATCACCCACAAAACCTTTTAGTCAAATGTTTCCACACCCATATGTTCGGACCTCAATAATTGTCACTTATAACTATTGAACTCTTTTGATTACCATTGTATTATGATGTAAATATTGTAAGATACTGTCATTTTGATTTGTTCGCGAGTGTCATTG
Organism: Aspiorhynchus laticeps; assembly: GCA_023376895.1. Classification (NCBI taxonomy): domain Eukaryota; kingdom Metazoa; phylum Chordata; class Actinopteri; order Cypriniformes; family Cyprinidae; genus Aspiorhynchus; species Aspiorhynchus laticeps. Next base: position 2,894,836 of record CM041815.1, read on the forward strand.
CAAATGTAAACTTTTGACGTTAAAATAAAAAGCTCCTAGTTCCAATACAAGTGTGTTAAGAGTTATTTATTTATTTGGCCATGAAATACACTTAAATCTTGCAGCAAATTGTTTAACAGAGCTGTTTTAAAAAAAAGTAAAGATTCAGGTTGCTTGCAAAAAAATAAAAGTAGAAGAATGTAAACCCTATGGAATTTGGTTGGTTTTCTGCATTTACTGTTCACAAAACATAATCTGGTCTTCAAAGTCTCAAGTATAGCCAGACACAATGTGCTTAAGCATAAAACACAAACAATTATAATCTTTGTCTTAAACATTCACTGTGCTGCCGAAAATGTATGTAAACTCAATAAGTGACTACCTTGTTGCTGTTACTTGGAAAACCCACAACTACTCTGTTTTGTGATGAGTTTCATGAGTGTTTCTTCTGGAAAGTTAAACTGCTAACTGTTCTTCAGAAAAATCCTCCATATTTGAGCACATTAAAACAGTGACAGTTTTTAAGATGTTGTAAAGTGTTCAAATATGCAGAATATGAAGGAACAAACAACAGACGCGTAAAATTCAACACGAAACAAAACATTTGTAAGTTTTCCAGGTAATGGCAACAAGGTAGTCACTTACGGAGTTTACATACATTTTTTGCAGCAGTGATTAAGACATGAAAGATTAATGCACTGTTTTAAATGTATTTTAATGTAATGGATTTTATTGTAGCGGCATGTTTATTAGTATTAATCTCCAATCGGATCAGATCAAAGCAGTTATTTTGAATAAACGGGCCTTGGAATATTTCTTTATTTGAATGACTTTAGTTTGATATAACATCGAAATACGAACATTTTTATAGTTAGATTTTACTTAAAAAGAAATAAAGAGAAATGACAAACGGTTTAATTTTATTATTGTTATCAATAATAATAATAATAATAATATAGGCCTAATTATTAATTATTTATTAACAATAATAATAAAATGCATAAGCTAATTATCCACGAACAAAAACACCATAGACATAATTGGTTGTGTCACCAGTGTTTGATTGAAATTATTTAAAAAGCAAAATGTTCTTAAGCTTTTATTTTAACGGATATAGCATATTAAACTAATTTTAAATGCACAGCAATACATTTTATTAGAAAAAGACAAACTCTCATTTGCCACCCCGATTGAAGACTCAAATGTTTCAGCAACCAAAAAAAAAAAAAGGTCTAAGGAGTCTAACAAAAAATTGCTTTTCTGAGAAACTTTTAGCTGCTGTACCATGCTTCAACGGTGATTCCTGCAGGTTAGAGACCAGTCTAGACCAGATAACTCCATCAACATAGAAACTGTAGGCCTATAGCCTATTGCGAAATCACTTTCTTTTTTCTTTTTTTCTCATTAGAAAATGAACATTATAATTCTGATTGAAGACATGATGACAGGATACATCATACAACATTTAGCAGGATTTGATGGATTTTGATGGATGCTCTTGTCATAAATTAAACAATTACTGTTCCTAAATTTATAATGTAAAACACTGGTCAAATATATATTCTAGAGACTTGTAGGCTATACCTTTTCAACGATATAGCCTATAGTTTATTATGATTCGATTAGAATTTAATTGTGAAATATTAAAGTAAACTTGAGTGTTCATGAAGTTGCATGAAGTCTTTCACAACGGGAAACTAAAATGGACACTTCGGGGCTCACAAATAAGGTAAGCATCCTCCTGCAATGGTAGGTGTATCCATATATATGTGTGTGTGTGTGTCTATAGGTTTATCGTGGTTAATAACGTTCCCACGAATGTTGGTTTTTGGTTCCTTTTTGGCTCCTTTTTTATTTATTTTTTGGGGTTAGCCAGGAAATTTTTCTTAACGGAAATATAACGTTAGTTTTTTATTACGTTATTATTTTGGGATTGCACATTTCAAATATTTGAGTTCTAATGGATATTATGATAGGCCTATAGCTCAATAAGCTGTGTTGTCTTTCGAAGGCCTTTGAATATGTTTATCATATCCTCCATGGAGTTTTGTCCTCTGTAGAGGACATTATGTTTGAGTGATTTCTCTGAGACGGCTACATGCCACAGTTGTAAGTCTGGTCTGGATGTTCTGTACAGAGCACAGTCAGGGCATTTCAGAGATACCAAAAGATTGGATGTTTCACCGTGACCACTCCCTCTCCTTGGTCTTTAAAAATGGCTGACATTAATTTAGTGATCAAGTGTAACAACCTTATGGAAATATGATAATATTTTGTAATTATCATTTAAATCTGACTAATTTTCAAATTGTTTGTCATAAATCAACACCTCAGGAAAATGTTATGGGGTTTCAAATCAAAATATGACCTTCTGTTATGAAAAAGGACATCGATTTCATACATGTCCACTGTAGAGGACACCAGGACTTAAAGCATGTTTATTACACATTTTGGGAGACACAACAAATGAACAGAGAAAAAATTACATATCAATATTCCTATTAAATATTAAATATTATTATGAAAATCTTGCTAATATTACTCCCATTGTTGCACTTAATTGTTCATTCTATGTTGCCCCCCAAAAAACACATTTTACACACATTTTCCATAAAGAAAAATGGTTTTTAAAAATATCTTTCATCACATAGGCTAGTTGAGAATCATCTTTATATACAGTTTGGTATAAAAAATGAAAATTGATTTGTGATTAAAATAAAAATCCCACTGTTTTTGCCTTTTCATGTCTATTCATGTCTTTTTATTTATATATATATATAAAAAAAAAAAAAAAATTCAACGCTCTAAACAATGTAATGACATGACAAAATACTAAATTCACAAAACTGTTTTTTCCTGGTAGTCAAGAGGATATAAAAAATAATAATTACTACGAACACAATGCGTCTAATGAGTCAAACTGTGCAGGCCTCTGCATACAGCATCCCGCGCAGTTTTAGCACACTTTTTATTAATCAAGGCACCAGTGACGGCGAGAATCAGTTTTAATTTAAGTATTATAAATTAAGTAGTATATTAATTATGTATTAATCATATTATATTAGTATGGTGGATGAAAACCGATTCAGAAGAAGAATCCATGAAATAAGAGACCGAATGAATGCTCAGTTTCATCGACTTCTTAATGAAGACCCCCCAGAAGAGGAGCAGACAGCTCTACTGGAAAGGTAGGCCTATTTAAGGTTGGATACGTATTTGGATATTTTGAAATATTGTAAAATCTTTTAGCCAGTTATCTTAATAAATTCAGATTATTGCATTACAACACTTCTAAATTAATTGATTGTTCAGCAATGTTAATAATTATTATTGAACAAGTAGTTATGAAATGTCAACTGCACAGAGAAAAAAACAAAAACAAAAAAAAAACAAATCAAATAAGCTTGTACGATATCCTTGCATATTTTCATGATCCATAGTGCAAGAAATGTTTGGGTAAAACCACTTATATATTATACTGTAAGTTATGCTATATGATTGCTGTAGCGGCCATTGGTGCTGTTGAGCCGACAGAGGGCAAATAATGACCTAAAATTAATATTAGTTTGCAGTGTATCATTCATACAGAATATAGGATAAGCAATATATAGAAATCGTTGAGATGAGTGTGTCTACTGCACGCTACAAAAATCTTATACATGGCCATAAATGAACAAACGTGTTTTCTGTATAATGCTTAATTACGTACATAAAGAAATATATTTTGTTACATCAGTCCACCTGTGTTTACAGAAATCTTATAAACGGTCCTTTGTATTAAACATAGGTCTACATATATTATGTTATATATTATACATGTTATTAGTGTAAATTCTTTCGGATATACAATTTTTATTACAATACAAGCCTATGACTATATTATTATATTGTATTGAAATTCAAGGTTTACCTGCATCATCTTGCTTGGAGCAATCTTTATTCAGACACCAGAATTACCACTTTGTTATGTTTAATACATAGGTTGAGGTGTCGGATCTGATATGTCAACAACTGTAATGAAGATAAATTGAAGTCCTCAATAAGCAGGGAAGTTCCTGACCTAATAAATGTGTAAAATGCTGCACTAGTCAATGTCATAATTGAGTTGATTACTGAAAAATAACAGGTTTCATCATCTTATCCCCCATGTTTGGTGGTGGTTGAGGAGAGACCCCCCCACATGATTGTAAAGCGCTTTGGGTGTATGGCAATACACAATAAAAGCGCTATATAAATGCATCATTCATTCATTCATGTTTAGGTGAAATAATTGTGCAGCTGTTATATTGTAGATAAAAATAAGACATTAATTATAATAAACAAGATAAACAAAACAGCCCTTATGCAATGATGACTCGTGTATATATATATATATTTTTAAAGGTTTGAGATGTTCCGTAATTCAAGTGGTAGTGGACCGATCCGTCAGAGAAGGTGCAGAGTGAGAGCACCTAGACAACTCACTTTTAAAGTTTCTATGCTAAAAAGCGCCACCGTTTCCCATTGTAGATCACACAGGGGTGAGTTCACATGTGAATACTTTTTTAAAATAATTTCATGCTTTTTGACATGAAAGCTAAAATTGTTTTTTTTTAATACTTCCAGATTCCACTCCACCCTGCCGTATTGTGGTGTGGCGTGATTTGGGTGAAGATCAGTTCAAACAGGCACTAAGAGTTCATTTCCCTGATCTGCCAGAAGATTTTGAACTGTGTAAAGTAAATAGCCAAAGACAGATAATTCCTTTGCAGTTGGAAAGTTTTACTCCAGATCAGATTCAAAGGGAGATCTGCCCTTTATATTCGTCTGAAGGTGAGTAAATTATTCAGTACAATACTAAAATATTCAAAGCATCGTTGTACTGCCCATAGGCCTTTGCTTATTAAATCTGCATCATGGCATGAAACCTGTGTGACAAACACATCAATTTTGGCATCTTCATTGAACCACAAAAATAAACAAAATGTCCTTTTACTCCACCTTTTACTCTCGCCTCTGTCAATACAGAGCAAGTCTTCACATTTTGGCTCTGATTTTACTCTGATTTTAACTCTGTAAAACATACACAGTTTTACATAGTTCTTCATTCATATTGTCTGGCTGAGATGCCACTCCACATAGGTTGAAAGGGAGAATGGAATTGAGCTGTATGCATCTTTTTTTAATTCTAGGCTTTGTCATGCCATGATAAAGCTTGTCTAGTTATTATTATTAAATGATTATGTTTGTATGATTTTTCCAGTAAGTTTCATTTCCTTTAAAAAAAAAAACCCATGTGCCAGGTTGACAACACCACTGCAAGCGCGCCCACAGGAAGCGGCAGCCATACAGCCCACACCACTGCAAGCTCGCCCACAGGATTCGGCAGCCATACAGCCCACACCACTGCAAGCGCGCCCACAGGAAGCGGCAGCCATACAGCCCACACCACTGCAAGCGCGCCCACAGGAAGCGGCAGCCATACAGCCCACACCACTGCAAGCGCGCCCACAGGAAGCGGCAGCCATACAGCCCACACCACTGCAAGCGCGCCCACAGAAAGCGGCAGCCATACAGCCCACACCACTGCAAGCTCACCCACAGGATGCGGCAGCCATACAGCCCACACCACTGCAAACGCGCCCACAGGAAGCGGCAGCCATACAGCCCACACCACTGCAAGCGCGCCCACAGGAAGCGGCAGCCATACAGCCCACACCACTGCAAGCGCGCCCACAGGAAGCCCACACCAACATAATCCCAACGTAAGTACACCCCATCCATCATGACTGTCAGGCTGGGTTCATGATTATAAGTGTACCTTTTTTAAAAGCAAGATGTAATTTCAAGACATATGTTTTATGTCTTGCTGAAAATGTGATTTTTTTTTTTTCTAATTTGTTAAAATATGTTGTGTAAAATATGGCAATAATAAATATATTTTCCAATTGTGTATATATTCTGTGCCAATTAGGGAGGAGTTCTATATAGACTCATCCGGATCTGACATTGAAGAAGTACTCCTGGCTTCTCCGGTCAGGAGTTATAGTCCAATCGTATGTATTCTATCCATCCATCCATCCATCAATTAATCTAATACCCACATATATTCACACTTACACGCCAACAATCAATTTAGTGACTCCATTCACCTAATCTGCATGTCTTTGGATGGTGGGGGAAACATACCAGGGAAAATACCAGGAGCTGACACAGGGAGAACATCGAAACTCCACATAGAAAGTGTTACGGGGTTGACGAGACGTGAGACAGGCGGATCCATTCGCAAGGCTTTATTATAATACATGGTCAATACAGGCAGGGTCGGTCAGTAGCAAACAGATATGGCATGGGCAAGACACAAGAATAATCCAAGGGCAAGCGTGGGTCGGCGATCGGCGTACAGTATCCAGAGGGCTAGGCAGAGAGAGAGAATCAGGAACACGGGCAGGAATCGAAACACAGGAAATCAAACTCGGGAAACTTGGGAAACGCTTGGTAAGTAGCAAGGCTAACAATACTCGGCAGTGTGAGAGAGGAAGTCCATGGTTTATATAGTGTGTGTGTATGTGTGTGATTGGGTGCTGGTGATTGTGAGATGGAAAACAGGTGTGTGCTTGATCATGGTGAACAGCTGTGTGGGTGCAGTGGATGATGGGAAATGTAGTCCTTGAGTGATCTGTGACTGACTGTGTGGTGTGAAAGTCCATGTGGTGGGTGAGTGACTGGAAGTTCATGGCTTGGATTCGTGACATAGCCCCCCCCCCCAAGGAGCGGCTTCCAGAAGCTCCTAAAAGATCCAGGGTGGAGCGGGCGGAGCAGGAGCCCACCAGGGCGGAGCAGACGGACCTGGGGCCCACCGGGGCGGAGCGGACGGACCTGGAGCCCAACGGGGCGGAGCGGACGGACCTGGAGCCCAACGGGGTGGAGCGGACGGACCTGGAGCCCACCGGGGCGGAGCGGACGGGACCAGAGCCCACCGGGGCGGAGTAGATGGGACTGGAGCCCTCCAGGGCGGAACGGACGGAGCTGGAGCCCGCCAGGGCGGAGCGGACGGAGCTGGAGCCCGCCAGGGCAGATCAGAGGGGACCAGAGCCCCCCAGGGCGGAGCAGACGGAACCGGAGCCCCCCAGGGCGGAGCAGATGGACCCGGAACCCACCAGGGCGGAACAGACGGGACCAGGACCCACCGCAGGGAAGCAAACTGGGCAGGTAGCCCTGACAGCACCTGGAAGTAGAGGAGAACAAGGACAAACAACACAGGGAGAGCAGAGACAGACAACACTGGGAGAACAGAGATAGACAAGACAGGGAGAGCCTTCCTAGTCTCAGGAGCCGTGGCAGAGCAGATCTGGGAATCACAGGCGGCCTCCATAGCCGTGCCAGGGCAGGACAGGAAATCCCAGACGGCCTCCGTAGCCCTGACTGGGCCGGACAGGGAATCACCGACGGCCTCCTTAGCCGTGTTAGGACAGGGCGAAAGTTCATAGACGGCCGCCGTGGCCGGGACAGGACAGGGCGAGAGATCATAGATGGCCTCCGTGGCCGGGACAGGACAGGGCGAGAGTTCATAGACGGCCTCCGTGGCCGGGACAGGACAGGGCGAGAGTTCATAGATGGCCTCCGTGGCCGGGGCAGGACAGGGCGAGAGTTCATAGACGGCCTCCGTGGCCGGGACAGGACAGGGCGAGAGTTCATAGATGGCCTCCTTGGCCGGGGCAGGACAGGATGAGAGCTCACAGACGGCCTTCTTAGCCGTGACAGGACAGGGCAAGGGTTCACAGACGGCCTCCATAGCCGTGACAGGACAGGGTGAGAGCTCAATGACGGCCTTTATAGCCGTGACATGACAGGGTGAGAGTTCATGGATGGATACCACCGACACCTCTGGAGGTTCTGCAGCTAACGCCGCCACCTCTGGAGGTTCTACAGTGATACCAGGAACGGGTGAGAGTCTATTGCTGGGCGCCACCACCTTACCAGGGGCTGAGGCGAGCACCACCGCTTGGGGAGGTTCTGCGGCCGATGCCTTCCCCTGGGGCAGTACCGTGGTGGTGTACGTGGCCCAAATGCAACGTAGTGCTATCCCCACCCTGGGAAGCGCTTCAGACAGGGTAATCAGTTCATAGACAGGAGGGTCAGAGTGAGTGGATTTGGGGATACCAGCAGTGCGTACAGATACCAGCTGTGCATCCCTTACGCTGGATATCAACAGGGGAACTTGAAGGACTGACCTTGAGTCTCTGGGTGGAATAGGTTCTGGCTGATCAGCTGTGACGTGGACTGACTCTGGCTGGTCAGCTGCGACGTGGACTGACTCTGGCTGGTCAGCTGCGACGTGGACTGACTCTGGCTGGTCAGCTGCGACGTGGACTGACTCTGGCTGGTCAGCTGCGACGTGGCGTGACTCTGGCTGGTCAGCTGCGACGTGGCGTGACTCTGGCTGGTCAGATGCGACGTGGCGTGACTCTGGCTGGTCAGATGCGACGTGGCGTGACTCTGGCTGGTCAGATGCGACGTGGCGTGACTCTGGCTGGTCAGATGCGACGTGGCGTGACTCTGGCTGGTCAGATGCGACGTGGCGTGACTCTGGCTGGTCAGATGCGACGTGGCGTGACTCTGGCTGGTCAAATGAGACGTGGCGTGACTCTGACTGATGATCTGATGCGTGTTGTGGATCTGGTTGTTGAGCTGAGGCGTGATGTGACTCTGGCTGGAGAGCTGAGGCATGGCATGACTCTGGCTGGAGAGCTGAGGCATGGCGTGACTCTGGCTGGAGAGCTGAGGCATGGCGTGACTCTGGCTGGAGAGCTGAGGCATGGCGTGACTCTGGCTGGAGAGCTGAGGCATGGCGTGACTCTGGCTGGAGAGCTGAGGCATGGCGTGACTCTGGCTGGAGAGCTGAGGCATGGCGTGACTCTGGCTGGAGAGCTGAGGCATGGCGTGACTCTGGCTGGAGAGCTGAGGCTTGGCGTGACTCTGGCTGGAGAGCTGAGGCTTGGCGTGACTCTGGCTGGAGAGCTGAGGCATGGCGTGACTCTGGCTGGAGAGCTGAGACGTGGTGTGACTCGTGACGATCAACTGTGGCTTGACTTGACTCACGGAAATCACAGGTAGCTTGGCTTGACACGTGACGATCAGCTGTGGCTTTGCTTGACTTGTGACGATCAACTGTGGCTTGGCTTGACTTGTGACGATCAACTGTGGCTTGGCTTGACTCACGGAGATCACTGGTGGCTTGGCTTGACTTGGAATGATCAACTGTGCTTTGGCTTGACTTGTGACGATCAACTGTGGCTTTGCTTGACTTGTGATGATCAACTGTGGCTTTGCTTGACTTGTGATGATCAACTGTGGCTTGGCTTGACTCATGACGATCAACTGTGGCTTGGCTTGACTCACGGAGATCACTGGTGGCTTGGCTTGACTTGTGATGATCAACTGTGCTTTGGTTTGACCTTTTAACATCGGCTGTGACCTGACTTGGCTTCTTAACATCAGTTGGGACTTGACTGGGCTCTTTAACAGTAGCGATGATCTGACTTTTCTCTTTAACAGCAGCGGTGACTTGACTTGATTCTTTAACAGCAGCGGTGACTTGATTTGACTCTTTAACAGCAGCGGTGACTTGACTTGACTCTTTAACAGCAGCGGTGACTTGACTTGACTCTTTAACAGCAGCGGTGACTTGACTTGACTCTTTAACAGCAGCGGTGACTTGACTTGACTCTTTAACAGCAGCGGTGACTTGACTTGACTCTTTAACAGCAGCTGGGAACTGACCTGGCTTGTGATTGGCCGCAATGCCGCTACAGGGTGTTGTTGTTGCCGCCATTTTGTGAGCGTGATCTAGCGTGGCTGTGTCCACACAATTGGGTGCGGTGTCTCGTTCCTCCGCGACCCCCACAGTGAACGAAGAGCCAACACATAGCAAAGCATAGTCCAGAAACTGACTGAGAGATGAACGGGGACCCTCACGGATTAGCTGTGACCTCAGCGGCTGATTAATGCCCTCACAAAAGAAGTCTATGAGTACACAGTCCGGCAGATCAGAGAAATGGGCGAGGTCTAAATATTCTTGTATATAATCCTCGAGTGGTCGAGAGCCCTGCTCGAGGTGTAACAACATCCTTGCAATGTCCATACCTGGCCAATATCCACATGAAAAGCCGCTGGATCCTTTTGTGGCCGAGTATTCTGTTACGGGGTTGACGAGACGTGAGACAGGCGGATCCATTCGCAAGGCTTTATTATAATACATGGTCAATACAGGCAGGGTCGGTCAGTAGCAAACAGATATGGCATGGGCAAGACACAAGAATAATCCAAGGGCAAGCGTGGGTCGGCGATCGGCGTACAGTATCCAGAGGGCTAGGCAGAGAGAGAGAATCAGGAACACGGGCAGGAATCGAAACACAGGAAATCAAACTCGGGAAACTCGGGATACTTGGGAAACGCTTGGTAAGTAGCAAGGCTAACAATACTCGGCAGTGTGTGAGAGGAAGTCCATGGTTTATATAGTGTGTGTGTATGTGTGTGATTGGGTGCTGGTGATTGTGAGATGGAAAACAGGTGTGTGCTTGATCATGGTGAACAGCTGTGTGGGTGCAGTGGATGATGGGAAATGTAGTCCTTGAGTGATCTGTGACTGACTGTGTGGTGTGAAAGTCCATGTGGTGGGTGAGTGACTGGAAGTTCATGGCTTGGATTCGTGAGAGAAAGCCTCCTGGCTCAATTTAACACCTACCAACCAGCTAAATGTGTTTTTATGTTTTAGCTGCAAAAATATGCTAAATGTAAACTTTTAAAAAGTTCCACATACAGGTGCATCTCAGAAAATTAGAATATGGTGAAAAAGTTATTTTCTTCTTGTAACTTATTTCAAAAAGTTAAACTTTCATATATTTTAGGTTCATTACATGTAAATTAAAACACTTCAAAAGTTATTTTGTTTTAATTTTGATGATTTGAGCTTACAGCTAATGAAAGTCAAAAATCAGTATCTCAAAATATTAGAATATTTCCTAAGATCAATCAAAAAAAGGATTTGCGAAACAGAAAAGTTCAAGTTCTTTAAAGTATGTTCATTTATGCACTCAATACTTGGTCGGGGCTCCTTTAGCACAAACTCCAGCATCAGTGAGGTGTGGCATGGAAGCGATCAGCCTGTGGCACTGCTGAGACACTACTGACAATCAAGCACAGTAATATCACGGTCAGCAAACTTCACACTGGACTTCAAGCAGCTTGGATTCTGTGCCTCTCCACTCTTCCTCCAGACTCCAGACCTTGATTTCCAAATGAAAAGCAAAATTGACTTTCATCTGAAAAGAGTACTTTGGACCACAGAGCAACAGTCCAGTTCTTTTTCTCCACAGACCAGGTAAGATGCTTCTGACGTTGTCTCTGGTTCATAAGTGGCTTGGTAGCCCTTTTCCTGAAGACGTCTAAGCGTGGTGACTCTTGATGCACTGACTCCAGCTTCAGTCCCCTCCTTGTGAAGCTCTCACAAGTGTTTGAATCAGCTTTGCTTGACTGTATTCTCAAGCTTGCGGTCATCCCTGTTGCTTGTGCACCTTTTCCTAACGAAATTCTTCCTTCCAGTCAACTTTGCATTTAATATGCTTTGATACAGCACTCTGTGAACAGCCAAACCTTTCAGTAATGACCCTCTGTGACTTACCCTCTTTGTGGAGGATGTCAATGATCATCTTCTGGACCATTGCCAAGTCAGCAGTGTCCCCCATTAGTGTGGTTTCAAAGAAGAAGATATATCTGGAATTTATACTGTATGGCCCATGGATGTGATGGGATTCTGAGGGACGACCCATGTGATTCGCGTAGATACGTTTTTTTTGGGGGGGGGGAGGGGTGTTGGTTGGTTGGTTACTGCATGATGATTGAAATCGCGCAAATAGCCTTGAGCTATTACCTAAATAAACTGTGAAAAGATTGTTTTCTAAAACATCATGGTTGGACAGGTAAAAGCGTTCACATGATTCAAAGCGCCAAACGTGAGTAGATTCAGCGCTGAAACGTGTTACTCGACCCGGTGATTTTTTTTATGAATGGCGGTGAGAATTTGAGATTGCTAGTGCTGTCATACAACTCCCAACGGTTGTGATGTAATTATATAATAGGCTGTAGTCTGACGCACTATATGTCTGCTGTTACTGTGTTTAGTTTCGATTCACTGTTAGGGCTAGTTGCGCTGCGATTGGTTCGAGCCGCTTTAATTTGCATTTAGGAACGCAACATTCGTCATTAGAAACGTTTATAAATCAGTTGTCGTTTACAAAGAGAAGTTTCAGTGTCACATAATCCTTCAGAAATCATTCTAATATGCTGATTTGCTGCTCAAGAAACATTTCTCATTATTATCAATGTTAAAAACAGTTTTGCTGCTTAATATTTTTGTGGAAACAATGATACCACTCAAAACATTTGTATAAGATTTAAAAAAGAGAGAGAAATTAATTTTATTCATGCATGAAAGTGATAAAAAAGTGAGTGAAGACATTTAAAATGATTTCTATTTAATAAATGCATTAACATATTTAATTAATATATTTGATAAATGCAAATAAATGCTGTTCATTAAACTTTATATTTATAAAAAAAATCCTGAAAAATAGTGTATCACCATTTCCACACAAAATATGAAGCGGCAAAAAAAAAATAAACATTGATAATAATCAGAAATGTTTCTTGAGATTCAAATAAATTGAGATGATTTTGACACTGAAAACTGGAGTAATGATGAAGAAAATTCTGCTTTGCATCACAGGAATAACATTACATTTTATAATGTATTAAAATTGAAAACTTTTTTAATTATTTATTTGTAATTATATTTCACAATATTGCTATTTTTTTTTTTACTTTAATCAAATAAATTCAGCCTTGATGAGCAGAAGATATTTATTTCAGAAACATTAATTGTAATGTTTCCAAACTTTTGGCAGGTACTTTAATAATAATAACAATTCTATATACTATATACTTTACTATAATATATTATAGTACTTTATTATAATATATTATATTGTTATCATGATTATTAAGTGCTGCTTTTTATTTTTTACGGGACAATAGTATGTATTCTTACAGTATAAGATATATATTTTAATGCGCTAAAATATATATTTTTAATAAGTGCTAGGGGTGTGGATTGTGGGCGTGGCTCGTGGGCGTGACTTGGGGCGTGGTCAGATTTTCCTTCTTTTTTGTCTCTAGCTGATCACATGCCTGATGGATGGTCATTTATTGAAACTCAAATGTAAATATTCTAATATTTTGAGATACTGATTTTTGATTTTCATTAGCTATAAGCTCTAATCATCAAAATTAAAACAAAATAACTTTTGAAGTGTTTTACTTTACATGTAATGAATCTAAAATATTTGAAAGTTTCATTTTTTGAAATAACTTACAAGAAGAAATTAACTTTTTCACCATATTCTAATTTTCTGAGATGCACCTGTATTAAGCCTGTCAAACTTAAAGCATTTGGCTTTGTGAAGCAGCATAAAGGCTGTCTTCAAATTTTATTACCAATTTTATATAATAGTCCATCACCCAAATGAACAATTATTTTAATGCATTTCATATGTTGGTGATAATTTGTTTATTTTGTATTTTCAGCTTGATAGAGAGCTATCAGCAATTCTGAAGGAGTTTCGTGAGGACAACCTGGACTTCTATTCCAACATTACTGTCATAGCAAGACGCAAAAACATTTTAAAGAGTGCATGTGTGGCCCTGTCAAGAGGGTACTTTGAGTGGCACAAAACTCCCAATATTGAGTTTGTGGGAGAAATGGGAGAGGATTATGGAGGTCCAAGGAGAGAATTTTTCAGGTACATTAGAAATTACATCGATATAATGCCTACAGAGCCCTTCAAAGGTTTGGAAATGCCATAGGTTTCAAACTGGATTTTTGGACAATATCAGTTTAAGTCCTTATTTGTTTTTGCCGTAAATGCATTAAACAACATTAAAGAGTAGCAATAATTAATATTTTTTTGATGACAATGTCCATGTCCAATATCCATGTGACAGTCAGACATGCCTCTTTGGCAGCTGTGATGTTTGATTATTGGATTAAACTTGATCCGTAGTTGCTTTCAGTGTTTACATTTGTATCAGTAAGTGTGTTACCTGGGAATTGAACCCAACTGAACCTTTGTGCTGATAATGCAATGCAATAACAATTGAGCTACACGAACACTTTTAGCTCAGGTGCTTTAGAAATATATAGTTTTTTCAGTCTTGAATACAGTGACATTAAATTGATAGGTACATGATTTCATAAAATGTTTTATATAATTATATCATTTTATTAGATAATTAATTAAAAGGTTTTGCAATGCAAACCTATCACGAAATATGAAGGATTTATGATGATATGTTCCAAAATCCCAAGCCTAAGGTGTTTACAGATTTTTGTGACATTGTTTTCAGGCTACAGTACTTTATTTTTTATTTTTTTTTTCCTTAGACTTCTCATGATTGAGCTCCAAAGCAACCTTGGGATATTTGAGGGCAAACCTGGACAGCTGCTCTTCAGCTACGATCAGAAGGCTCTAGATGAAAATAAATTTTATACAGCAGGAAGACTAATGGCCTGGTCCATAATTCACAATGGACCAGGCATGAGGTGCATAAACAAGGAGCTTTTCATGTTAATGTGTGGCCAGAAACCAGACCCTCAGCACATTTGATCGTACTAATTTCCTGGAAAATGACCTCGTAGAAAAGCTGGCAAAGGTAACTCAAGTAATTTTACATGCCACATAATGTGCTCATTTAAGGAGAAAAATGTATTCAGTAACTGTAATAATTAATACTTTTTAAGGCCACATGTTTTTCTATGATTTTAGGTTGTCAAATGCAGCACTGCAGAGGAACTGACAGAGCTTAAAAACTCCCTGGGGGACTGGATTTGTGACAGTGGGGTACCCAACATTTTCACAGCCTCAGTGAGTGATCTGCCCACAATTTATGGGCAGTTAGTAACCCACAACATCTACCACTGGTAAAGACATAGTATAATTATATAATTTACATATAATTTACTGTAACTTCCAGCTGTCAAATTTCTCCTAAAAAAATCTCCTAATAAGTTGCACAATGCTGGGTCTCCTGAATTTTAACGTAATGTCCACATTCAGAGTGGACATGTTGTTCCATACATATGTCATTAAATCCATCCATCCGTTTATGCTAGGAAATACTGAAAAAAATGTTAACACTTTAAAAGGGGTTTAAAAGACCCTTATCTGACACAGTCATTTCAGCTCATGGAGCTCTTTCCTAATGAGCTGATGATCTGAATCAGGTGTATAAATTAGGGAGACATGCAAAATGTGCAGAGCTGTGGGTCCCCAGGAACAAGTTTGAAAACCACTGGTTTAGAGATTTAAAGGTATCAGGTTTATTACTGGAAGCTGCTTTGACACTATGTATTGTATAAACATCAGGTGCCTTGACAACAGCGATTTTGTAAGTCTTAAGCCCCGTTCACACCAAGAACGATAACTATAAAGATAACGATATTAGCATCTGCACCAGTGAATGATATCATGTTTATTCTAAGCGCACGTGCATCTTCCAGAACAGGAAGTGTTCTGATTGGATGTCAATGTTTGTATTCGTTCATCATCTGGAAAAATTCTTTCTGAAAGTGATTCCAACGATATCGTTTCTCTGTGCCTCTGTGCTTATCGTTATAGTTGTGGTGTGGACTCTGCTATTCTTTAATATTGAGAATTATTTTTAGAACTATATCTTTATCGTTATCGTCCTTGGTGTGAACTGGCCTTAATTATTACTTTTTTTCTGTTCAGAGTGGCGAGTATGATCCAGCAGTTTACCTCTGGGCTAAACTCCTGTGGCCGGTTGTGGGAGGTGGTGCTTAATAACTGGACAGCTTTCCTCCCATTGTTTACAAACACAAGAGGCACACTGACAAGAAATGAAGTCAGAGACCTCTTCAAAATTGTCTGGAGTTCACCAGGGAGCAACAGGCGAGACCTTGAGGAGGACACTGTCAAGGCAAGTGTTTCTTTAACTGCACACTGTTTTGTAATGTAATTAGATTTTGCTTCTTGCCTTTTACATTTTGTTTTACACACAAACAGAGGAAGATGTATCCTTTGAGGATGTCCTAGTGTTTGTAACTGCAGCAGATTCTATCCCTCCACTGGGCTTTCAGCAAAAGTGGCAGGTGGAATTTTATGACCAAGAGGAGCCAACCCGCAGAATTCCATATGCTTCAACCTGTGCCCTGACTCTCTATCTTCCAAGAGGTGTGTCAGAAGAAGAGGAATTTAGGGAATTAATGTTCCTTGCCATAAAAGGGTCTCTCGGATTTGGGAAGGTATAAGCATCACCTTCTTAATCTTCGTTACGTTTTTAAAGTCAAGTAATAAGCAAAACAAAGACATGGTGGTAAGGACTTAATTTGTAAGCGAGGCATGTGTCTGTCAAGTGTGGAAACTTAGGCGCACCCCATTTCAACCTAAAAACATTTTCTAACCTAAAAACATTTGGAAGAATGACTTACCACCATGTCTTTGTTTTGCTTATTGCTGCAAATATTTCATGCCAGAAACAAGTGGATAGGAGGCGTTGAAACCCATCTGCTTCACCCTCACACAAAGACATAACCTGTCACTAGAAAAGAGAATTGTTCAGAAGGGTTCATAGAAGTTACTGTTGATTGAAGATGAAGAGCAGTGATAAAATAACATGCAGATGAACATTTTAGAACTTTAGATCTATAAGAATTGTGAACTTTCATTTTCACATCAAGTTTAAATGGCTTTACCTTGCCAAGTTTCCATTTATTTCCTTTCAGTGTTTTAAATAGAATATTATATTCTGGCGTTATTGTATTACAATACAAAACAAATCGATGCTTGTGTTCATTAAATAAAAGTTCAGTAATGTTTTTGCAAACATCTGAATCTTTGATTTTTTTATAACGGCTCTGGCAAAAATTTTGGGGCAAGATCTAAATGTATTTGATTGTCAAAGAATAAATCAGAAAACAATTTTGGTGTGGGAACTGGGCACTTTTATTTCACCAGCATTCCAGAAGACCTCAACATTGACATTGATGCACATGACCTTAAATTAAAATGATTACTACAATGTCTTAACATATTTACATATTAAAATAATGACTATTAAAGTCATAGTCAAAGCAGCACTTACTTGGGTGCATACAAATGTAAAAAGGTGACCAAATTTCACCAAAAAATGTTTTGGACAGTTCTTTTGGTGTCAAGAAATGAAAACATGAAAGTGATAATATATAATGGAACATTATATATTAATGATAAAATCATTCATTAGGGTATGAATGATAAACTTGCTATATGCGCTGTCAAGTTATTCATAAAAGAGGTTCGTACAATGACATATTCGGAGCTTGTCTTTATTTAGCCAACAGGTACAGCAGCAAGCGACCAGTGTTCTTTCTTTACCCCCTTCAAAATAAAAGCATTCCTCACACTATTATTCCATAATACCACATGCGCATTTCAAGTGTTTATGAGGAGTGTGGGAGTATTATCACGATTACTGTATGATACTGAGGCGCCCGTGCAATCTCTCGCATTTTTTTTTTCCTGTGGAAATAACTTAAAATAGGCCTACTCCATCATTTTTTATGTACTTTCTGCATTTTAAAAAAGGGTTAAAATTGCATTCTAACATTGTAACATTGCAATCTAAAAACAAAAATAATGCTTTTAAAGAAGAATTAAATTTACTAAACTAAAAATGAAAATAATAAAAAAAGCACAGACTAATTGAGTAAAACGTCTGTTTTGTTTACCCCATTACACTTTACAGTTAGTGCTATAGTACAAATACACTTAGCCTACTTTTAGGTTTAAAATTCTACATATGGCATATTTATTGTCCAACTACAAATATTTCAGCAAAATGTATATTTTAGTCAGAATTATTGAGCTCCTATTACATTGCGCGTCTGTTTGGCGCGCATGCGCGAGGCGGCTCTCGTTCAATGAAGTCTGTGAAGTTTAGGGAGAATCTCAAAGTCAAGTCAAGTCACCTTTATTTATATAGCGCTTTTAACAATACAGACTGTGTCAAAGCACTTAACAGTATCAAGTTGGAGGATAGAGTGTCAGTAATGTATAATGTCAGTAAAGCTGGAGGAAAACAAAACTAGAGGTATTTCGTTTAGCTTGGCGGGAAAGTACCCTATCCTACAGAAAAGCTTTAAAAACTGCTAGATCTGATTACTTTTCGTCTCTTTTAGAACAAAACAAACATAACCCCAGGTATTTATTCAATACAGTGGCAAAATTAACAAAAAATAAAGCATCAACAGGTGTTGACATTTCCCAACAGCACAGCAGTAATGACTTTATGAACTATTTTACTTCCAAAATTGATACTATTAGAGATCAAATTGTAACCATGCAGCCGTCAGCTATATCATCACATCAAATAGTGTACTATAGATCCCCTGAGGAACAATTCCACTCATTCTCTACTATAGGAGAGGAAGAATTGTATAAACTTGTTAAATCATCTAAACCAACAACATGTATGTTAGACCCTATTCCATCTAAACTACTAAAAGAGGTGCTTCCAGAAGTCATAGATCCTCTTTTGGCTATTATTAATTCGTCATTGTCATTAGGACATGTCCCCAAAAACTTTAAATTGGCTGTTATTAAGCCTCTCATTAAAAAAACACAACTTGACCCCAAAGATCTAGTTAATTACAGACCGATCTCGAATCTCCCTTTTCTGTCAAAGATATTAGAAAAGGTTGTATCCTCACAGTTATATTCCTTCTTAGAGAAAAATGATATCTGTGAGGATTTCCAGTCAGGATTTAGACCGTATCATAGCACTGAGACTGCTCTCATTAGAGTTACAAATGACCTGCTCTTATCATCTGATCGTGGTTGTATCTCTCTATTAGTTCTACTGGATCTTAGCGCTGCGTTCGACACTATCGATCACAACATTCTTTTGAATAGACTAGAAAACTTTGTTGGCATTTGTGGAAGTGCATTAGCATGGTTCAAATCGTACTTATCTGACCGCCATCAATTCGTAGCAGTGAATGAAGAGGTATCATATCGATCACAAGTGCAGTATGGAGTTCCTCAAGGCTCAGTACTAGGGCCGTTACTTTTCACGCTTTATATGTTACCCTTGGGAAATATCATTAGGAAACACGGGGTTAGCTTTCACTGTTATGCTGATGATACTCAGCTCTATATTTCTTCACGGCCTGGTGAAACACACCAAATTGAGAAACTTATGGAATGCATAGTCGATATAAAAAACTGGATGACGAGTAATTTCTTACTGCTAAATTCTGAAAAAACAGAGGTGTTAATTATCGGACGTAAAACCCCCACAAGTAATAACCTAGAACACTGTCTAACACTTGATGGCTGCTCTGTAAATTCTTCGTCATCAGTCAGGAACCTAGGTGTGCTATTTAATAGTAATCTCTCCTTTGACAGCCACGTTTCTAGCATTTGTAAAACTGCATTTTTTCATCTTAAAAATATATCTAAACTGAGACCTATGCTCTCAATGTCAAATGCAGAAATATTAATTCATGCGTTTATGACCTCAAGGTTAGATTATTGTAATGCTTTATTGGGTGGTTGTTCTGCACGCTTAATAAACAAATTACAGATGGTTCAAAATGCAGCAGCTAGAGTTCTTACTAGAACCAGGAAGTATGAGCACATTAGCCCGGTTCTGTCAACACTGCACTGGCTCCCTACTAAACATCGTATAGATTTTAAAATCTTGTTAATTACTTATAAAGCCCTGAATGGTTTAGCTCCTCAGTACTTGAGCGAGCTCTTATTGCATTATAGTCCTTCACGTCCGCTGCGTTCTCAAAACTCTGGCCATTTGATAATACCTAGAATATCAAAATCAACTGCGGGCAGCAGATCTTTTTCCTATTTAGCACCCAAACTCTGGAACAATCTACCAAACACTGTTCGGGAGGCAGACACACTCTGTCAGTTTAAATCTAGATTAAAGACCCATCTCTTTAACCTGGCATACACATAACACACTAATACACTTCTATTATTCAAATCCGTTAAAGGATTGTTAGGCTGCATTAATTAGATCAACCGGAACCGGGAACACTTCCCATAACACATGATGTACTTGTTACATCGTAAAAAGATTGACATCTACGCTAATATTAGTCTGTTTCTTTCTTACTCCGAGGTCACTTCAGTCACCAGATCAGATGGTGGATCAGCACCTAGAGACGACCTCTACTATAGCCCTGAACGTCAGCGGAGACCAGGACACCTAGATGAGCCCCAGAGACAGACCCCCAGTGAGGACCCCGTCACCTAGAGAGCCATCAGGAAAAGACCTCGGGAACCTGTTGAGCCATCCAATCTGACTTTGCAGCAGTTGGAATTGAACTGCTGTGTCGTCTGGCCAGAGGAGAAATGGCCCCCCGACTGAGCCTGGTTTCTCCCAAGGTTTTTTTTCTCCGTTCTGTCACCAATGGCGTTTTGGTTCCTTGCTGCTGTCGCCTCTGGCTTGCATAGTTGGGGACACTTCATTTCCAGCAATATCGTCGACTTGATTGAACAGAAACTTTTTGAACTGAACTGAGCTGGACGATGCCATCACTGAATTCAACAATGAAATGCCTTTAACTGAAAATTGAGTGTTTAATCTTGTCATTTTACATTATTGACACTATTTTCCCATTTTGATATTGTGCAGTTGCTTTGTCACAATTTGTATTGTTAAAAGCGCTATATAAATAAAGGTGACTTGACTTGACTTGACTTGACTAATGTATAATAATAAGATTAAACACTCAATTTTCAGTTAAGGGCATTTCATTATTGAATTCGTAGATGTCATTGTCTAGCTAAGTTTAGTTTAACCTGTTAACCTGCACCCCCCATATTGGGAATCACAGCTGAAAATGACTAACTAACTTAAAATGGTAACAGTTCCTGACTTCAGTGTGCCACACACACAATTGTGGTGTCTTTGGAAAGAAGACCCTTTGGCCTTTACTATCCATCATCCAAAGTTGATGATGCTCAAAAATATAAAAAGTTATAGACACTGAAGTGCCTTGATAAAAATTGTACCACACTGAATTTTTTTTTATTTCATATAAAAATACATGAAATCAGTCCTGGAGCAATCCAGAAAAGTAATGGGTTGAAAGTCACATGTCTCATTAGTTTATATTTCAAATCTGAAGAAGATACCATGAAAAATTAGATTCCTGCAGACATTTTTCTAGTCCCCCCCCCCCCCCCCCCCCCCGTTTGAGGAAAAATATTTACCAAATTATTGAAGAGTTCTACTACATACTTTTTAGTCTTTATATATGCCACTGCAGTTTTTCAATTATAAAACAGTAGACATAATCTTAGACATCGTATAAGTGATTTATTTGAGCACTAGAAAAATACAATAATAATAATTTTTGAGTGATAAAAAAAACAATAATAATAAAAAAAATAACTTAATTACATACTGATTTCCTGACAAACAGATGCTCTCCTGCTCATACATTAGTAATCACATGCTGAAGATCATTCATACAGATGCAAATCATACTGATGGCTGCCCAGTATAGTCAATATTCACATTATAATGGCCTTTTATATAGACTGCATTCACACTGATATCTGTGAACAGTCAGTATTTACATGCTCATTATCAGCCATACGGATGTTAATCACACAGATACAGGCAATTCCCCACAAAACACGCAAACATATATGAAAACAAAAAAAAAAGAAATGTTTTTTTTTGTGCTAAAAAGATCGCTAAGTTACGCCCCATCAGATGACAGGTGCGTCACAGCGTGCGTCACGCGCCGTCGCGAGGGAGCGCCAGAATTCAAATAATCAATCTTCCGTGTATCTTTGACTTTTTTTTTTTTGGATGATTTCATTCTGTTTGGGACATTGCCTGCTACAAAATCATGCTGTTTTTTTACCACCAAGACGCTGTTTTTGAGCATAATTTGTTCCATAACGGTCTAAATATTCTTGTATATAATCCTCGAGTGGTCGAGAGCCCTGCTCGAGGTGTAACAACATCCTTGCAATGTCCATACCTGGCCAATATCCACATGAAAAGCCGCTGGATCCTTTTGTGGCCGAGTATTCTGTTACGGGGTTGACGAGACGTGAGACAGGCGGATCCATTCGCAAGGCTTTATTATAATACATGGTCAATACAGGCAGGGTCGGTCAGTAGCAAACAGATATGGCATGGGCAAGACACAAGAATAATCCAAGGGCAAGCGTGGGTCGGCGATCGGCGTACAGTATCCAGAGGGCTAGGCAGAGAGAGAGAATCAGGAACACGGGCAGGAATCGAAACACAGGAAATCAAACTCGGGAAACTCGGGAAACTTGGGAAACGCTTGGTAAGTAGCAAGGCTAACAATACTCGGCAGTGTGAGAGAGGAAGTCCATGGTTTATATAGTGTGTGTGTATGTGTGTGATTGGGTGCTGGTGATTGTGAGATGGAAAACAGGTGTGTGCTTGATCATGGTGAACAGCTGTGTGGGTGCAGTGGATGATGGGAAATGTAGTCCTTGAGTGATCTGTGACTGACTGTGTGGTGTGAAAGTCCATGTGGTGGGTGAGTGACTGGAAGTTCATGGCTTGGATTCGTGAGAGAAAGCCTCCTGGCTCAATTTAACACCTACCAACCAGCTAAATGTGTTTTTATGTTTTAGCTGCAAAAATATGCTAAATGTAAACTTTTAAAAAGTTCCACATACAGGTGCATCTCAGAAAATTAGAATATGGTGAAAAAGTTATTTTCTTCTTGTAACTTATTTCAAAAAGTTAAACTTTCATATATTTTAGGTTCATTACATGTAAATTAAAACACTTCAAAAGTTATTTTGTTTTAATTTTGATGATTTGAGCTTACAGCTAATGAAAGTCAAAAATCAGTATCTCAAAATATTAGAATATTTCCTAAGATCAATCAAAAAAAGGATTTGCGAAACAGAAAAGTTCAAGTTCTTTAAAGTATGTTCATTTATGCACTCAATACTTGGTCGGGGCTCCTTTAGCACAAACTCCAGCATCAGTGAGGTGTGGCATGGAAGCGATCAGCCTGTGGCACTGCTGAGACACTACTGACAATCAAGCACAGTAATATCACGGTCAGCAAACTTCACACTGGACTTCAAGCAGCTTGGATTCTGTGCCTCTCCACTCTTCCTCCAGACTCCAGACCTTGATTTCCAAATGAAAAGCAAAATTGACTTTCATCTGAAAAGAGTACTTTGGACCACAGAGCAACAGTCCAGTTCTTTTTCTCCACAGACCAGGTAAGATGCTTCTGACGTTGTCTCTGGTTCATAAGTGGCTTGGTAGCCCTTTTCCTGAAGACGTCTAAGCGTGGTGACTCTTGATGCACTGACTCCAGCTTCAGTCCCCTCCTTGTGAAGCTCTCACAAGTGTTTGAATCAGCTTTGCTTGACTGTATTCTCAAGCTTGCGGTCATCCCTGTTGCTTGTGCACCTTTTCCTAACGAAATTCTTCCTTCCAGTCAACTTTGCATTTAATATGCTTTGATACAGCACTCTGTGAACAGCCAAACCTTTCAGTAATGACCCTCTGTGACTTACCCTCTTTGTGGAGGATGTCAATGATCATCTTCTGGACCATTGCCAAGTCAGCAGTGTCCCCCATTAGTGTGGTTTCAAAGAAGAAGATATATCTGGAATTTATACTGTATGGCCCATGGATGTGATGGGATTCTGAGGGACGACCCATGTGATTCGCGTAGATACGTTTTTTTGTGGGGGGGGGGAGGGGTGTTGGTTGGTTGATTACTGCATGATGATTGAAATCGCGCAAATAGCCTTGAGCTATTACCTAAATAAACTGTGAAAAGATTGTTTTCTAAAACATCATGGTTGGACAGGTAAAAGCGTTCACATGATTCAAAGCGCCAAACGTGAGTAGATTCAGCGCTGAAACGTGTTACTCGACCCGGTGATTTTTTTTATGAATGGCGGTGAGAATTTGAGATTGCTAGTGCTGTCATACAACTCCCAACGGTTGTGATGTAATTATATAATAGGCTGTAGTCTGACGCACTATATGTCTGCTGTTACTGTGTTTAGTTTCGATTCACTGTTAGGGCTAGTTGCGCTGCGATTGGTTCGAGCCGCTTTAATTTGCATTTAGGAACGCAACATTCGTCATTAGAAACGTTTATAAATCAGTTGTCGTTTACAAAGAGAAGTTTCAGTGTCACATAATCCTTCAGAAATCATTCTAATATGCTGATTTGCTGCTCAAGAAACATTTCTCATTATTATCAATGTTAAAAACAGTTTTGCTGCTTAATATTTTTGTGGAAACAATGATACCACTCAAAACATTTGTATAAGATTTAAAAAAGAGAGAGAAATTAATTTTATTCATGCATGAAAGTGATAAAAAAGTGAGTGAAGACATTTAAAATGATTTCTATTTAATAAATGCATTAACATATTTAATTAATATATTTGATAAATGCAAATAAATGCTGTTCATTAAACTTTATATTTATAAAAAAAATCCTGAAAAATAGTGTATCACCATTTCCACACAAAATATGAAGCGGCAAAAAAAAAATAAACATTGATAATAATCAGAAATGTTTCTTGAGATTCAAATAAATTGAGATGATTTTGACACTGAAAACTGGAGTAATGATGAAGAAAATTCTGCTTTGCATCACAGGAATAACATTACATTTTATAATGTATTAAAATTGAAAACTTTTTTAATTATTTATTTGTAATTATATTTCACAATATTGCTATTTTTTTTACTTTAATCAAATAAATTCAGCCTTGATGAGCAGAAGATATTTATTTCAGAAACATTAATTGTAATGTTTCCAAACTTTTGGCAGGTACTTTAATAATAATAACAATTCTATATACTATATACTTTACTATAATATATTATAGTACTTTATTATAATATATTATATTGTTATCATGATTATTAAGTGCTGCTTTTTATTTTTTACGGGACAACAGTATGTATTCTTACAGTATAAGATATATATTTTAATGCGCTAAAATATATATTTTTAATAAGTGCTAGGGGTGTGGATTGTGGGCGTGGCTCGTGGGCGTGACTTGGGGCGTGGTCAGATTTTCCTTCTTTTTTGTCTCTAGCTGATCACATGCCTGATGGATGGTCATTTATTGAAACTCAAATGTAAATATTCTAATATTTTGAGATACTGATTTTTGATTTTCATTAGCTATAAG
This sequence comes from Aspiorhynchus laticeps, assembly GCA_023376895.1. Taxonomy (NCBI): domain Eukaryota; kingdom Metazoa; phylum Chordata; class Actinopteri; order Cypriniformes; family Cyprinidae; genus Aspiorhynchus; species Aspiorhynchus laticeps. Next base: position 2,920,113 of record CM041815.1, read on the forward strand.
CTCTAATCATCAAAATTAAAACAAAATAACTTTTGAAGTGTTTTACTTTACATGTAATGAATCTAAAATATTTGAAAGTTTCATTTTTTGAAATAACTTACAAGAAGAAATTAACTTTTTCACCATATTCTAATTTTCTGAGATGCACCTGTATTAAGCCTGTCAAACTTAAAGCATTTGGCTTTGTGAAGCAGCATAAAGGCTGTCTTCAAATTTTATTACCAATTTTATATAATAGTCCATCACCCAAATGAACAATTATTTTAATGCATTTCATATGTTGGTGATAATTTGTTTATTTTGTATTTTCAGCTTGATAGAGAGCTATCAGCAATTCTGAAGGAGTTTCGTGAGGACAACCTGGACTTCTATTCCAACATTACTGTCATAGCAAGACGCAAAAACATTTTAAAGAGTGCATGTGTGGCCCTGTCAAGAGGGTACTTTGAGTGGCACAAAACTCCCAATATTGAGTTTGTGGGAGAAATGGGAGAGGATTATGGAGGTCCAAGGAGAGAATTTTTCAGGTACATTAGAAATTACATCGATATAATGCCTACAGAGCCCTTCAAAGGTTTGGAAATGCCATAGGTTTCAAACTGGATTTTTGGACAATATCAGTTTAAGTCCTTATTTGTTTTTGCCGTAAATGCATTAAACAACATTAAAGAGTAGCAATAATTAATATTTTTTTGATGACAATGTCCATGTCCAATATCCATGTGACAGTCAGACATGCCTCTTTGGCAGCTGTGATGTTTGATTATTGGATTAAACTTGATCCGTAGTTGCTTTCAGTGTTTACATTTGTATCAGTAAGTGTGTTACCTGGGAATTGAACCCAACTGAACCTTTGTGCTGATAATGCAATGCAATAACAATTGAGCTACACGAACACTTTTAGCTCAGGTGCTTTAGAAATATATAGTTTTTTCAGTCTTGAATACAGTGACATTAAATTGATAGGTACATGATTTCATAAAATGTTTTATATAATTATATCATTTTATTAGATAATTAATTAAAAGGTTTTGCAATGCAAACCTATCACGAAATATGAAGGATTTATGATGATATGTTCCAAAATCCCAAGCCTAAGGTGTTTACAGATTTTTGTGACATTGTTTTCAGGCTACAGTACTTTATTTTTTATTTTTTTTTCCTTAGACTTCTCATGATTGAGCTCCAAAGCAACCTTGGGATATTTGAGGGCAAACCTGGACAGCTGCTCTTCAGCTACGATCAGAAGGCTCTAGATGAAAATAAATTTTATACAGCAGGAAGACTAATGGCCTGGTCCATAATTCACAATGGACCAGGCATGAGGTGCATAAACAAGGAGCTTTTCATGTTAATGTGTGGCCAGAAACCAGACCCTCAGCACATTTGATCGTACTAATTTCCTGGAAAATGACCTCGTAGAAAAGCTGGCAAAGGTAACTCAAGTAATTTTACATGCCACATAATGTGCTCATTTAAGGAGAAAAATGTATTCAGTAACTGTAATAATTAATACTTTTTAAGGCCACATGTTTTTCTATGATTTTAGGTTGTCAAATGCAGCACTGCAGAGGAACTGACAGAGCTTAAAAACTCCCTGGGGGACTGGATTTGTGACAGTGGGGTACCCAACATTTTCACAGCCTCAGTGAGTGATCTGCCCACAATTTATGGGCAGTTAGTAACCCACAACATCTACCACTGGTAAAGACATAGTATAATTATATAATTTACATATAATTTACTGTAACTTCCAGCTGTCAAATTTCTCCTAAAAAAATCTCCTAATAAGTTGCACAATGCTGGGTCTCCTGAATTTTAACGTAATGTCCACATTCAGAGTGGACATGTTGTTCCATACATATGTCATTAAATCCATCCATCCGTTTATGCTAGGAAATACTGAAAAAAATGTTAACACTTTAAAAGGGGTTTAAAAGACCCTTATCTGACACAGTCATTTCAGCTCATGGAGCTCTTTCCTAATGAGCTGATGATCTGAATCAGGTGTATAAATTAGGGAGACATGCAAAATGTGCAGAGCTGTGGGTCCCCAGGAACAAGTTTGAAAACCACTGGTTTAGAGATTTAAAGGTATCAGGTTTATTACTGGAAGCTGCTTTGACACTATGTATTGTATAAACATCAGGTGCCTTGACAACAGCGATTTTGTAAGTCTTAAGCCCCGTTCACACCAAGAACGATAACTATAAAGATAACGATATTAGCATCTGCACCAGTGAATGATATCATGTTTATTCTAAGCGCACGTGCATCTTCCAGAACAGGAAGTGTTCTGATTGGATGTCAATGTTTGTATTCGTTCATCATCTGGAAAAATTCTTTCTGAAAGTGATTCCAACGATATCGTTTCTCTGTGCCTCTGTGCTTATCGTTATAGTTGTGGTGTGGACTCTGCTATTCTTTAATATTGAGAATTATTTTTAGAACTATATCTTTATCGTTATCGTCCTTGGTGTGAACTGGCCTTAATTATTACTTTTTTTCTGTTCAGAGTGGCGAGTATGATCCAGCAGTTTACCTCTGGGCTAAACTCCTGTGGCCGGTTGTGGGAGGTGGTGCTTAATAACTGGACAGCTTTCCTCCCATTGTTTACAAACACAAGAGGCACACTGACAAGAAATGAAGTCAGAGACCTCTTCAAAATTGTCTGGAGTTCACCAGGGAGCAACAGGCGAGACCTTGAGGAGGACACTGTCAAGGCAAGTGTTTCTTTAACTGCACACTGTTTTGTAATGTAATTAGATTTTGCTTCTTGCCTTTTACATTTTGTTTTACACACAAACAGAGGAAGATGTATCCTTTGAGGATGTCCTAGTGTTTGTAACTGCAGCAGATTCTATCCCTCCACTGGGCTTTCAGCAAAAGTGGCAGGTGGAATTTTATGACCAAGAGGAGCCAACCCGCAGAATTCCATATGCTTCAACCTGTGCCCTGACTCTCTATCTTCCAAGAGGTGTGTCAGAAGAAGAGGAATTTAGGGAATTAATGTTCCTTGCCATAAAAGGGTCTCTCGGATTTGGGAAGGTATAAGCATCACCTTCTTAATCTTCGTTACGTTTTTAAAGTCAAGTAATAAGCAAAACAAAGACATGGTGGTAAGGACTTAATTTGTAAGCGAGGCATGTGTCTGTCAAGTGTGGAAACTTAGGCGCACCCCATTTCAACCTAAAAACATTTTCTAACCTAAAAACATTTGGAAGAATGACTTACCACCATGTCTTTGTTTTGCTTATTGCTGCAAATATTTCATGCCAGAAACAAGTGGATAGGAGGCGTTGAAACCCATCTGTTTCACCCTCACACAAAGACATAACCTGTCACTAGAAAAGAGAATTGTTCAGAAGGGTTCATAGAAGTTACTGTTGATTGAAGATGAAGAGCAGTGATAAAATAACATGCAGATGAACATTTTAGAACTTTAGATCTATAAGAATTGTGAACTTTCATTTTCACATCAAGTTTAAATGGCTTTACCTTGCCAAGTTTCCATTTATTTCCTTTCAGTGTTTTAAATAGAATATTATATTCTGGCGTTATTGTATTACAATACAAAACAAATCGATGCTTGTGTTCATTAAATAAAAGTTCAGTAATGTTTTTGCAAACATCTGAATCTTTGATTTTTTTATAACGGCTCTGGCAAAAATTTTGGGGCAAGATCTAAATGTATTTGATTGTCAAAGAATAAATCAGAAAACAATTTTGGTGTGGGAACTGGGCACTTTTATTTCACCAGCATTCCAGAAGACCTCAACATTGACATTGATGCACATGACCTTAAATTAAAATGATTACTACAACGTCTTAACATATTTACATATTAAAATAATGACTATTAAAGTCATAGTCAAAGCAGCACTTACTTGGGTGCATACAAATGTAAAAAGGTGACCAAATTTCACCAAAAAATGTTTTGGACAGTTCTTTTGGTGTCAAGAAATGAAAACATGAAAGTGATAATATATAATGGAACATTATATATTAATGATAAAATCATTCATTAGGGTATGAATGATAAACTTGCTATATGCGCTGTCAAGTTATTCATAAAAGAGGTTCGTACAATGACATATTCGGAGCTTGTCTTTATTTAGCCAACAGGTACAGCAGCAAGCGACCAGTGTTCTTTCTTTACCCCCTTCAAAATAAAAGCATTCCTCACACTATTATTCCATAATACCACATGCGCATTTCAAGTGTTTATGAGGAGTGTGGGAGTATTATCACGATTACTGTATGATACTGAGGCGCCCGTGCAATCTCTCGCATTTTTTTTTTCCTGTGGAAATAACTTAAAATAGGCCTACTCCATCATTTTTTGATGTACTTTCTGCATTTTAAAAAAGGGTTAAAATTGCATTCTAACATTGTAACATTGCAATCTAAAAACAAAAATAATGCTTTTAAAGAAGAATTAAATTTACTAAACTAAAAATGAAAATAATAAAAAAAGCACAGACTAATTGAGTAAAACGTCTGTTTTGTTTACCCCATTACACTTTACAGTTAGTGCTATAGTACAAATACACTTAGCCTACTTGTAGGTTTAAAATTCTACATATGGCATATTTATTGTCCAACTACAAATATTTCAGCAAAATGTATATTTTAGTCAGAATTATTGAGCTCCTATTACATTGCGCGTCTGTTTGGCGCGCATGCGCGAGGCGGCTCTCGTTCAATGAAGTCTGTGAAGTTTAGGGAGAATCTCAAAGTCAAGTCAAGTCACCTTTATTTATATAGCGCTTTTAACAATACAGACTGTGTCAAAGCACTTAACAGTATCAAGTTGGAGGATAGAGTGTCAGTAATGTATAATGTCAGTAAAGCTGGAGGAAAACAAAACTAGAGGTATTTCGTTTAGCTTGGCGGGAAAGTACCCTATCCTACAGAAAAGCTTTAAAAACTGCTAGATCTGATTACTTTTCGTCTCTTTTAGAACAAAACAAACATAACCCCAGGTATTTATTCAATACAGTGGCAAAATTAACAAAAAATAAAGCATCAACAGGTGTTGACATTTCCCAACAGCACAGCAGTAATGACTTTATGAACTATTTTACTTCCAAAATTGATACTATTAGAGATCAAATTGTAACCATGCAGCCGTCAGCTATATCATCACATCAAATAGTGTACTATAGATCCCCTGAGGAACAATTCCACTCATTCTCTACTATAGGAGAGGAAGAATTGTATAAACTTGTTAAATCATCTAAACCAACAACATGTATGTTAGACCCTATTCCATCTAAACTACTAAAAGAGGTGCTTCCAGAAGTCATAGATCCTCTTTTGGCTATTATTAATTCGTCATTGTCATTAGGACATGTCCCCAAAAACTTTAAATTGGCTGTTATTAAGCCTCTCATTAAAAAAACACAACTTGACCCCAAAGATCTAGTTAATTACAGACCGATCTCGAATCTCCCTTTTCTGTCAAAGATATTAGAAAAGGTTGTATCCTCACAGTTATATTCCTTCTTAGAGAAAAATGATATCTGTGAGGATTTCCAGTCAGGATTTAGACCGTATCATAGCACTGAGACTGCTCTCATTAGAGTTACAAATGACCTGCTCTTATCATCTGATCGTGGTTGTATCTCTCTATTAGTTCTACTGGATCTTAGCGCTGCGTTCGACACTATCGATCACAACATTCTTTTGAATAGACTAGAAAACTTTGTTGGCATTTGTGGAAGTGCATTAGCATGGTTCAAATCGTACTTATCTGACCGCCATCAATTCGTAGCAGTGAATGAAGAGGTATCATATCGATCACAAGTGCAGTATGGAGTTCCTCAAGGCTCAGTACTAGGGCCGTTACTTTTCACGCTTTATATGTTACCCTTGGGAAATATCATTAGGAAACACGGGGTTAGCTTTCACTGTTATGCTGATGATACTCAGCTCTATATTTCTTCACGGCCTGGTGAAACACACCAAATTGAGAAACTTATGGAATGCATAGTCGATATAAAAAACTGGATGACGAGTAATTTCTTACTGCTAAATTCTGAAAAAACAGAGGTGTTAATTATCGGACGTAAAACCCCCACAAGTAATAACCTAGAACACTGTCTAACACTTGATGGCTGCTCTGTAAATTCTTCGTCATCAGTCAGGAACCTAGGTGTGCTATTTAATAGTAATCTCTCCTTTGACAGCCACGTTTCTAGCATTTGTAAAACTGCATTTTTTCATCTTAAAAATATATCTAAACTGAGACCTATGCTCTCAATGTCAAATGCAGAAATATTAATTCATGCGTTTATGACCTCAAGGTTAGATTATTGTAATGCTTTATTGGGTGGTTGTTCTGCACGCTTAATAAACAAATTACAGATGGTTCAAAATGCAGCAGCTAGAGTTCTTACTAGAACCAGGAAGTATGAGCACATTAGCCCGGTTCTGTCAACACTGCACTGGCTCCCTACTAAACATCGTATAGATTTTAAAATCTTGTTAATTACTTATAAAGCCCTGAATGGTTTAGCTCCTCAGTACTTGAGCGAGCTCTTATTGCATTATAGTCCTTCACGTCCGCTGCGTTCTCAAAACTCTGGCCATTTGATAATACCTAGAATATCAAAATCAACTGCGGGCAGCAGATCTTTTTCCTATTTAGCACCCAAACTCTGGAACAATCTACCAAACACTGTTCGGGAGGCAGACACACTCTGTCAGTTTAAATCTAGATTAAAGACCCATCTCTTTAACCTGGCATACACATAACACACTAATACACTTCTATTATTCAAATCCGTTAAAGGATTGTTAGGCTGCATTAATTAGATCAACCGGAACCGGGAACACTTCCCATAACACATGATGTACTTGTTACATCGTAAAAAGATTGACATCTACGCTAATATTAGTCTGTTTCTTTCTTACTCCGAGGTCACTTCAGTCACCAGATCAGATGGTGGATCAGCACCTAGAGACGACCTCTACTATAGCCCTGAACGTCAGCGGAGACCAGGACACCTAGATGAGCCCCAGAGACAGACCCCCAGTGAGGACCCCGTCACCTAGAGAGCCATCAGGAAAAGACCTCGGGAACCTGTTGAGCCATCCAATCTGACTTTGCAGCAGTTGGAATTGAACTGCTGTGTCGTCTGGCCAGAGGAGAAATGGCCCCCCGACTGAGCCTGGTTTCTCCCAAGGTTTTTTTTCTCCGTTCTGTCACCAATGGCGTTTTGGTTCCTTGCTGCTGTCGCCTCTGGCTTGCATAGTTGGGGACACTTCATTTCCAGCAATATCGTCGACTTGATTGAACAGAAACTTTTTGAACTGAACTGAGCTGGACGATGCCATCACTGAATTCAACAATGAAATGCCTTTAACTGAAAATTGAGTGTTTAATCTTGTCATTTTACATTATTGACACTATTTTCCCATTTTGATATTGTGCAGTTGCTTTGTCACAATTTGTATTGTTAAAAGCGCTATATAAATAAAGGTGACTTGACTTGACTTGACTTGACTAATGTATAATAATAAGATTAAACACTCAATTTTCAGTTAAGGGCATTTCATTATTGAATTCGTAGATGTCATTGTCTAGCTAAGTTTAGTTTAACCTGTTAACCTGCACCCCCCATATTGGGAATCACAGCTGAAAATGACTAACTAACTTAAAATGGTAACAGTTCCTGACTTCAGTGTGCCACACACACAATTGTGGTGTCTTTGGAAAGAAGACCCTTTGGCCTTTACTATCCATCATCCAAAGTTGATGATGCTCAAAAATATAAAAAGTTATAGACACTGAAGTGCCTTGATAAAAATTGTACCACACTGAATTTTTTTTTATTTCATATAAAAATACATGAAATCAGTCCTGGAGCAATCCAGAAAAGTAATGGGTTGAAAGTCACATGTCTCATTAGTTTATATTTCAAATCTGAAGAAGATACCATGAAAAATTAGATTCCTGCAGACATTTTTCTAGTCCCCCCCCCCCCCCCCCCCCCGTTTGAGGAAAAATATTTACCAAATTATTGAAGAGTTCTACTACATACTTTTTAGTCTTTATATATGCCACTGCAGTTTTTCAATTATAAAACAGTAGACATAATCTTAGACATCGTATAAGTGATTTATTTGAGCACTAGAAAAATACAATAATAATAATTTTTGAGTGATAAAAAAAACAATAATAATAAAAAAAAATAACTTAATTACATACTGATTTCCTGACAAACAGATGCTCTCCTGCTCATACATTAGTAATCACATGCTGAAGATCATTCATACAGATGCAAATCATACTGATGGCTGCCCAGTATAGTCAATATTCACATTATAATGGCCTTTTATATAGACTGCATTCACACTGATATCTGTGAACAGTCAGTATTTACATGCTCATTATCAGCCATACGGATGTTAATCACACAGATACAGGCAATTCCCCACAAAACACGCAAACATATATGAAAACAAAAAAAAAAGAAATGTTTTTTTTTGTGCTAAAAAGATCGCTAAGTTACGCCCCATCAGATGACAGGTGCGTCACAGCGTGCGTCACGCGCCGTCGCGAGGGAGCGCCAGAATTCAAATAATCAATCTTCCGTGTATCTTTGACTTTTTTTTTTTTGGATGATTTCATTCTGTTTGGGACATTGCCTGCTACAAAATCATGCTGTTTTTTTACCACCAAGACGCTGTTTTTGAGCATAATTTGTTCCATAACGGACACAAACAATAACTCTCCCTCAAGAGATGAGACGTAAACAAAGGATTAACGATCTAAATTACAGCGTTGTTGTTTCTTTGGACTAAAAGTGCTCGATGGAATGTTGTTCACTGGACCCTTATCTTTCAAATGAAACCAGGATTTACAGCAGTGGATACGTTTGAGAGTCGTTATCAGGATGAATAAGGTATGTGCTGCGGTTTTTTAATACATGTTTTGATGTGTACTGCTTACACAAATTTAGCAAATACATTCCGTATAAGCTTTCTATCGAAAAACAGCGATCGGTCGTCGATGCTAGAGGCTTAGACCTTCAAAATGATATATAGTTTGTCAAGATTCATTTTGTCCTGTTTTACTTTATCTGTTTGAAAGCAATGACGTGTGCAAACAAAGAGCTTTCAAAGAGCTTTCAGTGCGTCCGCGTCCTGGTGCGGGTTAACAGGTTAAATAGTATCTGTGAAATCAAATTTACGATAATCGCTAGAAATTAAGTGTCCCCAACTGAGCAAGCCAGAGGCGACAGCGGCAAGGAACCAAAACTCCCTCTGTGACAGAATGGAGAAAAAAACCTTGGGAGAAACCAGGCTCAGTCGGGGGGCCAGTTCTCCTCTGGCCAGGATATTATTGTTTATTCATTGTTTACTTATTGTTTTAATTACATTTTTAAATGTATAAATGTATTATATTTCTATTTTTATAGTGTTGCAATATCTAACGGTAATAGTATTATGTAGTTAGGTATCTCATTATTAAATTTTTAATTATTTGTTTTATTTTTAGTTTTATTGTATTTTAGTCGAGGTCTTCACTGGGGATATGTCTCTGGGGCTCATCGCTGACGATCGCAGGCTGCAGACATCATCTCCCGGCGCCGATCCACCATCTGATCCGGACACGGACTGAGAAACAGAATAAGAAAGAAACAACTATTAGCGTAGATGCCAATCTTCTTACGATGTAATGAGTACATCGTGTGTTATGGGAAGTGTTCCCGGTTCCGGTTGATCTAATTAATGCAGCCTAACAATCCTTTAACGGATTTGAATAATAGAAGTGTAGTAGTGTGTTAGGTGTATGTCAGGTTATAAAGAGGTGGGTCTTTAATCTAGATTTAAACTGACAGAGTGTGTCTGCCTCCCGAACAGTGTTTGGTAGATTGTTCCAGAGTTTTGGTGCTAAAAAGGAAAACGATCTGCCGCCCGCAGTTGATTTTGATATTCTAGGTATTATCAAACGGTTTTGAGTTTTGAGAAAAGTTTTGAGAACGCAGCGGCCGTGGAGGACTATAATGCGATAAGAGCTCACTCAAGTACTGAGGAGCTAAACCATTACAAGATTTTAAAATCTATACGATGTTTAGTAGGGAGCCAGTGCAGTGTTGACTGAACCGGGCTAATGTGGTCATACTTCCTGGTTCTAGTAAGAACTCTAGCTGCTGCATTTTGGACTAACTGTAGTTTGTTTATAAAACATGCAGAGCAACCACCCAGTAAAGCATTACAATAATCTAACCTTGAGGTCATGAGTTAATATTTCTGAGTTAAACGCATGAGTTAATATTTCTGCATTTGACGTTGAGAGCATAGGTCGCAGTTTGGATATGTTTTTGAGATGGAAGAACGCAGTTTTACAGATGCTAGAAACATGGCTTTCAAAAGAAAGATTGCTATCAAACAGCACACCTAGGTTCCTGACTGATGAAGAAGAAGAATTGACAGAGCAGCCGTCAAGTGTTAGATAGTGTTCTAAGTTATTACATGTGGGGTTTTTAGGTCCGATAATTAACACCTCTGTTTTTTCAGAATTTAGCAGTAGGAAATTACTCGTCATCCAGTTTTTTATATCGACTATGCATTCCATAAGTTTCTCAATTTGGTGTGTTTCACCAGGCCGTGAAGAAATATAGAGCTGAGTATCATCAGCATAACAGTGAAAGCTAATACCATGTATCCTGATAATATCTCCCAAGGGTAACATGTAAAGCGTGAAAAGTAACGGCCTAGTACTGAGCCTTGAGGTACTCCATACTGCACTTGTGATCGATATGTTACCTCGTCATTCACTGCTACGAACTGATGGCGGTCAGATAAGTACGATTTGAACCATGCTAAGGCACTTCCACTAATGCCAACAAAGTTTTCTAGTCTATTTAAAAGAATGTTGTGGTCGATGGTGTCGAACGCAGCGCTAAGATCCAGTAGAACTAATAAAGAGATACAACCACGATCAGATGATAGAAGCAGATCATTAGTAACTCTAATGAGAGCTGTCTCAGTACTATGATACGGTCTAAATCCTGACTGGAAATCCTCACAGATATAATTTTTCTCTAAGAAGGAATATAATTGTGAGGATACTACCTTTTCTAGTATCTTTGACAGAAAAGGAAGATTTGAGATCGGTCTGTAATTAACTAGATCTTTGGAGTCAAGTTGTGGTTTTTTAATGAGAGGCTTAATAACAGCCAATTTGAAGGTTTTGGGGACATATCCTAATGACAATGATGAATTAATAATAGCCAAAAGAGGATCTATGACTTCTGGAAGCAGCTCTTTTATTAGTTTAGATGGAATAGGGTCTAACATACATGTTGTTGGTTTAGATGATTTAACAAGTTTATACAATTCTTCCTCTCCTATGGTAGAGAATGAGTGGAATTGTTCCTCGGGGGAACTATGGTGCACTATTTGATGCGATACTGTAGCTGACGGCTGCATGGTTACAATTTTATCTCTGATAGTATCGATCTTGGAAGTAAAGTAGTTCATAAAATCATTACTGCTGTGCTCTTGGGAAATGCCAACACCTGTTGATGCTTTATTTTTCGTTAATTTAGTGACTGTATTGAATAAATACCGGGGGTTATGTTTGTTTTCTTCTAGAAGAGACGAAAAGTAATCAGATCTAGCAGTTTTTAATGCTTTTCTGTAGGATAGGATACTTTCCCGCCAAGCTGTACGAAATACCTCTAGTTTTGTTTTCCTCCAGCTGCGCTCCATTTTCCGGGCTGCTCTCTTTAGAGTGCGAGTGTGCTCATTATACCACGGTGTTGGAATCTTTTCCTTAATCTTCCTTAAGCGTAAAGGAGCAACTGTATCTAAAGTGCTGGAAAAGAGAGAGTCTCTGTTACATCATCAAGCTGTTCTGAGCTGTTGGATATGCTGAGGAATTGAGATAAATCAGGAAGATTACGTACAAAGCAATCTTTTGTGCTAGAAGTGATGGTTCTACCATACTTGCAACAAGGAGTAGAATTTACAGTTTTAGCTATATGGAGTTTACACAAGACTAGATAATGATCTGATATATCATCGCTTTGCTGTAGAATTTCAACACCACTAACATCAATTCCATGTGACAGTATTAAATCTAGAGTATGATTTCGACAATGAGTAGGTCCTGAAACGTGTTGTCTAACCCCAATAGAGTTCAGAATGTCTATGAATGCTGATCCTAATGCATCTTTTTCATTATCGACATGGATATTAAAATCGCCAACAATTAAGTCTTTATCTGCAGCCAGTACTAACTCAGATAGAAAATCAGCAAATTCTTTAATAAAGTCTGTATGGTGCCCTGGTGGCCTGTATACATTAGCCAATACAAACATCACAGGGGATTTATCACTAACACGTGTTTCTCTAGATAATGTTATACGCAGCACCATAACTTCAAATGAGTTATACTTAAAGCCTGCCCTCTGAGAAATACTGAGAATATTGCTATAAATTGTAGCAACACCTCCCCCTTTGCCTTTTGGACGCGGCTCATTTTTATAGCTGTAATCTTGGGGGGTGGACTCATTTAAAGTAATGTATTCATCTGGTTTTAGCCATGTTTCTGTCAAACAGAGCAAATCTAGGTTATGATCATTAATCAAATCATTTACAAAAAGTGATTTTGTAGAAAGGGACCTGATATTCAGTAAGCCAAGTTTTATAAATTGTTTCTGTGTGTTGTAAACATTTTTTATTTGTTGAAAATCAATTAAATGGTTACTCATAAATTGGTTTGGACATTTTCTGTATTTTCTAGTTCGGGGAACAGACACAGTCTCTATAGAGTGATATCTAGGTGAAGGAGTCTCTATGTGCTGAGAATTAACTGACTTCTGTGACGTGAGGCGGCTAGCAGACGGTCGGTTTAGCCAGTCTGTCTACTTCCTGACCTGGGCCCCAGTTAGTCAAGTATGAACTCTAAGACTATGTGCCAAATTTCTAGAGAGAAGAGCGGCACCACCCCAGGAGGGATGAACACCATCTCTTTTCAACAGGTCAGGTCTGCCCCAAAAACTCGTCCAATTGTCTATAAAACCTATGCTATTCTGCCATTCTGACATCCAGCCATTGAGTGATGACAGTCTGCTATGAATCTCATCACCCCGGTAAGCAGGGAGGGGGCCAGAGCATATTACAGTGTCTGACATCGTCAGATGGAGAACCAGCAGGGGCGATCATTTCCCCAATGACAACAACTCCACACGGACCAAAGACCAGCGTTATAGTGCGTTAAAAGATGGGTTTAGATGACTTCAAAACGCATACAGGTAGGTTTCCAGCCGTCTCGTAAAATAGTCAATCGTACCGTATTTATGAATGAAATTATGAATTTGATATTTGCCTGTCGTGGGAAAGGGATCATTTAAACAGTCCACACATTTACCATATTATTTACCATAGTAACTGTCACTTGACCATGTCATATGTAGTCAATCCCTTACGAAAATTAACTATGGTTTTATTGTAGTAAAGTAGTAATGTTTTTTTTTGGAGTATTTATTACCATTTGTATAATCACAATTTTACTGCAAATACCATGGTTAAACTATGGTTAGTGTAGCAAAACCATGGTTAATTTGTGGATTAACTAGCAACCGTTTTTTGGTTTCATTTATAGCCACGACCACATGAAAAAAAAAGAATATAGTAATTTATAGTAAATACTAGTCTTTTTGAACCATACTGTAGTAAAGTAGGCCTACTTGAAATAATTGTAGTAAAGTTTTTGTGGTAATATAACAATTATAGTAATATAAACAAATTACTTTATCCAATACTGTACTAAGTCTTCTACAACTATAGTGTATATTATTCTACAATTACATTACAGTTTACTTTAGTAAAAACTAAAGTATACTACAGTATTTATTACAGTTTATCAGTTCACTATAGTTAATATTACAGTATGCTGTAGCATTCATTAACAAAATGTTGTAAATACCATAATTTATACAATATAAAACACTTTACTGTAGTGGTTCAAAAACACTATTTACTATAAATAACTATAGTATTTTTTTCATGTGGGTTATTTTCGTAAGGGATGCACAGTAACCACAACATATACCAAGTTTCACCTTAAATGTAGTTTTACTGTGGTATTTGTACATATGGTAACCACAGCACTTGTCATTTTACCATAGTAACTGTATACTGTCTACTCTTTGTATTGAAAGCACAGTATAACACAACACTTACCATGGTTTACCACAGTGACTGTATTTTTAATGTGGTATTTGTAGTTAAAGCACAGAAACAACAACAATTACCATGCTTTTACCACAGTAACTGTTTTTACTGTATACTATTTGTAAAGCACAGTAACCAAAATGCTTTTTGTGAAGTGATTATAATTCAATATTTTTTTCTGTCTTGCAGTTACGTCAGATCACATACTCCACAACAACCTGTAATCCAACAGCTCTTTTAAAAAGACTTCTCTTGTAGTCCTCTCTCTCTCTCTCGCTCTCTCACCTTTCCTATTTTTCCAAACTGTAATCCATGATTCATTTACACATAGTTTTGCTCTTTCTCTTTCTGTGGTTCATTATGGCCTATTTTTAAAACTCAGAATTAAATTCTGACCAATGCTGTCAGAAAGCTGCTAGAATTAACAGGGAACTTGAACTCGAAGCTCTCAGAAGCTGCCAAGAAGGCTGAACAAGTCCTTCAAAGGTTCAACCCTTCACAGGTAATGTTGAACACATTTAGTTATAACCAATTTGCTTCAATGAATTTTAATAACTTTCCTTACAGTCCTTCCTCTCAAATATTCTGGTCACAGATCATTTTAACACACTGTCTCAACATGTGTATATTTCTCTTCATTTCAGCTGAAAGGGAAGACCAAAGGAAGGCCTGTCATGGGATTTGAATTTGACCATCTTGTGCATTTACGGAGAAGACCAAAAGCTGCAAAGGCAAACACTTCCAATGGTACGTCTGTGTTGGTCTGAGCACCCTGACTGAACTTTACTGCAGTTACATTTTGCACAGCATGTGATATTTCTTAAACTTTGCTTTACATATCCACGGCCCCATCAGGAAGAACCCCCAGAAAAGTCTCATGTTGAAGTTGTAATAATTCATACAATTTACCGTCAGCAAATTCATATGACATTTTACGAGCGTACTCATACAAAATTATACGACTTTTACATTCTATGACTGCTGTTATTGGCCATTGCCTCAACTCTCATGCAGATTGTGCTCATAGTAAGTAGTCAGAGTGTTTATATCATAAAGTTTATTTTAAGCCCATTGTAGTCTTTATTAACCTTTACAAATTGGCGCAGCGTCTTCCCGTTCCAACAGTTTGTGATATCTGTCCACACCTCACAGTCTGTCTTTCTTTCCATGTTGATCTGTCTAAGAAGCAAGAGTCTGGAAATGCTAGTTTAACTTGTCACATGACAAATCAGATCTGCAATTAATTTGGCCAAATCAGATCACTTAAAGCTTCACACCAAATCAGATTCACACCAAGAGCAAGAAATATAATGGTAAATATTTTAGCATCCTCCAACAGATGAAAACGCTCTGTTTACTGTTATACACGCTGCAGTTACAGTATGTTGTTGTCTGCTATTTGCTGTTGTCAAGGTTTTTATTGTTCATCATGTGATAAATTCTCTTTGTTCCTGTCTTGCAGGATTTCTCACAGACTACTTAGTCCTTCTCCATCAGCTCTCCACAATATCAGCCCTTCCAAAAGCTTCCTCATCTCTCTCTCTCTCGTGTGGCACTCTCAGCCCTTTACTGCCAACTCCCAGTCTTAGCATGTCTACTTGTTTTAATTTCTTCTTTACAGTCGACACTCCCATCTCTACTGTGAGCACTCCTGACACTATATAAATATATATATAAAGGGGTTTTTATTGCATTTGTTTTAGTTACATATTTATTTCCATGTACCCATTAATTACTTTATCAATCAGTCACTGTTTTAAGTTGTTATATTACACTATAACTGTTTTTTTTTCATAGTGGCACAAACTGGAGAGAGAGAGAGAGCTGTTCTGGGCACTATGTTTGTCTTGGAAAAGTTTGACATATCTATAAACATTGGGAAATGTGTAATGTGTGTGTGTGTGTGTCTTTATATATATATATATATATATATATATATATATTCCCGTAGGTCAACTGGCAGAGCTAAGAATAGCACGTTTGTAGGGTCCATTTCCAGGAAACATAAAAGTGATTAATTGTACCTTTAATACACTATACATACACTGTAAATGTTACAGAAGCAAAATTGAATAGTGGAAAAGTACTGCATGTTTGAATAATTATAAGAGGTGTTGTTTTTGTAAGCAAATTAAGAATGTATTATTTATTTTTCACACAGTATATGCACACTTTTGAGTTTAAATATTGTACATTAATTAATATTATTGTAAACAATGTATACAATGGGAACCATTAAACCCTTGTTTGGAGAAAAAACAAACAAAAAAAACACTGTAATCAACAAATGTATTGCTGCATCATGTTAACCACACAATGCAAACTGTTGTAGCAGTTTTATATTAAGTGGAGACAAATAAACCTTGAACTGATTCTCTGTCCATTCACCACAAGAACCTGGAAGATCCTGTGATGAATGACCATATATGGACAAGTAAGTGTAACGCTTCTGCTCAATGGAGTTGCCATTGGCTTTGAAGTTCCCGTGGCACTCGCAGAAGTTGCTGTGATTGGACTATCTTTTAACCCAGATTAAAAAACACTTAATATTGCAAAGTACGTTTTGCTGTTATTATTACATCAGTAATACCTTCAGTTAACAATGCAGTGTTGTTATGTCGTGAGATATTACCACTTTACCGAGATCGTAACCCTAACCCCGAGGATAACTTTGTTAAACTACAAATACCAGCACCATGTTTTTCGCGGTTGAATGGCAGAGCCTTATGGGTAATGTAGTTTAAAATGTTTAATAATAAAATGGTGGGGAAATGCAATCTTTTTTGAACAAAGGTATATCTAAACGTGTTCATTGTGCAAACATTTATGACATATTTAAAAGACAGGCTGAAATTTGGTATATTACTAAGAGCACTTTTTTAAACACCTGTATACCACCTTTCCATATATGTCTAAAAGCTCTGTCCAACATTATTTAATTAACATAGCATAAGTAGTTGTCCTGCCAAATTTCTCTTTAAAACTATAATCATACTTTGAGTTACAGACATTTGACATGTTCAATTTTTTTGCTCTTCCAGGGGACTCTACTGGGCCCCTGAGGATGGAAGGGCAGTAAAACAAACACAGATCTATTCTCAATATCACAACAAACTGTGCTGAGTCACAATTTTTAGATTGTCTTTTCAACAACTTGTCAATATGTAAGTTGCAAGTCATAATTATCTTAGAATAAGAGTAGACCCAAAAAAATCTACATCAGTGCCTATTTGGAATGGGCTCCATTTATTTCATTAGATCAGGAGCAAGAATACAGTGTTGACAGTAAACAAAGACACCAATTTAAACAATCAATACATACTGTGACACTTTATTGTACTATCACACAATGTCAGTGTGTCATTCAGTAAGACAAGGTACAGACAGTGTGTGGTTTATGGTGCAAAAGCCATACAATTCATGCAATTCAAAGAATCATGATATAAAAGAACTAATTTGTAACTCTGTGTCAGAAATGTCTCATCTTTGTCCTCTTCAGGTGCTTAAACATTAGTAATGTCCATGCTCATCATGCTTATAATACAGTACAGGATTTATGTTGATCCTTCCCTGGAGCATCACCCTCAGTTGTGCATGAAGTGTCTGTAGCAATATAGTCCATGCAGTCTCTTCTAAAGCATCTTTCAGCATTCCCTTCTTGTAATGGAGTCATTAATGTTCATGTCTTAATTATTAAAACAATCATAGTAATTATATGTATTGTTTACTAAATTAAATGGTGTATTTACCAAACACCATCCCCAATACAGAATATTCACCATACTTTATTATCCAACACCATGTGCAATACTTTGCTGGAGGATACCACATAAGGACAGCTAAAGTAGCACATAAAGACAAATCATATTCAAGAGAGTTATTTAAAACCATATTATTTTAATCAGATGAAGCCACCCAAATGCATATATGGTGAAATGTCTTGAGCACCACAGAATCACATTCAGTTTTCTTCTCATCATCAGAGCTCTCCTGGTTTTCTTGATCTTGCTTGCTTGTCCATGTCCCTATCATAAACTACTTCTTCCATAACTTAAACAATTTGCAGTTGTTATCCAGCACCGTACAGTACAACTGACGAACAAAAGACATGTGACCAATTCAAATCAAATCACTTTATTGTCACAATACCATGAACGCAAGTGTACAGGTGGTCAAAGTCTTTTGTGAAAACTGCAGCATGACGTTATGGATGACAAGTATTGAATATATATATATATATATATATATATATATATATATATATATATATATATATATATATATATATATATATATATATATATATATATATATATGCAACACACATATATAAGGGACTCAATACAGGTAGAGAACAACATGTGGTAAATATTATACTATACAGAGAGCGTGCAATGAAAACAATAATAAACATAATAATCACAGTACACCTATACCTTTGCAGTGCAGTACGGTATGAATTAGTGCAAACAGATTGTCAGGGTGCAGAATAATAGTGATTCAGAGTCCAGTCAGTGTAACTGATAGAGTGCAGTGCATATGAGGTTGGTGTGCTGTGTGTGGTGTTACTGGTATGAGTTCAGTTCAGTTCAGTCTGATTGTCTGTGGAAAGAACTTGTCTCGCGGTCTGCTGGTGAAGGTTCTGCGATAACATCTGCATGATGGTAATGGTGAGAGCAATCCATGGCTCAGGTGGCTGGAGTCTCTGATGGTCCTCCTCACACTTCACCTGGTGTAGATGCCCTGGAGGGACAAAATATGTATTTAGGGTGTGGTAAATCAATAAACAATATATAGTATTTTTATTTATAATTGTTGCACTGGACTTACCATCGATTCTTGTTGGAGATTGTTGGAGGTATGGGCTAAAAGAATCCCTCCACCACTATCTTGCAGTTGTTCAGTTGTGAAGTTTCTTTTATGGGCCGTAACATCTGAGCTGTCACAGTAGAGCTGTTCATGAATGCAGTCTTCACAGCAGATATCTGATGGGTTCAGGCAGCAGTGCTTCACTTGGTGGCCATTGAATTGATATATTCATCAACTGGATTCATCCTCCTTCAAACAAACAGACAAAACAATAACTCTAGAGAAATAGTGTTGGTGAATACAGGTGCAGGTGTCAGTACTCACCATATTCAGTCATTTCCTGCCCAAATTCCAAAGATGATGCACAGCTGATTTGCTCATTCTAGGAGCTATAAAAAAATGCATGTGTGAAAAACTATAACTGCTGATTTGAAGTACTGTAACTATAACTGCTGTCTTTTGAGAGATCATCATCAATGCTGTACCACACATAACTGCATTGAATACAGACATACCAATGGAAATGTGCAACTTTCCAGCTCTCTGTCTTTTCTGTTTGGGCACAAGAAGGCCATGTTCATTCCTCATTCATCAGGACTGGTTTGACCAGCTTGCTGTGACTGATTTTCTTTGCGTTTTTGATCTTCAGCTGTAAAACAAGAAAATATATAAATAATGTTTAATTATTATTGTTGTTTAAACATAAATTAAGCAGTTATAATAATAAACTTCAAGTTCAAGTTCCCTGGCAACTCTAGCGGGCTCCTCAGTTCATCTGTATACATCAGATTCAGAGTCTGAGAAAAGGCCATCATGCAAACTCTCAGTTTCTACCTTACAACAGAGCACGAGAGAATGTGTGAGTGAGTGAGTGAGTGAGTGAGTGAGGGAGTAAAGGAATAAGATGAAGATGAATAGGCAGAGAAAGGCAGAATTGTTTTTGCAAGTTTAACAGAACGAGAGGAAAGCAGCATTAGAAAAAGCTGTATCTTCAATAGCAAGCTAAATTAATATTAATTTGATTAAACATGATTACATGCTGCCATATTGTTGTAAGCAGTTTAAAGGCCTCTTCCAACCAAGGATGAGTCCACACCGCAGCTATTTAACATGTAATGACACAGAGTAAGAATATCGTTGGAATCTCTTTCAGAACAATTTCAGAATCCACCAGATTTTAAAGAGCTTGAGCATTTAAATGGCAGACAACATAACTGCAACACACGCTTATAATAAACAGAATATTACTGTCTGTTGGTGTAGATGCTAAAATACTTGTCATTATAGTTATTGCTCTTGGTGTGAACAGCTTTAAGTGATCTGATTTGGCCAAATTAATTGCAGATCTGATTTGTCACATGACAAGTTAAACTAGCATTTCCAGACTCTTGCTTCTTAGACAGATTGTACTGTTCTCCATATACGTCCTGTATATACTTCAACAGCAAGTTAAAATCCCCCTCATCAACGTCACAGACACGGAATGTCCTTTTTGCATACTTTAATAAGGGTAGAGTAAAACTATGAAATAAGAAGAAAACGATAAACAATATGAATTGACATTCACAATGTGTACATAAAGGAATACTTCTTACAAATATCTTGTAATCTAGATCTAACTTTCCTGCTTATCAAATAACACAAAAATACATTGTCAGCCAAAAGACAATGATAAATGTAACAATGGCTCTCATATGGTCCGATGAGAAAATACATCTAAGATGCACTCAAATAATACAAATTACAAAAACTTCAAATAATCAAATACAATTGAAGGTAATATGAACAATAACAATAAAACATACCGACGAAGCTACCAAAGGCCAAGGATGAATGCAGATGGATACTGATTCACTGCTTCCAGACTCAAGAATAGAATAGCAGGATGGCAGGCACTAATATCCTTGTTAGTCATCTGATCAGTCACATGATAACGACAATGTTATTCTAAGAGCAGCCAGCAGGGGGGGACAAAATACAAACCAAAATGTATTCCTTAATTATTGTTAACTTAGACAATTGCTGTAACAGAACACTCCCCGTCTGGCGCGATTGAGTGCCACCATTAAATAACTGCTTTTTGACATGTTACTTTTGCTTGGATTCATGAGGTAGGAGTACGACAATCTCGGTTACTGGCCTAAGGAAGAGCTTGGTGCCATCTCGTTTAGGAATCCTTATTTCCACCTTGCGCACTTTTCCGTCTTTGCTTGGAAAGACCTGTGTAATGATTCCCAATGGCCATTAATTTCTTTTGGTTTGGCTATCTTTAAGGAGCACAATACTACCTGGTTCAACGTTGGGATGTTCCGATTGCCATTTCCTGCGTGTCTGCAGTAAACACAGATACTGTTTCCTCCATCTGTCCCAGAATGTGTTCGCTAGATGTTGGACTTGTCTCCATTGACGTTGAAAAAGATCTTCGGTTCCAAAGTCACCAACAGGAGCGATGGGTGTGCACACTTTCTGTGCACACCCATATTTCTTCATATTTCATATTTCATATTCTCCATAGTTCATATTTCTGGTATTATCTATCAAACTAATTTGATCGCTCGCTTTAAAAACCGCGAGTGTAGTGCGTTAGCTTGTCACTCGCGGTTCCATTCGCGTTGCTACTCGCGCCTATTATTGTTTTCTTTTTTCTCGCTCCGTTTTCATTTCTCTCTCGCTCCGTTTTTCACGAGTTCATCAAACAACAGTGGTAAGTGGTAAGTGGTAGGTGGTAAGTGGTAAGTTAAATTGGTATCATTCATCAATCACGGTGAGTAATGGCTTCTTCTCCTGCTATTGTTATTTGCACAGTCTGCCACATGTACAGTTTATCTATCTCTGTCGGCGATGAGGGATTCACATGTGATAAATGCAGGGAAATAGTTAGGCTGACAGAGAAGGTTTTAGAACTAGAGACACGCATCCAAACTTTAGTTGAGGGCAGTAAGAATATGAGGGCTGTAGATACTGCTTTGGATGTGACTAGCTCAGGGATTCCTGTACATTGTTCGGTTCCGGCATTAGCGCCTGTGCAGCAGGGCAACTGGGTGACTGTGAGGCAGCATAGTCGCGGGTCAAAACACCGCTCTTCCGTTCCGATCAGAACATCAAACAGGTTCTCCCCACTCAGTGACGCACCCACTGAGAAACCTGGTGAAAGTGCTCTAGTTATTGGCGATTCTATTGTACGGAACGTGAAAATAGAGACACCAGCCACCATAGTCCATTGTTTACCGGGAGCCAGAGCGCCTGACATCTTGGCAAATTTAAAAGTGCTGGCTAATGCTAAACGTAAATTCAGTAAGATTGTTATCCACGCCGGCGCTAATGATGTTCGACTTTGCCAGTCGGAGATCACTAAAAATAATGTTAAAGAGGTGTGTGAACTTGCAAGTACGATGTCAGACACTGTAATATGCTCTGGCCCCCTCCCTGCTTACCGGGGTGATGAGATTCATAGTAGACTGTCATCATTAAATGGCTGGATGTCTAAGTGGTGCCCGCAAAACAACATAGGTTTTATAGACAATTGGACGAGTTTTTGGGGCAGACCTGACCTGTTGAAAAGAGATGGTGTTCATCCCTCCTGGGGTGGTGCCGCTATTCTCTCTAGAAATTTGGCACATAGTCTTAGAGTTCATACTTGACTAACTGGAGCCCAGGTCAGGAAGCAGACAGACTGGCTAAACAGACCGTCTGCTAGCCGCCTCACGTCACAGAAGTCAGTTAATTCTCAGCACATAGAGACTCCTTCACCTAGATATCACACTATAGAGATTGTGTCTGTTCCCCGAACTAGAAAATACAGAAAACGTCAAAAACTATTTATGAGTAACCATTTAATTGATGTTCAACAAATAAAAAATGTTTACAATACACAGAAACAATTGATAAAACTTGGTTTACTGAATATCAGGTCCCTTTCTACAAAAGCACTTTTTGTAAATTATTTGATTAATGATCATAACCTAGATTTGCTCTGTTTGACAGAAACATGGCTAAAACCAGATGAATACATTATTTTAAATGAGTCCACCCCCCAAGATTACTTTTACAAAAATGAGCCGCGTCCAAAAGGCAAAGGGGGAGGTGTTGCTACAATTTATAACAATATTCTCAGTATTTCTCAGAAGACAGGCTTTAAGTATAACTCCTTTGAAGTAATGGTGCTTCATATAAAATTATCTAGAGAAAAAAGTATTAATGATAAATCCCCCGTAACGTTTGTACTGGCTACTGTATACAGGCCACCAGGGCACCATACAGACTTTATTAAAGAATTTGCTGATTTTCTATCAGAGTTAGTGCTGGCTGCAGATAGAGTCCTAATTGTGGGTGATTTTAATATCCATGTTGATAATGAAAAAGATGCATTAGGATCAGCATTCATAGACATTCTGAACTCTATTGGGGTTAGACAACACGTTTCAGGACCTACTCATAGTCGAAATCATACTCTAGATTTAATACTGTCACATGGAATTGATGTTAATGGTATTGAAATTCTGCAGCAAAGCGATGATATATCAGATCATTATCTAGTCTTGTGTAAACTCCATATAGTTAAAGTTGTAAATTCAACTCCTTCTTATAAATATGGTAGAACCATCACTTCTACCACAAAAGACTGCTTTGTAAGTAATCTTCCTGATTTATCTCAATTCCTCAGCATATCCAACAGCTCAGAACAACTTGATGATGTAACAGAAACTATGAACTCTCTCTTTTCTAGCACTTTAGATACAATTGCTCCTTTACGCTTAAGGAAGATTAAGGAAAAGAGTCCAACACCGTGGTATAATGAGCACACTCGCACTCTAAAGAGAGCAGCCCAGAAAATGGAGCGCAGCTGGAGGAAAACAAAACTAGAGGTATTTCGTTTAGCCTGGCGGGAAAGTACCCTATCCTACAGAAAAGCTTTAAAAACTGCTAGATCTGATTACTTTTCGTCTCTTTTAGAACAAAACAAACATAACCCCAGGTATTTATTCAATACAGTGGCAAAATTAACAAAAAATAAAGCATCAACAGGTGTTGACATTTCCCAACAGCACAGCAGTAATGATTTTATGAACTACTTTACTTCCAAGATTGATACTATTAGAGATCAAATTGTAACCATGCAGCCGTCAGCTATATCATCACATCAAATAGTGTACTATAGATCCCCTGAGGAACACTTCCACTCATTCTCTACTATAGGAGAGGAAGAATTGTATAAACTTGTTAATTCATCTAAACCAACAACATGTATGTTAGACCCTATTCCATCTAAACTACTAAAAGAGGTGCTTCCAGAAGTCATAGATCCTCTTTTGGCTATTATTAATTCGTCATTGTCATTAGGATATGTCCCCAAAAAGTTTAAATTGGCTGTTATTAAGCCTCTCATTAAAAAAACACAACTTGACCCCAAAGATCTAGTTAATTACAGACCGATCTCGAATCTCCCTTTTCTGTCAAAGATATTAGAAAAGGTTGTATCCTCACAATTATATTCCTTCTTAGAGAAAAATGATATCTGTGAGGATTTCCAGTCAGGATTTAGACCGTATCATAGTACTGAGACTGCTCTCATTAGAGTTACAAATGACCTGCTCTTATCATCTGATTGTGGTTGTATCTCTCTATTAGTTCTACTGGATCTTAGCGCTGCGTTCGACACTATCGATCACAACATTCTTTTGAATAGACTAGAAAACTTTGTTGGCATTAGTGGAAGTGCATTAGCATGGTTCAAATCGTACTTATCTGACCGCCATCAATTCGTAGCAGTGAATGAAGAGGTATCATATCGATCACAAGTGCAGTATGGAGTTCCTCAAGGCTCAGTACTAGGACCGTTACTTTTCACGCTTTACATGTTACCCTTGGGAAATATCATTAGGAAACACGGGGTTAGCTTTCACTGTTATGCCGATGACACTCAGCTCTATATTTCTTCACGGCCTGGTGAAACACACCAAATTGAGAAACTTATGGAATGCATAGTCGATATAAAAAACTGGATGATGAGTAATTTCTTACTGCTAAATTCTGAAAAAACAGAGGTGTTACTTATCGGACCTAAAACCCCCACAAGTAATAACCTAGGACACTGTCTAACACTTGATGGCTTCTCTGTAAATTCTTCGTCATCAGTCAGGAACCTAGGTGTGCTATTTAATAGTAATCTCTCCTTTGACAGCCACGTTTCTAGCATTTGTAGAACTGCATTTTTTCATCTTAAAAATATATCTAAACTGAGACCTATGCTCTCAATGTCAAATGCAGAAATATTAATTCATGCGTTTATGACCTCAAGGTTAGATTATTGTAATGCTTTATTGGGTGGTTGTTCTGCGCGCTTAATAAACAAATTACAGATGGTTCAAAATGCAGCAGCTAGAGTTCTTACTAGAACCAGGAAGTATGAGCACATTAGCCCGGTTCTGTCAACACTGCACTGGCTCCCTACTAAACATCGTATAGATTTTAAAATCTTGTTAATTACTTATAAAGCCCTGAATGGTTTAGCTCCTCAGTACTTGAGCGAGCTCTTATCGCATTATAGTCCTTCACGTCCACTGCGTTCTCAAAACTCTGGCCATTTGATAATACCTAGAATATCAAAATCAACTGCGGGCGGCAGATCTTTTTCCTATTTAGCGCCCAAACTCTGGAACAATCTACCAAACACTGTTCGGGAGGCAGACACACTCTGTCAGTTTAAATCTAGATTAAAGACCCATCTCTTTAACCTGGCGTACACATAACACACTAATACACTTCTATTATTCAAATCCGTTAAAGGATTGTTAGGCTGCATTAATTAGATCAACCGGAACCGGGAACACTTCCCATAACACATGATGTACTTGTTACATCGTAAAAAGATTGACATCTACGCTAATATTAGTCTGTTTCTTTCTTATTCCGAGGTCACTGCAGTCACCAGATCAGATGGTGGATCAGCACCTAGAGACGACCTCTACTACAGCCCTGAACGTCAGCGGAGACCAGGACACCTAGATGAGCCCCAGAGATAGACCCCCAGTGAGGACCCCGTCACCTAGAGAGCCATCAGGAAAAGACCTCGGGAACCTGTTGAGCCATCCAAACTGACTTTGCAGCAGTTGGAATTTAACTGCTGTGTCGTCTGGCCAGAGGAGAAATGGCCCCCCGACTGAGCCTGGTTTCTCCCAAGGTTTTTTTTCTCCGTTCTATCACCTATGGAGTTTTGGTTCCTTGCCGCTGTCGCCTCTGGTTTGCTTAGTTGGGGACACTTCATTTCCAGCAATATCGTCGACTTGATTGAACAGAATTTTTTTTTAACTGAACTTAGCTGGACGATGCCATCACTGAATTCAACAATGAAATGCCTTTAACTGAAAATTGAGTGTTTAATCTTGTCATTTTACATTATTGACACTATTTTCCCATTTTGATATTGTGCAGTTGCTTTGTCACAATTTGTATTGTTAAAAGCGCTATATAAATAAAGGTGACTTGACTTGACTTGACTTGTGAGGAGAATGGAAGGTGTAAGAAGAAACGGGTCACTTGGATCAGTAGACACCGGCACCAGCGGTCTAGCATTGATGATGGCAGTTACTTCAGCCATGAAAGTAGTGAGCACTTCATGAGTTAATTTCATGTGTCCCAACTGAAGGAACATGGAATCTAGTATCTTCCTTGCCATCCCTATCATTCTTTCCCAGGAGCCACCCATGTGGGAGGCATGTGGGGGATTGAATACCCAAGAGCAACCATGTTCTGCTAAGTATTTTTGAACACTTTTATCATCGATGTTCGATGGGATCTGAAGCTCCTTACACGCAC
This sequence comes from Aspiorhynchus laticeps, assembly GCA_023376895.1. NCBI lineage: Eukaryota > Metazoa > Chordata > Actinopteri > Cypriniformes > Cyprinidae > Aspiorhynchus > Aspiorhynchus laticeps. The sequence continues at coordinate 2,946,933 of CM041815.1, forward strand.
CGATGAAATTCGTCCCACGATCTGAACGAATTTGTTTTTATTGGACCTCGGAAAGCAAGGAAGCGCCTGAGGGCATTGATAAAACTGGAGGTGTCCAACGACTCAATTACTTCAATGTGGACTGCCCTGACACTGAGACAAGTGAAGATTACCGCCCATCTTTTGTCATGTGCCAGACCTCCTCTTGTCCGACGTGCATGGATGGACCATGGGCCAAATACGTCTAGGCCTATGTTGGTGAAGGGAGGATCTGTACACATCCGGTCTGATGGAAGAGAAGCCATCTTCTGAGTTTGGAGGTGGCCACGAAGTTTTCGACAAAGTACACAATGATATAGGATATTGTTCACAAGCCTTTTGCCTCCAATGATCCAGAAACCGGCTGCCCGGATAGCTCCTTCGGTGAGTAAACGTCCTTGATGTTGGATTTGTTGATGATAATGCCTTACCTATAAGGCTCCAACATGGTGCTTGCCAGGAACGATTAAAGGATTCTTTTCTTCCTGATCCAGATTCGCTGCTGAAATGCGACCTCCAACACTCAAAAGTCCTTGTTTGTCAATGAATGGATTCAGTGTGATTAATGGACTACTTTTAGGAAGCTTTTTCCCACTCTTGATGCATGCAATTTCTGTTGCATAGGTTTCTTCCTGGATGGCATGAAGAATGACAATTTTAGCCTTTGAGAAGTTTTCTGCTGAGCATGCTGTTGGACAATAATGCCAACTTCTGAGGCATGCGGATTCATCAGTTGCTGGTTTATGGAAAACATTAGCAATGTGAATGAGGCGTCCAATTGAACGGATAAGTGATTGCCAATTAGAGAACCTGGAAAAACGTTGTGATCCCAGCTTCTTGCTCACAGTTGTAGTGCTCATATTGGTCATTTCGGGTCGTACATCTGCATCAAGTGCAGGATTTATGAGCTTGAAAGTTTCCTTCTCTGGAGGGCTAGGAGAGTCTACAAGTAACCTGGGGCCCAGAAGCCATGTGCTGTTTGCGAGGCATGCTGTGGAAATGGACCTTGTGGCTATATCCGCTGGATTTTGGTCTGAGCGTATATAATACCACTGTTCAGGCTGACTGGATCTTCTTATCCTTAAGACTCGGTTGTTGACATAGACATAAAAGCGTCTAGTCTGATTATGAATGTATCCTAACACCACCTTGCTGTCAGTGTAGAAAGTGATGGTGTCAAGATCCATGTCAATCTCAGATGAGATCAGATAATTCCACTGCCAAGACTGCAGCGCACAGTTCTAACCTTGGTATGGTATGTTCAGGAAATGGAGCGAGTTTCACTTTACCCATCACAAAGCTTACACGATTGTCTCTCTCTCCATAGGAGAGCTTGAGATAAGCAACTGCCGCAATAGCTTTGGTGGACGCGTCTGAAAACACACACAACTCTCTGCATGCAGCTTCTGAGGATGACTGTTCGGAGTAAGTTCTAGGTATCTGAAGGTGTCTTAGCTCTTGCAGGGAGTTGCGCCATGCGTCCCATGCCTCTTCCATGTTCTGGGGCAGTGGAGAGTCCCAATCAATGTTCCCCAAGCTTACATCTCGCAAAATAAATTTGCCTTGGATGGTTACTGGGGCCGCAAACCCCAAAGGGTCGAACAGACTATTGATGGTCGACAAGACTCCTCTGCGTGTAAAGGGCTTCACTGCATCAGATACTTGAAAAACGAAATGGTCTATTTTGAGGTCCCAGTTTAGTCCAAGACTGCGTTGTATGGGAAGGTTATCTGTTTCAAGATCAAGATCTTTTAGATCGCTTGCATGGTCTTGTGATGGAAAGGCCTCCATGACCTCTCTCTTGTTTGAGGCAATCTTGTGCAACCTCACATTTGATCTAGCAAGAATGCTTTGTGTCCGCTTCAGTAGACTCACTGCTGCTTCTACTGTGGTAAGGGACTTTAACCCATCATCTACGTAGAAATCACGTTCCACAAACTGTTGCACTTCAGCATCCTGCTCTTGTCCTTCCAAATGGACAGCTTTTCTGAGACCATAGATGGCTACGGCGGGCGATGGACTATTCCCAAAGACATGTACCTTCATACTCCACAATGTCTTTGCTGGGGTCATTGTCTCGGAACCATAAAAATCTCAGAAAGTTTCTGTCTTCCTCTTTAACGAGAAAACAATAAAACATCTGTTGGATGTCTGCAGTTATGGCAACGGACTCTTTGCGGAACCTGAGAAGCACACCCAAGAGAGAATTATTAAGATCGGGGCCTGTTAACAACACATCGTTGAGGGAGACACCACTGTACTGGGCACTAGAATCGAACACTACCCGGATTTGTCCAGGTTTCTTCGGATGATATACACCAAAGATGGGGAGATACCACCGTTCCTCTTCATCTTTGAGAGGTGGAGCCACCTCTGCGTGCCCATTCTCAAAGACTTTCTCCATGAAGGAAACAAAGTGTTCTCTCATCTGTGGTTTCCTCTCAAAGTTGCGCAAGAGTGATAAGAGTCGTTTCATCGCCTGCGACCTATTGTCAGGAAGACGCTGTCGTGGGTTTTTAAATGGCAATGGCGCTACCCATCCATTGTTTACATCTTTTTGAAACTCTTTTTTCATAATGTCCAGAAAGTAGCCATCCTCAATGGACAGAGCTACTTTATCATCATCTCTTGTACGTTGAAACACCATATCACCCAAGTGGTCTGATTGGTGTGTGAGTTTTCTGCTGCAGGATGGATAATGGGAACCACTGTATCTGTCCTTCACCTGCAGGACATTAGGGCATGGTTGAAATAGTGAAGACCGTCCATTATCCAGAGTCTTGGTGTAAAGTGTGCTAACTGTGATTGGCTTATGGACATTTCCCAGGCAGACGTTGCCTACAATGACCCATCCCAGATCAAGTTTTTGTGCGAATGGCAAGTCCTGTGGGCCATTTAGTGTTTTACGCACCTTATGCACTCTGAGGATATCCCGTCCTCTTCCGTAGGAGAAGTAAGATGTGAGCATCTGGATCAATTTCCGGGATGAGATGTGTCACTGATTTGAGATGAGGATAATGAAGAGCAGCAGAAGGTGAAGGAATCTCTGACCGGTTGTTGGGAATCTCATTACACTCGATTAGATCCGGAAGAGGAAGACTAGTCTGTCCATCCATGGATTCAATTTGGAAGCCACCTGCTCGTCTTCCCGTCGTCTCCATAATTCCAGCACATGTTTTTAGTGAATATGGTAAACTAGGGCTTTGGATGCCAAACAAATCAAAGAACTCTGTACGGGCCATTGATCTGTTACTTTGGTCATCAATTATCGCATAAAGCTTCACTGCTTTAGTGCGGCAACCACTTGGATAAACTTTAGCAAGACAGATTTTTGAGCATGATCTGTCAGTCAAATCACCACCACAGACTTGAGTGCAATGTGATGAGATTGTAGATGATATAGGATCCCACTCCCCGCCATGCTCTAGATGGGGGCTTATGTCTTTAGTCATGGGTGCTGGTTCTTGGTGAAGGGCAGTGTCATGATTCTCGCTACCACAATCTGTGCATTTAACATGGGCCTTGCAATATTTTGCAATGTCTAAAGCAGATCCCATTTTCTTTCAGGAATGCTTTACGCTCTTCCAAAGACTTTTCTCGAAAGATGCGACACTTGCGAAGAGGATGTGCCTTTTTGTGTATAGGACACAACTTGTCACAGTCACTGCTAGAGGGTTTGTCTTTATTACAGAAGACAGTAGGTGACACATCTGTTTTGTGGACTGAAATCTCCTTCTGTTTAAACTGTTTCCATGAAGTTAGCTTAGTAGGAGTATCTCCACGAGATGTAAAACTGAAACTTGGGTCATTTCTGATCCTTGCCTGTTGACTAACAAACTCAACAAACACATCAAAGGGAGGAAATGGGACATTGTATTTCAGTTTATAATCCGAGCCCACAGATAACCACCTATCCTGAAGTCCGAAAGGAAGTTTTTCAACCACAGGATTTACTCCGCGAGCAGTGTCAAGTACCGCAAGTCCAGGCAAGTCTCCATCAGCCTTAGCTGACTGCAGCTCCATGAGTAAATCACTTAACTCTCTTAGGTTTGCATAATCTCTGTTTGTTAGTTTGGGAAAACTCTCAAGGCGTCTGAACAGTGAATTCTCTATCACCTCAGGTGAGCCGTAGCATTCCTCTAACCTGGCCCAAATCATTTTCAAACCTCTCTCTGGGTTATTCGTATTCACAGTTCGGATCCGACTGACATGTTCAGCCGACTCCTTTCCAAGCCACTTGACAAGAAGGTCAATTTCTTCGCTACATGTCAAGTCTAAATCTCTGATAGCATTCTTGAATGAACATCGCCAGGCTCTGTAACTTTCTGGTTTATCATTGAATTTCAGCAGCCCTGTAGAGATCAATTCACGGCGAGCCAAGTAACGCACAAAGTCATTCATATTGGAGTTATTATGAACGTACGCAGCAGCGGATGCGAACCCTACAGAAGTGTTGCCCTCTGGATGAAGTGCTGATGTTTTGAGTGGTTGTTCATGAACTTCTTCAGAAAATGGCTCTAGACCAGGCACTGATGGATGTGGGCTATTTATCTTAGCTTGCTGCATGACATAATCTTTAGTGCGCTGTATTGAATCTACTGATGTACGAACTTGCAAAAGTTTACAACTTAATCTTTCACTGTGGTGATCAACAGCAGCTTCGAGTGCATCAGCCTTTGCAACAGCTGCAGCAGTTTCTTTCTCTTGCTTTAACATATCCATAGAGGCTTCTAAATGTGCCTTTTCCATTTTCATTTTCATTTCTTTTTCAGCAAATGATAGACGTGCTTTTGCAGCCTCTGCTTCTGCACGTGCTAATGCAGCTGTAGAACTTGCTGAAGAATGACCTGAATGTTGTGTGGAGACACGAGACCTGGTCTTCCACGTTGATGAGCTTTTCTTCGACATGATTTGAAGAACTGAAGATTACTTGCTTGATGCTGTGTAGAATCAGCTTGAACTGCGATGTCCTGCCCGACAGAGCCGTCGTTTTACTGTACTGTTCTCCATATACGTCCTGTATATACTTCAACAGCAAGTTAAACTCCCCCTCATCAACGTCACAGACACGGGATGTCCTTTTTGCATACTTTAATAAGGGTAGAGTAAAACTATGAAATAAGAAGAAAACGATAAACAATATGAATTGACATTCACAATGTGTACATAAAGGAATACTTCTTACAAATATCTTGTAATCTAGATCTAACTTTCCTGCTTATCAAATAACACAAAAATACATTGTCAGCCAAAAGACAATGATAAATGTAACAATGGCTCTCATATGGTCCGATGAGAAAATACATCTAAGATGCACTCAAATAATACAAATTACAAAAACTTAAAATAATCAAATACAATTGAAGGTAATATGAACAATAACAATAAAACATACCGACGAAGCTACCAAAGGCCATGGATGAATGCAGATGGATACTGATTCACTGCTTCCAGACTCAAGAATAGAATAGCAGGATGGCAGGCACTAATATCCTTGTTAGTCATCTGATCAGTCACATGATAACGACAATGTTATTCTAAGAGCAGCCAGCAGGGGGGGACAAAATACAAACCAAAATGTATTCCTTAATTATTGTTAACTTAGACAATTGCTGTAACAGAACACAGATCAACATGGAAAGAAAGACAGACTGCGAGGTGTGGACAGATATCACAAACTGTTGGAACGGGAAGACGCTGCGCCAATTTGTAAAGGTTAATAAAGACTACAATGGACTTAAAATAAACTTTATGATATAAACACTCTGACTACTTACTATGAGCACAATTTGCATGAGATTTGAGGTAATGGCCAATGACAGCTGTCGTAGAATGTAAAAGTCGTAGAATTTTTTATGAGTACGCTCGTAAAATGTCATATGAATTTGCTGACTTGGTAAATTGTATGAATTATTACTACTTCAACATGAGACTTTTCTGGGGGTTCTTCCTGATGGGGCCGTCAAGTCAAGTCAAGTCACCTTTATTTATATAGCGCTTTTAACAATACAAATTGTGACAAAGCAACTGCACAATATCAAAATGGGAAAATAGTGTCAATAATGAAAAATGACAAGATTAAACACTCAATTTTCAGTTAAAGGCATTTCATTGTTGAATTCAGTGATGGCATCGTCCAGCTCAGTTCAGTTCAAAAAGTTTCTGTTCAATCAAGTCGACGATATTGCTGGAAATGAAGTGTCCCCAACTAAGCAAGCCAGAGGCGACAGCGGCAAGGAACCAAAACTCCATTGGTGACAGAACGGAGAAAAAAACCTTGGGAGAAACCAGGCTCAGTCGGGGGGCCATTTCTCCTCTGGCCAGACGACACAGCAGTTCAATTCCAACTGCCGCAAAGTCAGATTGGATCAGTAGCCCCTCACTGCAGAACAAAGATCCAGGGGGCGGGGTTGGATCCACATCCAGGGGGTGGAGATTGGTAGGTTTAGGGTTGGAGATGGGTAGGTTTAGGGGTGGGGATGGGAGGGTTTAGGGATCAGGGGGTGGAGACGGGTAGGTTTAGGGTTATGTAAGGTGGGAGGAGTTGGATCTAGATCCAACTCCGGCCCCCTGGATCTTGTGTTCTGCAGTGAGGACCATCTCGATTGGATGGCTCAACTGGTTCCCGAGGTCTTTTCCTGATGGCTGTCTAGGTGACGGGGTCCTCACTGGGGGTCTGTCTCTGGGGCTCATCTAGGTGTCCTGGTCTCCGCTGACGTTCAGGGCTGTAGAGGTCGTCTCTAGGTGCTGATCCACCATCTGATCTGGTGACTGCAGTGACCTCGGAATAAGAAAGAAACAGACTAATATTATCATAGATGTCAATCTTTTTACGATGTAACAAGTACATCATGTGTTATGGGATGTGTTCCCGGTTCCGGTTGATCTAATTAATGCAGCCTAACAATCCTTTAACGGATTTGAATAATAGAATTGTATTAGTGTGTTATGTGTACTCCAGGTTAAAGAGATGGGTCTTTAATCTAGATTTAAACTGACAGAGTGTGTCTGCCTCCCGAACAGTGTTTTGTAGATTGTTCCAGAGTTTGGGCGCTAAATAGGAAAAAGATCTGCCGCCCGCAGTTGATTTTGATATTCTAGGTATTATCAAATGGCCAGAGTTTTGAGAACGCAGCGGACGTGAAGGACTGTAATGCGATAAGAGCTCGCTCAAGTACTGAGGAGCTAAACCATTCAGAGCTTTATAAGTAATTAACAAGATTTTAAAATCTATACGATGTTTAGTAGGGAGCCAGTGCAGTGTTGACAGAACCGGGCTAATGTGCTCATACTTCCTGGTCCTAGTAAGAACTCTAGCTGCTGCATTTTGAACCATCTGTAATTTGTTTATTAAGCGTGCAGAACAACCACCCAATAAAGCATTACAATAATCTAACCTTGATTTCATAAACGCATGAATTAATATTTCTGCATTTGACATTGAGAGCATAGGTCTCAGTTTAGATATATTTTTAAGATGAAAAAATGCAGTTTTACAAATGCTAAAAACGTGGCTGTCAAAGGAGAGATTATTATTAAATAGCACACCTAGGTTCCTGACTGATGACAAAGAATTTACAGAGCAGCCATCAAGTGTTAGACAGTGTTCTAGGTTATTACTTGTGGGGGTTTTAGGTCCGATAATTAACACCTCTGTTTTTTCAGAATTTAGCAGTAAGAAATTACTCGTCATCCAGTTTTTTATATCGACTATGCATTCCATAAGTTTATCAATTTGGTGTGTTTCACCAGGCCGTGAAGAAATATAGAGCTGAGTATCATCAGCATAACAGTGAAAGCTAACCCCGTGTTTCCTAATGATATTTCCCAAGGGTAACATATAAAGCGTGAAAAGTAACGGCCCTAGTACTGAGCCTTGAGGAACTCCATACTGCACTTGTGATCGATATGATACCTCTTCATTCACTGCTACGAATTGATGGCGGTCAGATAAGTACAATTTGAACCATGCTAATGCACTTCCACTAATGCCAACAAAGTTTTGTAGTCTATTCAAAAGAATGTTGTGATCGATAGTGTCGAACGCAGCGCTAAGATCCAGTAGAACTAATAGAGAGATACAACCACAATCAGATGATAAGAGCAGGTCATTTGTAACTCTAATGAGAGCAGTCTCTGTACTATGATACGGTCTAAATCCTGACTGGAAATCCTCACAGATATAATTTTTCTCTAAGAAGGAATATAATTGTGAGGATACAACATTTTCTAATATCTTTGACAGAAAAGGGAGATTCGAGATCGGTCTGTAATTAACTAGATCTTTGGGGTCAAGTTGTGTTTTTTTAATGAGAGGCTTAATAACAGCCAATTTAAAGTTTTTGGGAACATATCCTAATGACAATGACGAGTTAATAATAGTCAAAAGAGGATCTATGACTTCTGGAAGCACCTCTTTTAGTAGTTTAGATGGAATAGGGTCTAACATACTGTGATAAAGTGAGGTATGTAACTTTCAATCCAAAGAACCAAACAATGGGTTTTGTGTTCAAGATAATTTTATTCACTGTTTCGTTTCACATGTGTAGAATGGAAGGTGCACATTCCATTGCAACTCATGTTTGTCGGTCTTAGCCTTTTGTGCCTGTAAATAAGAAAAAGGTGAATGTAAATTATGTCAATAATGATTTGTTTGTTAATGGTGAATCTCTTGTCTTACCTTCTTCCTGGAACTTCCTAATAGGAGGGGCTAATAGGAGGGGCTCGCGAACAGGAAGCCTGACTTATACCTTCCCAAAGGAGGAGGATTTCAAGTATTGAGAATGTTGAATATTATTACATTGAATGCATGTCTTTTAAGATTCTCGTTGGTTTTCATGATGAAAATGGAGCTTGATAAAGAAGATGCTAATATTCACGTTTGAATGTTGAGGTTAAACATGATCTCCTAAATAAACTATGTAGATTATATTGGAGATAGCCTTGCCATAGGTACGTTTGAATTTGAGGGGAGGAGCCTCAACTATAAAGAGTCTAATTGTTTGGACAAAATGGGGGGAGAGCGAGAACAAAGGGTGACTGTTGGGCCTGTAGCCAACGTGTTTGATGTTCTCATGTAATTATTATTTTGTTGTTTTTTTTTCTCCTTTATTTTTGTTTGTACTTTGTTTTCCTGTATTGAACTTTGGTGATGGAACTCTGTTACACTGTTTGGAGCATGTCCTGACAAGAAAATGAAATCCCCTTTAAGAAACTTCAGAGTTTTACTTTTTTTTTGCTGCCTGCTTAGCCACAGCTAAGACCATCCTTACTACACATACATGTTGTTGGTTTAGATGATTTAACAAGTTTATACAATTCTTCCTCTCCTATAGTAGAGAATGAGTGGAATTGTTCCTCAGGGGATCTATAGTACACTATTTGATGTGATGATATAGCTGACGGCTGCATGGTTTCAATTTGATCTCTAATAGTATCAATTTTGGAAGTAAAATAGTTCATAAAGTCATTACTGCTGTGCTGTTGGGAAATGTCAACACCTGTTGATGCTTTATTTTTTGTTAGTTTTGCCACTGTATTGAATAAATACCTCGGGTTATGTTTGTTTTGTTCTAAAAGAGACGAAAAGTAATCCGATCTAGCAGTTTTTAAAGCTTTTCTGTTGGATAGGGTACTTTCCCGCCAAGCTAAACGAAATACCTCTAGTTTTGTTTTCCTCCAGCTGCGCTCCATTTTCCGGGCTGCTCTCTTTAGAGTGCGAGTGTGCTCATTATACCACGGTGTTGGACTCTTTTCCTTGATCTTCCTTAAGCGTAAAGGAGCAATTGTATCTAAAGTGCTAGAAAAGAGAGAGTTCATAGTTTCTGTTACATCATCAAGTTGTTCTGAGCTGTTGGATATGCTAAGGAATTGAGATAAATCAGGAAGATTACTTACAAAGCAGTCTTTTGTGGTAGAAGTGATGGTTCTACCATATTTATAAGAAGGAGTTGAATTTACAGCTTTAACTATATGGAGTTTACACAAGACTAGATAATGATCTGATATATCATCGCTTTGCTGCAGAATTTCAACACCATTAACATCAATTCCATGTGACAGTATTAAATCTAGAGTATGATTTCGACTATGAGTAGGTCCTGAAACGTGTTGTCTAACCCCAATAGAGTTCAGAATGTCTATGAATGCTGATCCTAATGCATCTTTTTCATTATCAACATGGATATTAAAATCACCCACAATTAGGACTCTATCTGCAGCCAGCACTAACTCTGATAGAAAATCAGCAAATTCTTTAATAAAGTCTGTATGGTGCCCTGGTGGCCTGTATACAGTAGCCAGTACAAACGTTACGGGGGATTTATCATTAATACTTTTTTCTCTAGATAATTTTATATGAAGCACCATTACTTCAAAGGAGTTATACTTAAAGCCTGTCTTCTGAGAAATACTGAGAATATTGTTATAAATTGTAGCAACACCTCCCCCTTTGCCTTTTGGACGCGGCTCATTTTTGTAACAGTAATCTTGGGGGGTAGACTCGTTTAAAATAATGTATTCATCTGGTTTTAGCCATGTTTCTGTCAAACAGAGCAAATCTAGGTTATGATCATTAATCAAATCATTTACAAAAAGTGCTTTTGTAGAAAGGGACCTGATATTCAGTAAAAAAAGTTTTATCAATTGTTTCTGTGTATTGTAAACATTTTTTTATTTGTTGAACATCAATTAAATGGTTACTCATAAATAGGTTTTTGACGTTTTCTGTATTTTCTAGTTCGGGGAACAGACACAGTCTCTATAGTGTGATATCTAGGTGAAGGAGTCTCTATGTGCTGAGAATTAACTGACTTCTGTGACGTGAGGCGGCTAGCAGACGGTCGGTTTAGCCAGTCTGTCTGCTTCCTGACCTGGGCTCCAGTTAGTCAAGTATGAACTCTAAGACTATGTGCCAAATTTCTAGAGAGAATAGCGGCACCACCCCAGGAGGGATGAACACCATCTCTTTTCAACAGGTCAGGTCTGCCCCAAAAACTCGTCCAATTGTCTATAAAACCTATGTTGTTTTGCGGGCACCACTTAGACATCCAGTCATTTAATGATGACAGTCTGCTATGAATCTCATCACCCCGGTAAGCAGGGAGGGGGCCAGAGCATATTACAGTGTCTGACATCGTTCTTGCAAGTTCACACACCTCTTTAACATTATTTTTAGTGATCCGTGGGATATGTAAAGCAAAGTTTAAGAAATATCACATGCTGTGCAAAATGTAACTGTTCAGTCAAGGTGCTCAGACCAACACAGACGTACCATTGGAAGTGTTTGCCTTTGCAGCTTTTGGTCTTCTCCGTAAATGCACGAGATGGTCAAATTCAAATCCCATGACAGGCCTTTCAGCTGAAACGAAGAGAAATATATGTTGAGACAGTGTGTTAAAATGATCTGTGACTACTTTCAAATTGTATACAGTAAAAACAGTTACTGTGGTAAAAGCATGGTAATTGTTGTTGTTTCTGTGCTTTAACTACAAATACCACATTAAAAATACAGTCACTGTGGTAAACCATGGTAAGTGTTGTGTTATACTGTGCTTTCAATACAAAGAGTAGACAGTATACAGTTACTATGGTAAAATGACAAGTGCTGTGGTTACAATATGTACAAATACCACAGTAAAACTACATTTAAGGTGAAACGTGGTATATGTTGTGGTTACTGTGCATCCCTTACGAAAATAACCCACATGAAAAAATATTATAGTTATTTATAGTAAATAGTGTTTTTGAACTACTACAGTAAAGTGTTTTATATTGTATAAATTATTGTATTTACAACATTTTGTTAATGAATGCTACAGCATACTGTAATATTAACTATAGTGAACTTATAAACTGTAATAAATACTGTAGTATACTTTAGTTTTTACTACAGTAAACTGTAGTGTAATTGTAGTATAATATACCCTATAGTTGTAGAAAACTTAGTACAGTATTGGATAAAGTACTTTGTTTATATTACTATAATTGTTATATTACCACAGAAACTTTACTACAACAAATTATTTCAAGTAGGCCTACTTTACTACAGTTGGTCTTGGTTCAAAAAGACTAGTATTTACTATAAATTACTATAGTATTTTTTTTCATGTGGTCGTGGCTAGAAATTAAACCAAAAAACGGTTGCTATAGTTAATCCATGGTAACCAAGGTCAAGGTTCTTGTTTATTTGTCACATACACAACCACAAATTAACCATGGTTTTGCTACTTTAACCATAGTTTAACCATGGTATTTGTAGTAAAATTGTGATTATACAAATGGGTTGAACGGAGAGGGAGTTTTAACATTAAGTGACATGACGGCTGAGTGACCTCACAATGACGTATAAATATTATTTTAATATCTAAAAAACCAAAGCAGCACAAACGAAACTTTTTACAGCACAAACGGAGCACAAACGATTGAGACTATTTTGGCAACGTTTTGCGTTGGGTGGGGGGCCAACTTCACAGGACTGTAGGAATGTATGTTTCCTGATCTAATCCCATTTTTCTTGCTATATCCACTCTCTGACTTCATTATAATTCTGAAACATGATCGTTCTGTCATTTGAGCCTTACTGGAAACGGAAAAAAAATACACGTTTGTTACATAACAACGGGAGGACAACTATTTAAAGCTGAAAATTATTAAAGGTAAGGATTAATAGCTCATGGTGCAGCACCGGGTGTTTAGCCCTGGAATGAATAAGTGGAAGTGGCCGTGCATATTAATATATTCTAATGTTCCAAATATGATTGGAACATTACTTTACTCTACTTTAACATTACTTTTACATTACTTTACTTTAACACTGGATTTTGCTATAAACCATAAATATTTGACTGAAACTTGTCTATTAATATTTTTTTTTGCATGAACTTTAACTTTGAAAATTTTTAACTGTTGCCCCGCCTCTTAATTCTCAACCGCGTACTTTAAATTCCTTTCTATGGTCTCGTGCTAGGAAAACACGAATGAACATTGTGCTTTGCGAGTTACCCATCGCGTGTTGGTAGGTGGCGTGTGCCACACTTTGCTTTGCCGATTGCGAAACGTGATTAGTAAACAGTTTGCCAGAATATACCCTGACCCAATGTCCTAGTTATGCCGTCATTTAAGGCATGAAGTTACCAAAAAGGCGATTAAAGCTGCCTTAAAACTGTGTGTATGCATGCAATGTGATATGCGTCACATTTAAGAACATGTCTCTGAAATGGTTTTCATATGACTCATATGTCAGGATGCTGACTTCAGTTCAGCATTCAACGCAATCATCCCTCAACAGCTCACTCACAAATTGGTCCATGCTCAACACCTCTCTGTGCAACTGGCTGTTGGATTTCCTGACCGGGAGACGGTCAGGCAGTACGGTTCGGCATTAACACATCCAGCACCATCACACTGAACACAAGGGCCCCCCAAGTGTGCTGAGCCCCCTCCTCTTCACTCTGCTGAACCACGACTGCACACCGTCACACAACTCTAAACTTTTCATCAAGTTTGCGGATGACGCGACTGTGGTGGGTCTCATTAGCAACAGAGATGAGACAAACTAGAGGAGCGAGGTGAACCACCTGGCCGGGTGGTGCAGTGACAACAATCTCTCTCTGAATGTGGAGAAGACGAAGGAGATTGTTGTTGACTTCAGGAGAGTGCACACTCAGCATGCTCCTCTGACCATCAACGGTGCGACTGTGGAGAGAGTGAGCAGCACACCCGTTCTGGGTGTGCACATCACAGAGGACCTCTCCTGGACTAACAACACTGCGGCACTGGCCAAGAAAGCACAGCAGCGTCTCTACTTCCTCCGCAAACTCAGAAGAGACAGAGCTTTTACATTTACATTGTATGTATATATAGGACAGTAGAAAGGATCATTGGTGTGCACCTGCCCAGCCGTCAGGACTTGTATTACTCCAGAGTGAAGAAACGGGCAGGTAACATCATTACAGACCCCTCTCACCCTGGACACGACCTGTTTGCACTTCTCCCTTCAGGCAGACGCTACAGATCTCTGTGCACTAGAACATCTAGGCATAAAAACAGTTTTTCCCCCATGCCATCTCGAGCCTAAACAACTAACACAGGAATTATTACCTGTGTTCTGTAATTCATGCCCGTAATTCATCCCCCATCTCTAATTATTTACTCTTTCTCTAGTACTATGTAAATATGTATGCATAATTTTCTATACAGCTGTATATGTAGAGTAAATAAGGCACAAATCTGTACATAAATCTTCTGTTCCAGATTCATACACATTATTATTATTATTATTATTGTTAAGTCTTATTTAAATGTTCTGTTCTTCAGATATGTATGCATGTATGCATGTATGTACCAAGAGCTTCTTAAAAAACACAACAAATTCCTCGTGTGTTTGCGCACACTTGGCGAATAAAGCTGATTCTGATTCTGATTCTGATTGTATATCACATATATCTGCACAGTTTTGTTTTATTTTTGTTTTATTTAACTGTTTGCACTCTATCTGCCATGTGCCTTATGCCACTTTATCTATCTCTTTTTTTTCTTTTTCTACAATGTCCTCATTTGTATATCTGTATAGTTTGTATGTACATATGTTTAAACTCTATTTATCTGTATTTGTACGTCTACTGTCAGTGTTTAATGTTAACTGTATGCACCAAGTGTCTGAGAGTTACGCAATTTCAATTCTCTGTATGTATGTGCTGTACATGTGGAAGAATTGACAATAAAGCAGACTTGACTTGACGACTTGACTTTCCAAAACTTCTCTGAGGCACCCCAGCACTGTCTCCCTCATCTAACACACCCGATTCAACTCGTCAGTTCATTAGAAGAGACTAAGACCTGAAGTGAGTCAGAAAGCAGCAGCAGCTTTTAAAGCAATATCAGGCAAATAATAATAACCAGCTGCTGTGATGTCTATTAATCCAAGAACAAAAGAAAAAAAGAGGAAATCAATAACTTTTATAGCTTTAAGGGGTTCATCTATATTTAATTTAGAATTTAGTGTTTGGTAACTATTCATTTTCTGTATATTTCTGCTGAAGGGCACAGGTAGCTAAATATGTCATTTATTGTAATGGGTTTGTGTGAAGATTGTTTTCACTTAAATTAGAAGTTTAGTCTGAAAAATGTTAAAATTGATAGCTGTCAATTATACTGTAATGCTGAATGGCTACAGTCAATGGTTAAATATTAAGGGGGAAAAACTATTTTATAGAGACATCAGTAGTATTGATATCAGTGATGCTGGCCTTCAATCGTAAAAAAGATGCCATTAAAGAAATATAAAAAATATTTTACATTACATTTACATTTAATCATTTAGCAGACGCTTTTATCCAAAGCGACGTACAAATGAGGAGAACAATAGAAGCAATCAGACCATCGAGAGAGCAACAGTATACAAGTGCCATGACAAGTCTCAGTTACTTCCCATAACACATGATGTACTTGTTACATCGTAAAAAGATTGACATCTACGCTAATATTAGTCTGTTTCTTTCTTATTCCGAGGTCACTGCAGTCACCAGATCAGATGGTGGATCAGCACCTATAGACGACCTCTACAGCCCTGAACGTCAGCGGAGACCAGGACACCTAGATGAGCCCCAGAGACAGATCCCCAGTGAGGATCCTGTCACCTAGACAGCCATCAGGAAAAGACCTCGGGAACCTGTTGAGCCCTCCAATCTGACTTTGAAGCAGTTGGAATTGAACTGCTGTGTCGTCTGGCCAGAGGAGAAATGGCCCCCCGACTGAGCCTGGTTTCTCCCAAGGTTTTTTTCTCCGTTCTGTCACCAATGGAGTTTTGGTTCCTTGCCGCTGTCGCCTCTGGCTTGCTTAGTTGGGGACACTTTATTTCCAGCAATATCGTCGACTTGATTGAACAGAAACTTTTTGAACTGAACTGAGCTGGACGATGCCATCACTGAATTCAACAATGAAATGCCTTTAACTGAAAATTGAGTGTTTAATCTTGTCATTTTACATTAATGACACTATTTTCCCATTTTGATATTGTGCAGTTGCTTTGTCACAATTTGTATTGTTAAAAGCGCTATATAAATAAAGGTGACTTGACTTGACTTGACTTAGTCTAGCACAGTACACGTAGCTAGGATTTTTTTTAAATTTTTTTTTTATTAAATAGAATAGGTAAGTGTTAGTATTAGTTAGTCAGGTGCTGGCAAAAAAGATGCGTCTTTAGATGTTTTTTTGAAAATGGCTAAAGACTCAGCTGTTCAAATTGAGATCGGGAGGTCATTCCACCAGTTGGGCACAGTCCAGGAAAAGGTCCGTGAGAGTGATTTGGTACCTCTTTGGGATGGCACCACAAGGCGTCGTTCACTTGCAGAACGCAAGCTTCTGGAGGGCGCATAAGTTTGAACTAGCAAGTTTAGGTATATTGGTGCAGTGCCAGTTGTGGTCTTGTAGGCAAACATCAGTACCTTGAATTTGATGCGAGCGGCTATTGGTAGCCAGTGTAACCTGATGAAGAGAAGGGGTAACGTGAGCTTTTTTTGGCTCATTAAAGACCACTCTGGCTGCTGCATTCTGGATCAGTTGCAGAGGCTTGATAGTACATGCGGGAAGGCCCGCCAAGAGAGCATTACAATAGTCTAGTCTGGAGAGAACAAGAGCTTGGACAAGGAGTTGTGCGGCTTGCTCTGACAGGAAGGGCCTAATCTTCCTAATGTTCTATAAGGCAAATCTGCAGGACCAGGCCGTTGTAGCAATATGGTCTGTGAAGCTTAACTGATCATCGATCACAACTCCAAGGTTGTCCCGGAAGGAGTTATGGTTGACGAACCCAGCTGTATAGAGAAGTTGTGGTAAAGTGATGGGTTGGCTGAGAACACGAGCAATTCTGTCTTAGCAAGATTGAGCTGATCATCCAGCTAGAAATGTCAGGCTGCAATACGAGCAGTTATCGGATCAGTTATACGAGCAGTTAACCAGAATCGGATCATCTGGTTGGAATGAGAAGTAGAGTTGAGTGTCATCAGCATAGCAGTGGTAGGAAAAGCCATGCTTCTGAATAACCGATCCTAATGACGACATGTAGATGGAGAAGAGAAGTGGTCCAAGCACTGAGCCTTGAGGAACTCCAGTAGCAAGAAGTTGTGACTTTGAAACCTCACCCCTCCAAGACACCCTGAAGGACCTATCTGAGAGGTAAGACTCGAACCACAGGAGGGCGGTTCCTGAGATGCCCATCTTTCTGAGGATGGACATGAGGATCTGGTGGTTAACTGTGTCAAAGGCAGCAGACAGATCCAGCAAGATGAGTACAGAGGATTTGGAAGCTGCTCTTGCCAGTCTCAGGGCCTCTGTAAACGATAGTAGGGCAGTCTCAGTTGAGTGGCCACTTCTGAAGCCAGATTGGTTGTTGTCTAGAATGTTGTTCTGATTTGTGAGTAGCTAAAATATACTGTCTTTATGTTGTTTGTACATTGTACATTTGAAGATTGAATGTGAAATTATTGCAATATAAAAGTATATTTAAAAACTTTAATGTTAGGTGGGATTAATCGCGATTAATTTTAGAAAAATGTGCGATTAATTAGTTATTTTTTTTATCGATTGACAGCACTAATTTAAATACAAAGTACATTTGATTTTTTCAATGGTATTAAAATACAAAATGGTATTTTGTATTTCAAATACGTATTTTAAATACATGTATTTTAAATACTGCCCATCCCTGCTACTATCCATTCATATCCCAAAACATATATGTTGAAAAGAGTATGCCAAAAGTCTATTACAGGTCGATTTTTGAAGTGTGGATCTGTAAGGTCCACGCATTGGCCCAAGGACGGTCTCCAATAGTGGATGAAGGTTTCCTGCGTGTTCGGTCTTTTCAGCGCGCAAAGTTATTCAATTTAGGTTAAATTCAAATCTGACTCTAATTTAGTTTTTTAAATTTTATTATGACCTCGAATTTAGATTGAAACGCCAATTGGTTGTTTGTCCATTTCTAATTATTATTATTATTCTCACATTTAAGCTGGCTGCACACTAGACGATTTTCAAATCTTAACCGATTTTAAAACCATGGGAGACCACAGACCTGAAGACAGTTCAACCAATTTTTAGCCTTATAATCCTCTGAAAGAGCACACTAGATGATTCGAGCAGACAGCGAGACCTCACACTTGAAGATTGTAGGAACGATTTCACAGTGACACGTGATCTCATGGGGCCTCATTTATAAAGTGTGCATACGCTCAGATTTGATCTTAGAGTTTGCGTACGCTTAAATCCACGCCAAAGCTCATATTTATAAAGACGGTCTTTGACGTGGAAAAGTGCTTACCGCCACGTCAAGGTCTGAGCAGGCGTACGCACTTTTCCTTGTGGCAAAGTGCAGCTATTTGAATATCTAATAAAAGCGGTGTACGTGCAAGCACCGAATTTATCATAAACGACAAAGATGAAGTGTGAGAGATTAATTGTGCAGTGTAGTCAGATTTTTTATTAACGGGAGTTTTTGCGAGATTAAACTGACCTTTTTAGTAGCCTAATGTTGAGAGTTCTTTACTCGCATTCTAGGCTACACAGTTTATTCCTTGTTGTTGTTTTTTTACGTCAACTTGCGACGTCTTGTTTTACTACTATTGCGTAAAAAACGCAATAGTAGTAAAGTAGTTTGTCTGTGTAGCCTATAAGAATCTATCCTTCAATAACGTTTTTAATATATTCTATTCAATAACATTGTTAACTGTTTTTATTTATAACATCTGCTGCTTTGCTTCTGTGAAAATTAATAGAGACATCAGCCTTAAACTTTGTTTTTGTCATTTACATCAGTTATATTTGTATAAAAGACACTAGATATGTTTGTATCAGTACATTAATGGCACATTTGAGCAGCATTAGTAAACTGTAAATATAAAGAAATTCCAAATCACATGCAGTTTTTTTCAGACCTGAGACCATAATCGTGTAATAATTTATTTTATGATATGAAACGTCCAATTTTTCTACTACCACCACTACTACTATATTATTTCTGTTGTTTCTAATAGTAATTTAACCACACACACATTGTTTGTCCAAAGAATAATTACACATTATGAGATAATTTGGATCCACGCATGTTAATAATTCCTATGCATCTATGGCCTATAAAATGGCCTAACTTTTATTTGTTTATTTAAAAATACAGTTATTTATATTTTAAAATACTGTAAAAATACAGTTATTTATATATATATAAAATAGTTTTTTTTTTTTTGCTGAGATTTGATGTTGTGACAATTTTGCATCATGATTAGGCAATGATGTCATCGCGCAATGACATCATAATGTCATTTAGCAACTTTTAGCAACAAATCGATCTTCCTTTAGCAACTTTCTATGAAAATTAGTTGGCAACACTGCATTTGTTGCATTAAGTGGGGACATAATTACTGATTATAATGACTTATACTGTCTTTTTCACTGATAAAATTACTGTTACTTTATCTTTATTTAATTTAGAATTTAGTGTTTGATAACTTTATTAAATTAGGCTATATTTTCTTGCTAAAGGGCACAGGTAGCTATATGATATTTATGATAATGGGGTTATGTGAAGATTGTTTTACGTTCACTTAAATTAAAAGTTAATTAATAAATATTAAATTGATAGCTCTGCATGTTGAATGGCTATAGTCAATGTTTAAATATTAGGGAAAAAAATTCTTGGAGACATCAGTTGGTAGTGATGCTTGCCTTCAGTCCTAAAAAAAGATGGCATTATACAAATATTAAAAATATACTTTATTTTTGTTGCTTCTACATTAATTCGAAGATTGAATGTAAAATGATTGCAATATAATAGTATAATTTCAGAAAAAATGCAATTAATTGGCAAAAAAATAATAATCGAATGACAGCACTTATATATATATATATATATATATATACATACGTGACCCTGGACCACAAAACCAGTCTTTAAGTCGCTGGGGTGTATTTGTAGCAATAGCCAAAAATACATTGTATGAGTCAAAATGATTGATTTTTCTTTTATGCCAATCATTAGGACATTATGTAAAGATCATGTTCCATGAAGATATTTTGTAAATATATCAAAACTTAATTTTTGATTAGCAATATGCATTGCTAAGAACTTCATTTGGACAACTTTAAAGATGATTTTTTTGCACCCTCAGATTCCAGTTTTTCAAATAGTTGTGTCTCATCCAATCCTAACAAATCATACATCAATGGAAAGCTTGTTTATTCAGCTTTCATAAGATGTATAAATCTCAATTTCGAAAAATTGACCCTTATGACTAGTTTTCTGGTCCAGGGTCACATATACTGTATATGTGATCTCAAAGTTTACAAACCCTCCATGAACTGGATCTCGCTCACGCGCGCTGTCTGTGGAAGTTTGGCCAGGACCGGTTCCAGAATAAATCATTTTTGTCCCGTCTATTGCTTTGGTTATCACTGTCTTGTTCTACATCTCTCATACCACTGTGGTGATTTTCATGTTGCTAACTTGCTGCAGTGAAGCTTCCGGATGTTTGTGCTTCAAGCTGCCCAAAACAACAGCTGTACGAATCACTGCACACGCCCCTTACTGATGCTCATTTCATTATATTCACTTTCAAACGGTTTCTGAAACACACAGAGGACGATTTTAATCTTGTATCAACTTTTCCACTTATAGAAGGCATTAGATTACACGCGGCTTTGTTCCGTGACTGATGCTCGCCTCGAGTTTGATCTGACCGGGGCACAACAAACATTTCCTCGTCGCGTGTTTTTGTCTCCAAAGAAAGTCAAGAGCCTCTGCTTGGTGTTTGCTTGGTTTTTACTGCGTCAAACTGTTTTACCACTCGAGTTTTGCCCTTAAATGTAGGAGAAGAAAACACAAGCGAGAGGGGCTCGAGGAGGCACGCAGACACAGAGCGGCGCGAGTTGAGTCTATAAGGTTCTCATGTGTTGTTTAAGAGCGCAGCGCTGCTCGAGCGACACTCATCTTTGAACTCCGTGTTTGAAAGACTGTAAATCCGCTCGGAAAAATGGCAGAAACCGCTCCAGCCCCGGCTGCTACAGTCCCGAAGGCCAAAGCGCCCAAGAAGAAGTCCGCTGCCAAAGCCAAGAAAGCAGGCCCAAGTGTCGGTGACCTGATCGTCAAAGCCGTGTCCGCGTCCAAGGAGAGAAGCGGCGTGTCTCTTGCCGCGCTGAAGAAAGCTCTCGCCGCCGGCGGCTACGACGTGGAGAAGAAGAACTCCCGCGTCAAGCTCGCCATCAAGAGCCTGGTGACTAAAGGCACCCTGGTGCAGGTCAAAGGGACCGGCGCCTCCGGCTCCTTCAAGCTCAGCAAGAAGCAAACCGAGACCAAGAAGAAACCGGCTCCTAAAGCGAAGAAGCCCGCGGCCAAGAAACCCGCTGCTGCCAAGAAACCCAAGAGCGCAGCGGCAAAGAAGCTCGCCGCAAAGAAATCGCCCAAGAAGGCCAAGAAACCCGCCGCTGCAGCCGCGAAGAGCCCCAAGAAGGCAAAGAAGCCGGCAGCGCCCAAGAAAGCAGCCAAGAGCCCCAAAAAAGCCAAGACTGCCAAACCCAAGGCAACAAAGCCTAAAGCTGCCAAGCCTAAAAAGGCAGCCCCCAAGAAGAAATAAATATCTACTGTTTTATTCCCCAACGGCTCTTTTCAGAGCCACCCACTAACTCTATAGAAAGAGCAAAGAAAGACCCAGTAGTTTGATTATTGTGGAAGTAAATTATTGTAAGACTGCATCTGAGTTTACTTCGACTCGCAATGTATGTTGACTGAATTTAGAAACGCCAGTTATTCACGTTTATTAATACGAACAGCTTTAAAGGATCACCGATCTAAATTTAATTAGGTAAAAAACAATATTGCCCTTTGCATTGACTTTTTTTTTTACATTTTCAACCCCCCCCCCCCAAAAAAAATTCTTTAATGCTTTCTGTCATGTGTTTGTTTAGTCTAAAATGCAGCACAATCCGGTCGCCAGTTGTGGGGGTGTGGCTTTGGCGGTGGGTTTTGGAAGGAAGTTCATGATTGGTTTAAAATCTTACAAGGCTCTAAACCAATGCGCGACTGGCAGGTGCGTTTAAAAACAGTTTAGCTGAGCTGGCAGACTTATTATTTCTATTCTAAGAACGTAAACGTCTTTACAATCAATAATGAGTGGAAGAGGTAAAACCGGCGGTAAGGCCAGCAGTGTTGCCAGATTGGGTGGGTTGCCGCCTAATTGGGCTTCTTTTGATCGGTTTGGACCGGAGAATAACGCATTGGGCGGGTAGACAAAATTTGGGCTGCTTTTAAGAAATTAAAAGCCGCCCAATCAGCTGCTTTTTTTCTTCACATTTATCTTTAGTCATGTTATTTTAATATGTTCGAGCTCAAAGTATCACAGTAAAATAATGTGTAGTGCAATCATCAACTAATTTTTCCTTAACGCAACCCTTATTGGTTCAGTTTAACCGAGACCTGTCAGTGAATTCACCATCTTTTATGTTGGTGAGATGTGATGACTCGTGAGTGACGGGGTTTTGGCGCTATAAAGGGCAAGATTTAAATGTGCAGCTATATATTCATTCATTCATTCATTTTAAGTGATTGCGATGGCAAAGTGGCCTAAATATAAGTTACACGAGAAAGAGTCTAGTGACTCAAATCTCACAACGTGGATTATACCTGATGACAGATGAAATGAAGATTTCTAAATATAACTGTAACTGAAATGAGAGAACAGTTGAATGATTTATTAAAAATCAAAACTGAATATGGCGATGCTGTTCTGCATCAGAACATCTTTTAAACCATCCAGACTCTACTTGGGTATACTTGGCATTGACATGCAGCTGCTGGACTTGAACAGTTTTGACTGCAAACTTCTGCATTATGTTCTAAGATAAGACAAGATGACGCCGAGGATGGCAGCCGTGTTGCGAGCTCCGAGAAAACTCTGCAGGTTTTCGTATGTTTTGTTTGTTTTTCTGTTGTTTTACGTGTTAGATGTTGTTAGTATAACTGTCTACGTTAGAGACACGCTTTTAAAGATCGGTTCTTCCGTCGCGCAACGCAAACCGGACTTTGAGTTCCTGAACGCCGGTGGATTGTTTACAGACACCGCATCAGAGCCCTTTGTCTGGAACGCACGACCACGACGAAAGAAACGCAGCTGGAAAAGAGCGAAGAGAGCTGGCGTTCTCGTCAGACTGAGACGCCGTGCCTTTCGACCTCCTCTCCCAACCATTCTGCTGGCTAACGTTCAGTCACTGGATAACAAACTCTGTGAACTGCGTGCGCGCATCTCATACCAACGAGAAACAAGGGAATGCTGCGTTATTTGCCTCACAGAAACCTGGATGTCTGCAATGGTTCCAGACTCAGCCATCGAGCTCACGGGCTTCTCCGTGCATCGCTCGGACAGAACGAAAGAGCTCACAGGGAAAAGCAGAGGTGGGGGCGTTTGTTTCTACATCAACAACTCGTGGTGTGATGAAAGGAATCTACACTCCATTAAATCCTTCTGCTCCCCTGATCTGGAATTTCATATGCTTCTGTGTCGACCATTCTGGCTACCGAGGGAATTTACAGTGATCATAATCACGGCTGTTTACATTCCCCCTCAAGCCAACACAGACCAGGCACTCAGGGAACTGTATGGGAATATAAGTGATCAGGAAACCGCGCACCCAGATGCAGCATTTGTTATTACGGGGGACTTTAATAACGCCAACTTCAGAACAATAGCTCCAAAATACTTTCAACACATCACCATCAACACGCGTGGTGATCGTGTACTGGACCACTGCTACTCTCCTTTCCGGGACGCCTACAAATCCCTCCCCCGCCCACCTTTTGGCAAATCAGATCACTCCTCCGTTCTGCTCCTGCCTGCTTATAGGCAGAAACTGAAACGTGAAGCACCCGCCCTCAGGACAGTTCAATGCTGGTCGGACCAATCGGACGCTATACTACAGGACTGTTTTGATCACGTGGACTGGGACATGTTCCGGGCAGCATCTGATGACGACATAGAGGAGTACTCAGATTCTGTAACGTGTTTCATACGGAAGTGTATAGAGGATGTTATTCCGACCAAAACGATACGCATCTACCCCAACCAAAAACCGTGGATTAACAGCGATGTTCGATCAGCCTTGTCAGCGCGGACATCTGCCTTTAAATCCGGAAACACTGACGATCGGAAACAAGCCAGTTATGATCTCAGGAGATCCATCAAAGCAGCCAAACGACAATATAAAAACAAAGTTGAAGAACAATTCAACAACAATAACCCAAGAAGCATGTGGCAGGGCATCAACAACATCACAGGTTTTAAAGGGAATAAACCAGCCACTGTGAACATTGCGGCCTCTCTACCGGATGAGCTGAATACCTTTTACGCTCGTTTCGAGGCTCATAACACCGCCCACACAGAGTGCGCTCCCACGGCTGCTGCAGAAGAGGTGAGTCCACTCTCCCTTTCTGTCGCGGATGTAACTCGATCCTTCAAACGGGTGAACATCCGCAAAGCTGTGGGCCCGGATGGCATCCCAGGCCGTGTGCTCAAAGCATGCGCTTACCAACTAGCCGGGGTTTTTACAGACATCTTCAATCTGTCCCTCTCTCTGTCTGTGGTTCCCTCATGCTTCAAAAAATCCACCATTGTGCCCATACCTAAGAAAAATAAAATCACATGCTTGAATGACTGGAGGCCCGTTGCTCTGACACCCATCTTCAGCAAGTGTTTTGAGAAGCTCATCAGAGACCACATCTGCTCTGTGCTGCCTGCCTCACTGGACCCACTACAATTTGCATACCGCAGAAACCGTTCCACAGACGACGCTATTGCCTTCACCCTGCACACTGCTCTCTCCCACCTGGAAAATAAGAACACCTATGTGAGGATGCTGTTCGTGGATTATAGTTCAGCATTTAACACCATAGTGCCTGCCACACTGGTTGAGAAGCTCCAGACTCTGGGACTGAACAGATCTCTGTGCAGCTGGATCCTGGACTTCCTGACAGGCAGAAGTCAGGTGGTCAGAATGGGCAACAACACTTCATCTCCGCTGACCCTCAACACTGGTGCCCCGCAGGGCTGCGTCCTCAGCCCACTCCTGTACTCCCTGTACACACACGACTGTACAGCTACACACAGCTCCAACGTCATCGTCAAATTTGCCGATGACACAACGGTGATAGGCCTGATCACCGACAACGATGAGACGGCCTACAGAGAGGAGGTGAGTACCCTGACTAAATGGTGCCAGGAGAACCACCTCTCACTCAACATCGACAAGACCAAGGAGCTGGTGGTGGATTTCAGGAGACAGAGCAGAGAACACACACCCATCTCCATCGACAAGACACCTGTGGAGCGGGTAAACAGCTTTAAGTTCCTCTGCGTTCACATCACCGAGGATCTCACATGGTCCACTCACACAGATGCAGTGCTGAAGAAGGCACATCAGCGCCTCTTCTTCCTGAGACGGCTGAGGAAGTTTGGAATGAGCCCCAGCATCCTCAGATCCTTCTACATCTGCACCGTGGAGAGCATCCTGACCGGCTGCATCACCGCCTGGTTTGGAAACAGCACCGCTGGCAACCGCAAAGCTCTGCAAAGGGTTGTGCGAACTGCCCGCCACATTGTTGGAGGTGAGCTTCCCTCCCTCCAGGACATCTACACCAGGCGGTGTATAAGGAAAGCCAGGAGGATCATCAAGGACTCCAGCCATCCATCCCACAGACTGCTCTCTCTGTTGCCCTCAGGGAGACGTCTCCGCAGCATCCGATCCCACACTAGCCGACTGAGGGACAGCTTTTTTCCTCAGGCTATCAGGCTAATGAACAGTCAGAAGAACTAATTCACCCTACATCACACTCCCACTCACACATCATGCCATGCATTGCACTTTACCGCAGTTCACTGGACTACACGCACACACTGCAATAATACAACCTATCTGCTATCACTGGATACCATACAATGCACATCCACGACATTGCATATGTATAATCTGTTGCACCTTTGCACAACTATCTATTGCACAACTAATCTGTTGTAAATCTATAATCCGTTGCACCTTAATTGGGATGTGTAGCTCTCATGAAATCCAAAATGAGCCAATATTTGGCATGACATTTCAAAATGTCTCACTTTCAACATTTGAAATGTTATCTATATTCTATTGTGAATAAAATATAAGTTTATGAGATTTGTAAATTATTGCATTCCTTTTTTATTCACAATTTGTACAGTGTCCCAACTTTTTTGGAATCGGT
Source organism: Aspiorhynchus laticeps (assembly GCA_023376895.1). Taxonomy (NCBI): domain Eukaryota; kingdom Metazoa; phylum Chordata; class Actinopteri; order Cypriniformes; family Cyprinidae; genus Aspiorhynchus; species Aspiorhynchus laticeps. Next base: position 2,973,217 of record CM041815.1, read on the forward strand.
TTGTATATGATAACCAGGGCCTATGTTCATTTCAGACATTAAGAACCAAATTTTGTCTACCAGCATCTGCATATTTTGTTTTTCTTCAATTGCGTTCTGCTCTCAAAGCGTATGGCGTTCCTTTTCCTCTCATCCTATGCGGGACTGGATTGCACCATCTGCTGGTCGGCCATCTGTTTCCTTAATATATAATAAAATTATTGATTGCATTACAAAACCTTTTTCTATTAAAACTATTTGGAATAGGGAATTATCTGACCTTAATTTATCTGTCGACTGGAAGAGAGTGTGGTCTAATCTCATCTTAACATCTAAAAATCTGGCTCATCGTCTTATTCACTTCAAAGTTATTCATAGAGCATACATAACTCCTTAAAAAAGATTTAAAATTAAACTACAATCAAATTTGAACTGCCATATATGCAGAGCCGATCCTCCCTATACGCAGGATACGCACGCTGCGTAGGGCCCCCGAAACACCAGGGGGCCCCCTTGATCTCAAAAATGTTTTAATTTTAGTTTCGTATTTTGGCCATTGGTTCTGAAAACACGAATGATCGTTTCTTTTAATTTGGTGCGCTGTCACGCTCTCTACGTACAAATCAGCCAAATCATGTAACGTGAATGTCGTCCAGTCTCTTGCTCTTACTTGAAGGAAAAAAAAAAAGAGCTTACACGAGCCGCGGAAGAGATACTGTTTCTCGAGCGCTTTCCGCGAGCGCGATTCGAGACGGAATGAAACACTGGCAAATGCGTCTCATCCATTCTAACCCCCCCACCCGCGGGATCCTTAGGAATACAATAAAATTATTTCCCCTTTGCTTTCTTCCATCTGTTCTGGCATCCTGGCGCACAGCAGCTGCCCACCATGTTGAAATAGTAAGGTTTGTAAGGTCTAAACAGTGGTTTTAAATTATTGTCCGATCACTGTCGATACCAATGCTACAGCCACTGTAGCGCTCTCCTGATGGCCTGCCAAAATGGAGTTTAGATTGCGTGACGTCAACCTCCGGAGCTCTGTTGTAATCAGGAGGAAAATGTAGAACGTTATAATGAAATGTCCAAGAGACAGCAAGGAAAGAAATATACTGATTGATGAACTTAAGGAAAATGTACGGCTAAATGACTTTGACAACAATATAAAACAACGGCTCTTCTAAGAACCCCCACATTTTCATAAAAGAGTGTCTTTCAATATGGTCCATTTTTAATTGTTCTTGTAACTACTAAATATAAGTGGCGTTTTAAAAGAATTAACTTAAAATTTGCTGTTAGCATCAGAAAAAAGTCAATTCAATTATCAGTTCAATCATCCTCATAATAAAATCATCTTCCACTTTAAACTGAATATACTGTAGCCTACTGTATTTCTGAAAAATGTTGATTCCATAAGACCAATTTCTGGACGTTTTAAATGCAACAATGTACAGCTTATGATTTTTTAAGTGCACTACAGTAAAGCTCATATAATATGCATCTCAAAAAATACAAGCATGTTGCTGCTTGTTTTTATGGTAGTTAAGAATTTTAAATGGTATGCATCATGTAACCGTTTTTTTTCAGAATAAAGAAATAAGAAATTAGTTACTGTCATTAAGCTTAGAAAACAATTTACAAAAAAAAGAAAAAAAAAGTAAATTTAACCATTCAGATTGTAACTGATTCAAACTTTTGCTGTCCGATTTAATTCACGGTTGTCAGGCTGCAACTCAAAATTGTTAGAAAACATACGAGTGAACTTGACAGCAAACGCCAACACTGCCAGAATAACAGAAAGCTGTTGTGAATTGCGAGTTTCAAACAAAATATTGAATTTGTGTACTACTGCATTAATTTACAACGCAAATGGGACGGTTGAAAGTTACAAGCTCTTTCAGTGATAAGATGGGTGGCTCTTAAAAGAGCCTTTGGGTCTCGGGGAGTTGGACCGGAACGCTACTTGGAGCTGGTGTACTTGGTGACGGCCTTGGTGCCCTCAGACACGGCGTGTTTGGCCAGCTCTCCGGGCAGCAGCAGACGCACGGCGGTCTGGATCTCTCTCGATGTGATGGTGGAGCGCTTGTTGTAGTGAGCGAGACGAGACGATTCACCGGCGATGCGCTCGAAGATGTCGTTGACGAAAGAGTTCATGATCCCCATCGCCTTAGAAGAGATCCCGGTGTCAGGATGAACCTGCTTCATCACCTTGTAGATGTAGATAGCGTAGCTCTCCTTCCTGGTCTTTCTGCGCTTCTTTCCTCCTTTAGCGGCGGTCTTAGTGACGGCCTTCTTGGAGCCTTTCTTAGGCGCGGACTTTGCTGGTTCAGGCATGATGACAAATCAATGACTATAATGAGCCGGACAGACGCATTTATTGACTCGCCTATGCTAATTTATAAGGAGGTATGGAGCCTTCTGATTGCGTGTTTTCATAGACCAAACCCATAAACTCGTATGTGATTGGACAACTCGAAGTATCATGAGCGGAACGAGGGCCAATCACAGGCGGTGATTTGATAGCCCCACCCACCGCTTCGTGTTTGAACGACATCAACCGATATTAATACATTTCCTGTTTCATTTCCCGCTCTTTTTGTTAGTTATGTTTTAGCAAGAAAATAAATGGGTCTCAAATATCATACAATGCAAGTTTTAAACCCCTTAATAGACCCATTCAGAGAATTCGGAGAAAGGAAAGCAATGAGGATTAGACACTTTAATTTCTTCTGCTGTTCTGCTCTAACTTAAATATCATTGCCATCTGATTGTGTTTTCTCTTTATTTTGTAAATCACCTCAGTTAAAAGAAAACACTAAAGAAGCAAATGAAACTCCATGTAAGAGAAAAGTAAATATGCTCTCATTCTGAGCGCTTGTGAAGGAAACACATACGAGCTCCAATTTTGAAAACCAGTTTTCGGTTCTAAAACATGAAAATAAATTACTTCTATCCTGGTTGCAATAAACACCAACAATACATTAATTGCGCTTATGCAAAAAAATATTTTACTGTTGTTTTAATGTTAGTTTTCATCGAAAGCATAAAACATCAACATTAACTCTTTATGTGACAGTGTAGGTGGCTCTTAAAAGAGCCGTTGGGTGTTTATGGCAGCACAGACATGTTTATCCTCCGAAGCCGTACAGAGTGCGTCCCTGTCGCTTCAGAGCGTACACGACGTCCATGGCGGTGACGGTCTTTCTCTTGGCGTGCTCGGTGTAGGTAACGGCATCGCGGATCACGTTCTCCAGGAACACCTTCAGCACACCGCGGGTCTCCTCGTAGATCAGACCGGAGATACGCTTGACTCCGCCGCGGCGAGCGAGACGACGGATGGCGGGTTTGGTGATGCCCTGGATGTTATCCCGCAGAACTTTACGGTGACGCTTAGCGCCTCCTTTCCCGAGTCCTTTACCGCCTTTGCCTCTTCCAGACATGTCTAAGATACTTCTTGTAACCAAAGAAACGAATATGTGTTGCTAAGTTCTGCAGGGAGGCATTTTATATTTGCTTACAGGACCTAACTGAACCCACCTCGCATCACATGGCGCGCGCCCCCACCCCCGTCAGTTAGAGCAGGAAAGAATGGTTTATAACCCCCAACCTTGATCTAACAATGTCTGTCCTGCTTCTCGTATGAAAATTCATGTTTCAAAAGGTTAATTTGACAAGGAAGATTTATAAGATCATATCTACACGTATGCTTTTGGCATACGCTTTGACTTTTAGATCATCATTGTTATCTAGAGCCGCACACCGAAGTAAACGGAGAGCTACAGATGACACATCTAAACGAGCGCGTCTCCATTCCCCCGTAAATAAACATAACGAATCCTCTACTTACACAGTAAACATAGCAGGATACATTACGACGGAGTTTTGTATTAGTAGTTTTCACAATTTATGTATTAGAAGAATTGTATTTTTTGCTTTATTTACTCAGAAACGTGTCGACGATCTATTCTTTGTAGTAATGGGAAACTAAAATGGAATAAACGAATAAAACTAAAATCCAGACAAAATTCCTTAAACTAAAGCAGTGTTACCTTTTACCAGGGGCGGACTGGCCATCGGGAGAACCGGGAGAATTTGGCCCGCTGCCCTGCATTTTTTTTATAATTTATAATTATTATTTTATATTGTTGTTGTTGTTTTTGTTGCCTACCGAATTTAATTATCAGCTAAGTGCAATTTCATAAATGTTAATTCATAAATTGCCAAAACTGCTTATACGAAACTCACAAATGTATATTACCATATTTAAGTAAACAAATTAAATAGAGCTAATTTCGTTAAAATACTTGTTTATTTACGGGGGATTTGAGAACCACTGTTTTAATCAGAAAGATACCCTATGGGGTATTGTCAAGAGGAAGATGAGAGACACCAGACCCAACAATGCAGATGAGCTGAAGGCCACTGTCTAAGAAACCTGGGCTTCCATTAGGGGTGTGCCATACTGCAAATTTTGGTATCGATCCGATACCAAGTAAATACAGGGCCAGTATCGCCGATACAGATTCCGATACTTGTCATTTAAAAAAACATACATTTAAATTACCAACAACAATTTTTAAAAAAAGAACAATAACTAATGTTGATATGACTAATATTATATGCACCTTAAAACTACGTGGATAATATTTGCCTTTCTAAGGACTTTGCAGGCAGAGGAGCCCAGAACATGAAAGCAATGCACAGTTTCATGTTAAGTATTTTCCTCCCATAGAAAAGAGTTATAATTTTTTTTACGTGGCTTAATAAATTAAGAACGTAATATTAAAAGACAAAACTCGGTATGCACCTTATTAATGTTGCAAACTAGATATACAAGTTAGCAGATGTGCCCAGAATATGAAAGCAATGCTAAAAATTTTCACATTATGCATTTTCCTCCCATAGAAAACCATTATAAAGAAAAGTATAATGTAAGTGGCTTATTGAATGAAGACAGTGATATGAAGAAGAACTATTAAACCATAAATCGTTTATTATTGAAAGGATTTTCGTATGTACTGTATTTTGTTTATTTTATACGTACTGTAATAGTTGTTTGTTATTATTGCAATAAAAAAAAACTGTGATATGAAAAGGCCAAATTTGGTATAGTTTATAAAAATATATACTATGTATGTACAGGTAAGCAGATGAACCCAGAAAATGAATGCAACATGCTGAATTGATAACCAATATAAAAACATTGAATATGGTGTAATGGAGCCAGAGCGCGCGCACACACACGTCACACACCGGATGCGTGTGCGCACTCAGATCACTTGGACATGGTTGTGTACAAGAGGTAAAAAACGATATAAATACTGTTCGTTTTCTCACACAAACCGCTCGTTTCGTGTCTTAGGCCATCAATGTGTAGTTACGATGGGGAATTGTTTAATTTTAATTTCTCTGTGCATGTTCTTTTTCCCTCTTATAGAGACAGTGACCTATACCTGCCATTATATGACTGACAGACTAGAACGGTTTGACCTAAAAACATCAAAATTGGATCTACTGAAGAAAAAAAGACACCTACATATTGGATGCCCTTGGGGTAAGCTGATAGATATCAAATTTTAATTTTAAAGTGAACTATCCCTTTAATGCATGAAGAAATAATATTCAAAGGCCAAACTCAGTATACACCTTACAGTGATACTGCATAAAAAGGACAAATGCGGTATACAGTTATATACAATATGCACTATGTGAAGGATTTCCTTCCTTCCCCTTTTCATTTCTTTTGTAGCTCGGAGTTCTGTTCCATCTGTCACTGTATCCGCTCGCGCTTGGAGCCGCTGCGTCACGTGATGCATGACAACAAACCAGCGTAGCAGGGGAGGAGCAGCAATGTTTGCATACAAGATGTGAAAAGAGCGGAATATACACCCACAGACATGTCTACACTTTGTTAAATGTATTAAGCAATGTATTAAGTGTATAGGATAAAAAATTAACCGAAAGTATCGATCTTATCAGGCTAGTATCGATCCGATACCAATACCAAAGTTGGTATCGATATTAGGATCGATCTGCCCACCCCTAGCTTCCATACCACCTCAGCAGTGCCACAAACTGATCACCTCCATGCCACGCCGAATTGAGGCAGTAATTAAAGCAAAAGGAAACGGTAGGGATGGGCGGATCGATCCTAAAGTATCGATACTTTCGATACTGATGTTGTATCGAAAGGATTGATCCTCACATAAAAATATCGATTCTAAAGTAAAATTTTTTTGTAACCACTAATTTTATTTATTAAGATACTCGGTGCATAAAATAAGCTTCTAAATGGAAAAATAGACTATATTAGCGAACAATTGTGTTAGAGCTATTTCTCCTGCTCATCGGAACACAGCAAATGCTGAAAGACAGAACCAACCAATCACAGACAGCATTCGCTGCTGAGCATGGCTCAGTCACAGTTCAAATAGAGCTGCGTTTCACAGAAGCATCAGAAGCATAAGTAGATGATAAAAAACCATTGCCACATTATTACACTACATTACATATCATTATTACTATATCTAAAATTAATTCTGAAAAATGCATCACGATTTCTACACAAATATGAAGAAGCAATAATAATCATATGTTTCCTGAGCAGCAAATGATATTAGATTTATTTCTGAAGGATTATGTGACACTGAAGACTGGAATAATGATGCTGAAAATTCAGCTTTGATCACAGATGCATTTTAAATTATTTTTTTTAAAATAGGCCTACATTAAAATAGAAAATAAGTTTCACAATATTGCTGTTTTACTGTATTTTTGTTCAAGTAAGTGCAGCCTTGGTGAGCGTGAGACTTATTTAAAAAACATTACAAAATCTTACTAACCCCAAACTTTTGTGTACATGTAGCCTAATATTTATTTTAAATAGGCTAGATTGTGTAAGTAAATTTAAACTGTTGTTAAAAGTGCAAATGGTTTCTGTTATGTTCTGTAATTGCTGTTAATAAATCTGTCAGAAAATAAATATGCTAAAGTTTCAGCTTTAGGAGTACAGCATTCTGACAGCCTTTTAAAAATATGAACCATGGTTTTATTACAGTAACCACAGTTTACCACAGTATTTGTAGTAAAACTGTAACCACAAATTTACCATTATGGGTCTTATAATAATATTAATACATTTTAGTACTTACTGTACTAAAACACCATGTTTATTTTTCATGAGGTACCCTCAAAGGTGCACCTTTGTAACTTATCTATACCCTTAAATCATGCATACTTGTATGGTACTAATATGCTCCCTTTTAGGGGTATAGGTGCACCTTTGAGGTTACTGCCCAGTAAAGGGCTAAAATACAATTTTAGTATTTCATTTCTGACAG
>CM041815.1:2980632-3100631 GCA_023376895.1 Aspiorhynchus laticeps
AAAAAATTAACCGAAAGTATCGATCTATCACTTAGTATCGATCCGATACCAATACCAAAGTTGGTATCGATATTAGGATCGATCTGCCCACCCCTAGCTTCCATACCACCTCAGCAGTGCCACAAACTGATCACCTCCATGCCACGCCGAATTGAGGCAGTAATTAAAGCAAAAGGAAACGGTAGGGATGGGCGGATCGATCCTAAAGTATCGATACTTTCGATACTGATGTTGTATCGAAAGGATTGATCCTCACATAAAAATATCGATTCTAAAGTAAAATTTTTTTGTAACCACTAATTTTATTTATTAAGATACTCGGTGCATAAAATAAGCTTCTAAATGGAAAAATAGACTATATTAGCGAACAATTGTGTTAGAGCTATTTCTCCTGCTCATCGGAACACAGCAAATGCTGAAAGACAGAACCAACCAATCACAGACAGCATTCGCTGCTGAGCATGGCTCAGTCACAGTTCAAATAGAGCTGCGTTTCACAGAAGCATCAGAAGCATAAGTAGATGATAAAAAACCATTGCCACATTATTACACTACATTACATATCATTATTACTATATCTAAAATTAATTCTGAAAAATGCATCACGATTTCTACACAAATATGAAGAAGCAATAATAATCATATGTTTCCTGAGCAGCAAATGATATTAGATTTATTTCTGAAGGATTATGTGACACTGAAGACTGGAATAATGATGCTGAAAATTCAGCTTTGATCACAGATGCATTTTAAATTATTTTTTTTAAAATAGGCCTACATTAAAATAGAAAATAAGTTTCACAATATTGCTGTTTTACTGTATTTTTGTTCAAGTAAGTGCAGCCTTGGTGAGCGTGAGACTTATTTAAAAAACATTACAAAATCTTACTAACCCCAAACTTTTGTGTACATGTAGCCTAATATTTATTTTAAATAGGCTAGATTGTGTAAGTAAATTTAAACTGTTGTTAAAAGTGCAAATGGTTTCTGTTATGTTCTGTAATTGCTGTTAATAAATCTGTCAGAAAATAAATATGCTAAAGTTTCAGCTTTAGGAGTACAGCATTCTGACAGCCTTTTAAAAATATGAACCATGGTTTTATTACAGTAACCACAGTTTACCACAGTATTTGTAGTAAAACTGTAACCACAAATTTACCATTATGGGTCTTATAATAATATTAATACATTTTAGTACTTACTGTACTAAAACACCATGTTTATTTTTCATGAGGTACCCTCAAAGGTGCACCTTTGTAACTTATCTATACCCTTAAATCATGCATACTTGTATGGTACTAATATGCTCCCTTTTAGGGGTATAGGTGCACCTTTGAGGTTACTGCCCAGTAAAGGGCTAAAATACAATTTTAGTATTTCATTTCTGACAGTGTAAACAAAAAAAGGCCTGTGAAATGTTTTAAAAAAACATGGCTTTAAAATCTAATATTAAGTGAGTATATTTACTGATTATATTATTTTAATAATTTAAAAGATCATTTTAGTTTACAGGTATAGGTATCGATATCGATGATACTGGGCTTGAAAATATCGGTATCGGATCGAAAATAAAATAAGAGGTATCGCCCATCCCTAGCAAAAGGAGCCCCTACCAAGTATTGAGTACATATACAGTAAATTAACATACTTTCCAGAAGGCCAACAATTCACTAAAAAAGTTTTTTTATTGGTCTTATGAAGTATTCTAATTGGTTGAGAGTGAATTGGTGGGTTTTTGTTAAATGTGAGCCTAAATCATCACAATTAAAAGAACCAAAGACTTAAACTACTTCAGTCGGTGTGCATTGAATTTATTTAATACACGAGTTTCACAATTTGAGTTGAATTACTGAAATAAATTAACTTTTCCACGACATTCTAATTTATTGAGATGCACCTGTATATTAATACTTTGTTGAATCAAAATGTTGTTACTGCTACTTTTTAAAGCTTTTGTGTGGGAAAGATTGATCTCATTGGAAAGATATTAACACATACTCTAGATGTAAATTAATAAATATGTATAGAAAGAAAAAATGCGTAGGATTTGAGGTCAGAGTTATGAACTGTGACGCTAAGAGAGAAAATAAAAATGCGACCATGTAAAAATAAATAATAAATACATAAACCTGAACAGGTTCAGCAGAAATACGGAAAGCAGGCCCTTGCTTCAGTCTGCTGGAGTGACGCACATCATTGTGACGTTGCAGGGCACCGCCTTTACATGTTTCAACTAGGTCCGCTGAGCAACTGTAAAGCTCGTCTTCCAGCGCCTGAAGCTTTACTTTAGTTTTTGTGAGACTAAACGTTATTAACTGAAACAATGTCTGGAAGAGGCAAAGGCGGCAAAGGACTCGGGAAAGGAGGCGCTAAGCGTCACCGTAAAGTTCTGCGGGATAACATCCAGGGCATCACCAAACCCGCCATCCGTCGTCTCGCTCGCCGCGGCGGAGTCAAGCGTATCTCCGGTCTGATCTACGAGGAGACCCGCGGTGTGCTGAAGGTGTTCCTGGAGAACGTGATCCGCGATGCCGTTACCTACACCGAGCACGCCAAGAGAAAGACCGTCACCGCCATGGACGTCGTGTACGCTCTGAAGCGACAGGGACGCACTCTGTACGGCTTCGGAGGATAAACATGTCTGTGCTGCCATAAACACCCAACGGCTCTTTTAAGAGCCACCCACACTGTCACAAAGGGTCAATGTTGATGTTTTATGCTTTCGGTGAAAATTAACATTAAAACTCCAGTAAATTACTTTGTAAATTTAATTAAATTAAATCAGTATTATTTTTTTTTACATAAGCGCACTTAGTGTATTGTTGGTGTTTATTGCAACCAGGATAGAAGTAATTTATTTTCATGTTTTAGAACCGAAAACTGGTTTTCAAAATTGGAGCTCGTATGTGTTTCCTTCACAAGCGCTCAGAATGAGAGCATATTTACTTTTCTCTTACATGGAGTTTCATTTGCTTATTTAGTGTTTTCTTTTAACTGAGGTGGTTTACAAAATAAAGAGAAAACACAATCAGATGGCAATGATATTTAAGTTAGAGCAGAACAGCAGAAGAAAATAAAGTGTCTAATCCTCATTGCTTTCCTTTCTCTGAATGGGTCTATTAAGGGGTTTAAAAGTAGCATCGTATGATATTTGAGACCCATTTATTTTCTTGCTAAAACATAACTAACAAAAAGAGCGGGAATTGAAACAGGAAATGTATTAATATCGGCTGATGTCGTTCAAACACGAAGCGGTGGGTGGGGCTATCAATTCACCGCCTGTGATTGGCCCTCGTTCCACTCGTGATACTTCGAGTTGTCCAATCACATACGAGTTTATGGGTTTGGTCTATTGAAATACGCAATCAGAAGGCTCTGTATCTCCTTGAAAGTTAGCATAGGAGAGTCAATAAATACCTCCGTCCGGCTCATTTTAATCATTGCTTCGTCGTTGTTATCATCATGCCTGAACCAGCAAAGTCCGCGCCGAAGAAAGGCTCCAAGAAGGCCGTCACTAAGACCGCCGCTAAAGGAGGAAAGAAGCGCAGAAAGAGCAGGAAGGAGAGCTACGCTATCTACATCTACAAGGTGATGAAGCAGGTTCATCCTGACACCGGGATCTCTTCTAAGGCGATGGGGATCATGAACTCTTTCGTCAACGACATCTTCGAGCGCATCGCCGGTGAATCGTCTCGTCTCGCTCACTACAACAAGCGCTCCACCATCACATCGAGAGAGATCCAGACCGCCGTGCGTCTGCTGCTGCCCGGAGAGCTGGCCAAACACGCCGTGTCTGAGGGCACCAAGGCCGTCACCAAGTACACCAGCTCCAAGTAGAGTTCCTCTCCAACTCAAACCCAAAGGCTCTTTTAAGAGCCACCCATCTTGTCATTTAAAAAGCTTTTGTTACTTTCAAAGGTCCCAGTTGCTGTACAAATTAATGCAATATTAATACTCCAATTCAGAAATGACAGTAGACCAAAACTAAACTAACTTTGCCACAAAATTTGTGTATGACTTATGTTTGTTTATTGCACTTGTTAGAACAATTATGTGGTCAAAGGTTCATGAACAAGCCTTGAATGACCAGACTATTTTCAGTGGGTTCAATTTGGGGCTTCTGGTCCAGATTTATAGTGTTTCAGAGTCCTAAAAGTTGCCAAGAAGGTTTTTCTAGGTTGGGAGCCATATAGGACTACCTATGTTTGTATATGACAAATTGGGTTCAACCAATATCGCATTCAATATGAATAATACGTGAAGACAGAAATGCACATTTGAAATCAGAATGCAGAGCAGTATGCAAAGGATGCCATGATAGTAACCCAGTTATCTGTCCTGAAAGTCTTTAAATGTTCATGGTATATACTGTATAGCTAATAATCTTTTCAGGACTAAAACAAATATAGGATTCACCTGAGAATACATAGTGACTTACATTTCTACATTAAACTGAATACATTAAATAACTGAATACATGACAAACAAATTATTTGCTGTTTTGTTTTTTTGTGAACAAAAAAAAATCAACACATTTAGTTTTATTCTTTATTTAAGTTTTCAAATGCATATTAAATAATTGGTTAAGATAACAAAATTACATTCTATAAAGCATAAAAAAGCACCGGATACATCTATACACTGTTGAAAACGTCAGAACACAATCATATTGCTATGATTTCCCCTGACCAACAAAAGTGCCCTTGAGAGCAATAAACCTCCTTCTGTAAAATATACATTTTCTCTTTTGGTGATTATACAAAAGAGGCATTAATTGACATTTAATTGAATTATTCCTTTATTCCTTTTTATTAATTAAAACTCTTCTCTCTTTTAATGATAAATGGTACATTGTGGCATCCAAAACAGTATTAAAATGCATTTGCGTCAAACAGGTTAACATTAAATAAAGGCAGCACCTTCTAAGATCAGCCTCTGTCATAAAGCTTTCCTCAGCGAGAAAGTTAATATATATAGTTTTTTTTTCTCTCCTAAATTTAGCAACTGTTGTTCAATTCAGTAGTTTTTTTCTTGATTAGGAAATCTAGCGGTATAAGCTATTTAGGGAACACTCACATGGAAGGGACTTCCTGGTACAGTTTCATCCCCCCATTTGACAATAACAACATAATTTCCTTTCTCCTTCACTGTGTAGGTTACATTGTAAAGCTTGTTTCCCATGTGTTTAACAGCCACATCTTCACATGGAGTTCTGGGACCATGGACGCCAACCATTAGCATGTTTGTTCCTTAAAGGAAAAAAAGGAAAATAAATATCCTGTATAACTGTATTTTGTTGGTGCTAAACCATTATCGACTTTGTTTTTATTTTACCTGCTTTACTACAGTCAAGGGAAAAGGTGTTCGTCTGACCCACGAAGGCTTTGGAGAGGCCGGCACCATGACATACAACCTTACTGGCATCTGAAGTTGACTTGGAGCTGGACAGAGAGCTGAAAGCTCCTGCCATCTTTGAGGTTTTGGTAACCGTCTCCACAATGACTGATGAAGTTTCATGTAGACTGTGGCCTCCAGACAGACGCATACCTACAGCAACAGACAGACGTGTTAAAATCCACGGCCACAACTCTTGCAATTGCACTAATATTATATACCAGAAAAAAATACACTGGAAGTCTGATGATTTAGTTAAGGCAAAATTGTTCCTGGTTCAATTTACAGCATTTGGGGTATAATATTAATTACCAACAAAAAAAGTCAGGGGACATTCCTTTACATTGAAGAAGGAAGTTTAATCAACCGGTGTTCATCCTACCTGTAACCTTTGCTTTGAAGGGACTGCCAACAATATGCTGTGGCCCACCATATTTGATGCATATAAGGTAGTTTCCTGGTGCCATAGGCGTATAAGAGACTTTGTAACCTTCTAGACACTCAGTGCAGTCCATTTTGACCTTTGAGGGACCGTCAATAGTAACGGATAAGGCACCTGAACCAGCCTTGCATGTGCTTACGACAAAATCAGAGGGGACCCCTACAGAAAGGTAAGAACACAAGATTATATTTGGATCAGCTAGTAATGTAGAACTGACTGAGCAAGAAAACTTTATACTAAAGCAACTTTATAGTAAATCCTGGACCAGTACCTGTGCGTCCACCCTCAAGTCCTGGACCGAAGGCAGTCACCATTCCTGGATCTCCCACGCTTTCTGCTTCTCCGACACGTACTTTGAATGGGCTTCCTGGTATATGGCTTCCATTGAACTTCACATCAATGGAATGAACACCATTCTCACGCGGAATGAAGCGAATTGCATTCTTGTCTATGAAAAGGAGGGAATCATGATGTGATAAGTGTTGCCTATTCAATAAAAGTTAAGTTGAATGCATGACAGCAGTGTACTTAAAACAACTTACCGCTATCCAGTTCAGTCACATAACACTCCTCTACTACACCAGAGGGGGCGTGAACTTTTGCATCTATGACACCTCTCGCCCCATTCCTCTGAACCGCAAATGAGGCTTCCTGATTAATCTTCAAATCCTTCTCCTGCACGTGATAAGAGGAATGAAAGTTTGATTTCCCACTCAAATGCACAGCAATACATTCATTCACAGACAGAGAAACAGACAGATAGGTAGATAAATAGATAGAACACTTAATCCCTGCTCAACAAAGTAATAGCAAGGCCCTGGATAGACCTGGAGTCCAATTACAGCTCATGGACAAAGATAACTCAGCCATGACTCAAAGAGCAAAAAGAGTTGTTCTGGCAAGCTTGTATTGTACTGTTGCTGTAGTTACTACCATCATTTTGTATATGTGACTCTGGACCACAAAACCAGTCATAAGGTTCAATTTATTGAAATAATAAGCTTTCCATTGATGTATGGTTTGTGAGGATAAGACGATATTTGGCTGATACAACTATTTGAAAATCTGGAATCTGAGGGTGCAAAATCTAAATATAATCTAAATATTGAGAAAATCGCCTTTAAAGTTTTCCAAATTAAGTTCTTAGAAAAGCATATTACTAATCAAAATTTTTTGATATATTCACGGTAGGAAATTTACAAAATATCTTCATGGAACATGATCTTTACTTAATATCCCAATGGTTTTTGGCATAAAAGAAAAATCTATAATTTTGACCCATGCAGTGTATTGTTGGCAATTGCTACAAACTAGTGCTGTCAATCGATTAAAAAATGTAATCGCGTTAATCACAGTCCTGGACTGTGATTAATCATGATTAATCACAAATTTAAAATATTAGGATTTACCTGTAAATGTGTTGAAATAAAGAAATGCATGACAAACTAGTTTAAAAAAACATAACCTTTCACACTTCCGCCAGGTATGAGACATAATCCTTATTATTCTTTTATCATAATTAATTTGTTTTTATTCAGCCATTATCAGTCTTTATACTGGCAATAAAACGTTTACAAAACCACAACACTTCAATCCCAGTATACATTTACCCAACTATTATCAAAAGTATTTCTAAATAAATACAACAAAAATTTTCTTGCGACCTTACGTGAAGTATTATGACAAAATGCATTATGAAGAAGAATTGGACCTGTACTGGTGCATTAGAGCTAACATTAGCATCATAAGACAATTTATGAGATTAATAGTACACTTTTACTCAGAACTCACTTCAAACCACCATCGAGTGTTTGTAATAACTTCCTTTTGCGATCACATGTGGAATTTGGTTGTTTACTGTTGTTAAAATACGCTTTTTATAGCCTTTTATATCGCTGCAAAAATAAAGTTGTCATGTTTATTTCTGCTGTGTTGTATGCTGTGGCTGAAACTCACGTTGTTTGTGATGTTACAAGCGCCTCTCCGTATGATACACATTAGTAAAAGGATCTATTTAAATTTTTATTTGTCTATATACACTTTGGGCGGCCGCGGTAGATTATAAAAGTAGCCCGAAAAACCGCAACCCTCGGCTCTGTAACTTTTCCCGGGACTGCATTTTCAAAATAGCCCAAGGCCACTTGTGCCGCAGCCGTTACCCTGGCAACACTGTTCACTGTATCCTCATCACACACTGACAGATAACCTTCCGCGCTGCGACGACGGGAAGAAGTTGGGGTCAAACCTTATCAAACGATTAATTTGCATAAAAAAAAATGTATGCGTTAAATTTTTTAGATTAATCACATGCGTTAACGCGTTAAAGTTGACACCCCTACTACAAATATACCCCAGCGACTTAAGACTGGCTTTGTGCTCCAGGGTCGCATTTGATCTAAGCATTCCTGTTTGTTCTGTAAGGCATAGAGCGGTTGTGCTTAGCTGTGGAGCTTATACCTGAAGACTTGTTACAGTAAGTCGACGTGCATCATCAGACAATGTAGCAACAGGAACAATGAAGGGGCTATCTGGGATATTCTCGTTATTGAACTTGATGGAAATTTCATAGTCACCTGAAAGAAGAAATGGAGAATGGGAGCACAATGATTTAATCTGGATTTGCAAAATAAGTATAACTCAAATCATAGCAAGTTCTGTTGTAAACCTCACCTGGCTCCTGCACAATGTAAATAACACCACAGGATCCATCTTTTCTGTCTTCAAAGGAGATTTCAGCCTTACTTGGACCCTCAACAGCAATGGACAGACCGCCTGCTCCAGCCTCTCTTGTCCAAATGCTGAATTCAGCTATCACAGAGTAATGAAAAGAGAGATCCAGAAGATGAGAAGAAAATCTATGACAGTATTTATCATTACAAAAAAGTCAGAAGAAAACAAAACGTGTTTAAAACATACCAGGAACTTTTGCGACAGCTCTCTCTAGGCCTGTGCCTCCAGCCCGGACCTTGTGAGAGCCTCCTTCCCCAAGGGGCCCAACAGTGAACTGGAAGGGGCTTCCAGGGACATGCTCACCCCTGTATTTGACATTGACTGTGTGAGAACCCATTTCAGAAGGTACGAAGCGGACTCTGTAGGTACTGTTCCCGCTATCAACAACCTCTGCATCGGCTACATTTCCACCAGGACTGGTCACCTGGGCTATCATTTTCTGAATCCCTGTGTCAGCTGAAAAAGAGAAAACCAATGAAGGTCACCAATAAAACAAAAGCTAGAGGTGTTTTAGGGAGGGAGGGAGCTTAATAATGGTTTATCCTTACCCTCTTGCCTTACTGCACCAAAGCTACCCAGTCGTTCTCTTCCCAGGAAGGACTCAAAAACATCTCTGAAAGGGTCACTGCCAAGCTGTGTACTCTCTTCTACGTGTACCTCCTGCTTAGTCTCACCTCCGTGGGTCTTGCTGATTTCTGTGCGTTCTGTACGTGTGTAAGTGTGGCTACTGCGTGTGAAGGTACGAGTTAAGCGCTCCTGTGCTGACAACATCTGAAACCAATTTCCTGTGTAGAAATGTATCGGAGAGATTTTCAGAAACGTTAGTTGTTTAAAAAGTGTTCAGACACCCTGGCTAACTCTGTAACAGTTTATTGTATTCCATTTAAATCCATTTAAAAAAATCATGTATACTAACAATTGTTTTTACCTGGGATTTTGAGGTTTAGGTCACATGCACTGCCTACTGAGGCAACAGAGGCAGCTTGCCGTTTTCTTGTTATACTCTCCTTCATCCTTCCTTCTCCTGTTATCTTCACTGTAAAAGGGCTTCCTACGGAGTGGGATGAACAAACAAATTGTTACAAATCTCGACTATTGTCAACTGCCGGTCTACATGAGTATATCGTTGTAAAGAAACACTGGAAAAGTAACCTGGTATGTGTTTGTCTGTAAACTTGATGTTGATGATGTAGTTGCCTGGTTCAGTGGGGCAATATGTCACTTTACATGTTCCATCTTCCATATCCTCACAATTGATATCCACTTTACTTGGACCCTCGATTGACAATCCAAGTCCTCCATATCCTTTAAAACCAAGATGGAGTGAAAAACATTTTAATTAAGGGTATTGCATTAGGTTTAAATCTGAAATCAGTGTTGGGGTAATGCATTACAAGTAATGCAAGTTACGTAATCAGATTACTTTTTTAAGTAACTAGTAAAGTAACGCATTATTTTTTTAATTTACATGAAAATATCTTTATGTATTTAATCCCATTTTATTAACCAATGTCTTTGCTGCTGACCTTCGATGATCCAGTTCAACCATACTAATAAGCAAAAATGACTTTAGATAAACAGTGTTGGACTTATTTCTTTTGCATCCTATTCTTCATGTAATCCAGAATAGCAGCAGCACAGCTGAAAGGTTTGTTTGGCTGCACCCTCTACTGTACAGATGTGAATTTACATTTTCTGCTGCTGAGGCTCATTCTTTTCACTTTTGGTGTGAAAGGACTTTTACATTTGCCAAAATATAACTTTGTTTTACATTAAAAACAAACAAGCAACCACAGCCCAGATGAGGAAAAAGTAACGCAAAAGTAACTTAACGCATTACTTTTCATAAAAAGTAACACAATTAGTTACTTTTTAGCGAGTAACGCAATATTGTAATGCATTACATTTAAAAGTAACTTCCCCAACACTGTTTGAAATCATGCGTAAACAACTGTAAGTGCAAAAGAACTGCAACAACATACCAGCATTTCTAGTGTCCACAAAGAAGTCGGCCACTTCAAAGGTGTGTGCTTCAATGAGACCTTTACCAAAAGCCTTGACCCTGCTGGCCTCCCCGATTTCAGATGGCCCTACCATAATCTTGAAAGGGCTGTTGTTCACGTGTTTCCCACTCTTCCTCACACTGACCTCATGCTCCCCCACTTCCTTTGGGGTGAACGAGAGACCTGGCGAGGCAAGGAGAGCAGAGATTATTTAATGCCAATGTAGTATATGCAGAAAGCATTGTATAGCCTTTTATGTGTTTACCAATGTGCTGGTTGGGCAATCTCTTCAGCAGGCACGGTTCATCCTTTCCTGATGGAGCTTTAATGCTAGCTGTCAGATAGCTCAGGTCTGTTTCTGTGATCTTCAGTGAGACATCTGCTGCCGTGCCAATGTTCATCTGAGACCTTCGGAGTGAATCGTCACCTACATGGACATGACACATTAACAGAGAGGATGGTAAGTCACCATACGCAAGAGTTTAGCTATTTTTGCCAGGTCAGATTTTTAAAACTCAAAAGCTTGTCATACCAGTGATCTTTGCTGTGAAGGGGCTGCCAGGAATATGACTGTTATCAAACTTGACGATGACGTTGTAATCGCCAGGTGCAGTGGGCAAGTAGGACACAGTACAGGTGCCATCTTTATTGTCCTTACAACTGATTTCTGCTTTAGATGGACCCTCTACAGCAAGTGACAAACCACCTGTGAAGGGCAAACAAAATGGACTAATTGTTAGGTTTTTTTATATAAAAATATATTTACATTTACTTTGCTGCAAAACAAAACCTTTATGTACCTTGTCCAGCATTCCTGGTAACAACAGTAAAAGTGGATGGTTTATTGACTGTCCCATGGCACAGACCAGGTCCATAGGCTGTGACCATTCCACTGTTCATTACATCTACATAGAACTGTAAAGGACTTCCTGTGAACATAATTGCATTCAAGTCATGATTCTGTAACAAACTTGGTGCAATGTATCATTCCATGGATGTTAAATGAAAATTATAGCAGTCTTAATATGTAAATTTGAACACTTAAGCCACATAAAAGTATTTAATGTCATTAGATTAGCCATTAACAAGTGAAACTCTCTGCAAGTATTGTGTGTTTGCAGATGCCAATATTATCAAATAAAAGTTCTGTCATGACAACTCTCCTAGGCATAGGCATGGTTAATGTGTTTGGTCTTGGCGGAATGTTAATGTGTTTGGTATACTTGCGACAGAGCAAGTATAGACTTGCTAGTGCCAATACATCCACAACATGCTGCTGTGAGCATGGAAGAAATACTGCTGCTGCACATATAAGATATATGAAATAACCCCCATATAGCATACATGAATTCCCCGTAGCAGATCTATACAGGTGGAGCTGGGGAGCTGAAGGGTTTCTGAAGCGCGCTGCAACTGCTACAGCAAGCACTAGTCAAGTATTTGAATGTTGAGCAGCGAGCTCATTGGCTGCTGATACAAAAAGAACCGATCAGCTGCGCCATGTGATAATAATGTAATTATGTCAGATTGAGTTTGACCTATCGGACTGCACCATCTAGAGTTCCATGCCAGAACTTTGTATTTATATATTTTAACTATGGATTGTGTGTCCAAACCCTTTTTTGGGCCATTTCGCACATAATTCCAAAATGGAGTCCAACCTGGGATGTGGTTGCCATCATACTTTATATCCATTTCATGCAGGCCTCTCTCTGTAGGCTGAAATTGCACGGTGATTGTTCCATCTTTGTTGTCCCTGATGAAAGGACGAGCTGTCTTACCAGAAGGCATACGCACTTCCCCTGCAAATAAAACAAACATGGTGCACTTCAGAAAACAGTACATAAGAGTAGTGACATTTTCTGCTCTGAATGAATATGATTAAAGATGTTACCCCTGAGCTCTCCTTGCTGGACAGTGAATGGGATAACTAAGTTCAGCGGCTGAAACATGGGCTTTGTGTCATCTCTTGGTACAACAGGCTGATCTGTAGCCTGAGATAACATAAGAAAGACAATCAACAAACCACAATGTTTCAAACAGTGTGCTGTTGTCTTTCCACCACTTCAACACTGAATATTTTAACCATCTCATTCAAATCCCTTTCTGTTGTAATGTCCCTGGTATCAGTATCAGTAGCTCTATCTATCATGGCGTTATCATGGCAGTGCTACACAGTCCGACACACCTGTTCAGTAATATCACTCACCATGACTTGAAAAGGGCTTTTAGGAATGTGTTGCCCTCCAAAGCGGATTGTGATGACATATTTTCCCGGCTCGGGTGCAGTATAATATATGTCGAAGGTGCCATCTGGATTTTCTGTAACATCCATATCCAGCTCCATGCCATTAGGGGTCAGAACCGTACATGTCACCTTCCCTTTTCCAGCAGTTTTGGCATCCACAGTGATGAATGTCTCTTCTGCGAACTTAATATTGGGCCCAAGGCTTTCTGCTCAAATAAAAACATTGTTAAAACCAAAGAATTAAACCTTGGAAACGTATTACTTGGTGTAATGGTTGAACATTTATAATGGTAGAAAATATTCCACCATTATACAATAATTCATTAAACTTTCTTAAATTAATTTCCTGATTTCTTACCAACACTATGTCCTCCAATAGACACTGAAAATAAAAAGCAAGCAAACAAATTTTAGTAAAACCAGAGTTGCGAAAAGAAACCATGAAACTTTGAAAGCACCAAAATGGGAAAAATACCTGTGAGCAGGCACTTGCTGGCATCACCAGTGGGAAAGGCTTGGATATTGTAAGGTGAGTATGGGATATTATCTCCACCGTACTTAATGGTTATGGTGTAGCGGCCAGTCATGTCTGGCACATACGATACAGTGTAGGTTCCATCTCTATTGTCTTGAATGCTGGCTTTTTTTGGCTTTCCCTCTGGATCCTAAATGCAACACAACGTTTAATTGTGCCGCTTTGGAAATATATGCCTTGTTTTGAGGTTTTCCATATAAGAAGAGAGCCTTACAAGGATTTGAACGGTCAGAAGGCCTTTTCCTGCATCACGAGCATCAATGGTAAACTCCACCGGAAGACTGGCAGCCACTCCTTTAGTGTCCAGACCGGGTCCGCTAGCACGCACCTTACTGGCATCATGTGTGGGGGCTGAATTGACTTTGAATGGACTGTTAACAACCACAAAGTGAAAGAGACATGAAATGATTATGTTTGTATTATTGTCATAGGGTGACAATTAAATACAGTCTAAAATGCATGACTTTATGATCTTACCTGTTAGGTACTTCTTGGTTGGCGTATTTGACAGACACAGTGTGTGGCCCCTCTTGTGCAGGGGTGTAGTTGACAGTATGTGTTCCATCCCGGTTGTTTTTAACAACTACAGGCTCCAGGGTTCCTGTAAGACGAACATGTTCAAGATTTCAAAGGGAAAGATCATTGGTACAATACAATTTATTTAGTGTGTTAGGCGCAGAGTATATTCATAGTTGACTGGAGGGATTTATGTTATGTACCTTTTGGTCCAAACAACTGCACATGTAGAGGAGCCACTCCTGCTTTGCTGCTGTCCACAGTGAAGGTTTGGGGAACATGTGCGGTAACTCTGTTAGCGAGTCCAGGACCTGAGCACTTCACCTTACTGACATCCACCACATCCTTAACCTGCACCCGGAATGGACTGCCTGAGAACAGCAGAAGAAGAACACAGCTCTAAACCCAAATAAAATAAAGCAGTAGCAATAAAGCAGCTATAGAACTATACAGTTACTAACTATACAAGATAATCCAGTAATATTCTAAAGGTAGTTGACGTATATATAGGTATTTAGATATTGATATATTTTACCTGGAATAGGCTGGCCTCCATAATTGATATTAATATCATAGTCTCCAGCAGTGAAAGGCATGTATTCAACACTGCAACTACCGTCTTTGTTATCCTTACAGAACATTTTGGCTTCTGATGCTCCTTCAATGGTCAAGCCCAAACCACCGGTCCCAGCACCCCTTAAAATCATAAGCATGGATGTACGATGAGACATAAATAACTCAAATATAATCCATCTTTAAAGCAAATATGAGTTTCTCTTCAGGCACCAATGATTATATATGCATACAATATAGACCCCATACCTCGTCTCCACTGTGAAGCAGTTGGGTTTGTTAACTAGCCCACCTTCTAGGCCTGGACCATAGGCTCGAACACGTGTTGGGTCACAACCTTCGACAACTGACACCTTAAAGGGGCTCTTAGGAACAGCAACATCATCATAAAAGACCTCGATCAGGTGCAAACCTACACAAAGCAAAGAATTACTTTAATCTGAAGAATTCTGGTTTATGTCAATCCAACTAATCATAGCTGTGATTAGAGTTTTATAGCATATAGCTTTTGCTATCTGCTCTGTTTTAACTGTGAACTGCAGCTGTCGCTGGTATTAATACAAGCTGTATTTCTGTACAACTGTGTGGTGGGCCCTAGACAGGCACACAACTATTTAATGATCTCTTTTTACAATGCATTTCCTATTTATAAACTCTCCCTGCATCTGTCATATGCTCTCATTCAGTTCCCCTGCTAAGCACTGAAAGCTTCTAAAAACATGCCATGGTCTGTTTTTACATATACCCAATCCCAGATTTATTATATAAATACATGCATATCTTTCTGATAGGATTCCTTCACCATCTACTACATATCTAATGTGAAAACCTACAACTTGCATTCACTTTTATATATATATATATATATAATAATTCATCACACTTTAGTTTTTAGTTCTCACTATTAACTAATTATTAATTGTGACCTTTGCCTCAATAAACTCCTAATTTGCTGCTTATTAATAGTTAGTAAGGCAATTGTTAAGTTTAGGTATCGGGTAAGATTAAGGGATCTAAAATGTAGTCGAGTGTAAAATAGTCAAGTACAATATGGTGCAGAATAAGCCATTAATATGTGCTTTATAAGTAACTAATAAACAGCCAATATGCTGATAATATGAATGCTAATAAGCAACAAGTCAATAGTGAAAATTGGTCCATAAACTGAAGTGTTACCAAATAATTCAACACTTTTTTGAAGGCCTTCACTTTTTTCCCTTAAACTCATTTGTTCAGTGTTTCCATGACGTACCATCCTCAAAAGCAGTGTATTCCACTCTGTATGTGCCGTCGCCCTTATCAGTGATATATGCATCTGTGTTTGCGCCTGATGGATTGATAATGCGAATCTTAACATGACTTCCTCCTTTGGTCTTAGTCTGGGACCGGGCATCCACAATGAAGTGTGTGGTCACCTCCTTAAGGACCCCTTGAGTGACAGAAAAACAGGACAATAAGGTATAACTGATAAAGGTAATGACAGAAAGCTGTCATTAAGGTTTTTAAATACTACCTCTGGGTTCAACTCCTGATCCGTACACTTTAATCCCACTTGTGTCCACAGATGGCTCCACCTGAACACGTATGGGGCTCTTAGGCACCTGCTGACCTCCATATTTAATGGTGATGGTGTGTATGCCATGAAAGAGAGGGGTGTAGGTGACAGAAAATGTTCCATCACTGTTCTTTTGAATACAAACTTCAGCTTGAGCCCCTGAATCCGACACAATCTCAATGGTGAGTTCAGCCTCCCCGGCTCTCCTGCAGTCCACTGTGAAAGTGGCCACCTCACCAGCTTTAGCTCGCTCCAGTCCGGGTCCACTCACTATAACTTTGCCAGCATCCAGAGCTGGTTTGACAACAGCTTTAAAAGGAGAGCCAGGGATATGAGCTTCCCCATATAGGATGTTGATGTTGTAGTCACCAGCCTCTGTGGGCAGGTAAACAACAGAGCAGGTTCCATCACTGTTGTCTTGGCACTCAATCTTAGCCTCACATGGGCCTTCCAGTGTTAGACCCAGACCACCAGCACCAGCTGCTTTTGTGTCAATAGTGAACCGTGCAGGCTGACCCACAACACCACCCTTAAGTCCTGGTCCATAGGCACGAACCTAGTGGGAAATCCAGTAACGTAAAATTATAGAGCTCATATAATATTGCAAAGAAACTAGAGATGCACCGATTGCAATTTTCTTGGATGATTCTGATTTCCGATTCTTTTGTAAGAATTTACTAAATTTAGAAGGGAAACTGAAGATTTTTTGTTCCGATTTTCTTTCTAAGAACCATAATTGACAGCATATACTAATAAAAATCTATACTTTTGTTCAATACATAAAAGTATTTACATAATAAAATAAATTATGTCAAAATCCCAAAATCTGGACTAAGTTACAAATGTTCTCTCACTTAAACAACTCTACTTAAAAGGTAGAAATATAAATAAAACCTCCAGTAGGTGGTGGCAAAATACTGTTTAAATGGGTGAGTGAGTCATTCATTCAATCAATTCATTCAAATGGCTGATTCATTCAGAAACGAGGCAAATGACTATCTTTGTGAATGGGTCACTAAATCATTGACACTAGTTTCGTTCAAAAATGTGGATTCATTCAGTAACGAAACACCGCTGTGTGTTGCTCTGAGAAACACAGCACTTCTGCTGTGGCTTTGATTGGAACTATTTTTGTCAGCGAAATTGAGCAAAAACAGTCAATATTGTGTCTAAAATGCAAGTCACTTTAAATTAAATTATTGTTTATTGTATAAAATCAATGTCAAATTGTTTATATATTTTGTTTGTTTGTTCATTTTTTCTTTCTTTCTTTCTCTCTTTCTTTTCTTTTCTTTTCGTTTCTTTCACCGCAGTATGCATCTATAACGTACGGAGCCCGGGAAGTCACCTGTAGGAGAAAAAAAACAATCCATGGTGACGGTTTTGCAATTCGTCCCCTCAGTTTATAAACCTCACTCACAATTTTTTTAACTATTCCCTGGGTTTAACAAATCGGGCCCACGGATTAATAAATCGTACCCACGAATTTCCAATCCATGCACTCAGATTTTGTAAACCGTACCTTCAGGTTTTTTTTTTTTTTGTGCACAAGCTTTCACAATCCATTCCCACGGGTTTGTAAACTGTAATCACAGACTGATTTTAGAAGAACAGCAAGCTCCCAGGTAGGCCACGTGTTAACAAATCTTATTGTATATTGTTTTATTGTGTATTATTAAGTGGAATACATCAAATTGTCTTAACTGCTTACTGTAGCGGGTACGAGGTGGAATTTACGAGGCAACGATTTAATAAGAATGATGTGTGTCAAAATCTTTATTATTATTGTCTAAAAAACATTGTGTTATGACTGAATTTTGACTAATTGCTTTGTTCCTCTTTTGTAAGTCGTTTTAGATAAAAGCTTCTTCTAGATGCATATGTAGCCTAAATGTAATAATAACAATAGCCTAGTAATAACAATAAAATAATAATAATTATTATTATTATTATTATTATTATTATTATTGTTGTTGTTGTTGTTGTTTTTGTTGTTGTTATTATATTAATTTATAACTCTAAATGAGTGCACTAAAAACAGTAAAATTTTATCATAAAATAATTCATGAATGTTTTTTTTAAAATAACATTTACAGATTTGGAAATGTGTTTGTGTACCATTCATGCTTAACATGAAGACTTGTTTTGGTGATTTTATTATACTAAGCTTTTTCCTCCAGAGTTAGATGCATGTAACAGGCTTCACTGGTTAATGTTATTTTTAAATAACTAGGCCTATACATTCCATTCAGCCAGAGCACAATTGAATAAAAAAATATAGCGTGTACATTATTTGGTTTGTTTTAACTTCTCCTCTCGAAACTCTATTGTTTTTTTTAGAAAATTCAGGAAATTCTCCATTTTGAAAAATAAAGTTTACAAAGCCATTTGCACCACGCTCTTCCGTCACTTAGCCTAATATATTATTTTGGTGCATTAATCTATTAAATTACTTATATGAGACCATGATCTGCACTCACAAACTAGTCTTCTTTTTTGTCACGCTCTCGGAGGGGAGAGCCAGGAGCAAGGAACGAGGAGACACAATCCAACGGGGTTTTTATTGGAAACACAAGGAAGACATTCACACTCAAGGCAGACATATAATCACGGACATCAGACACAGGGAAAACCAAGGCTTAAGAACACTAGGGAGTAACGAGGAGAACTGAAACAGGTGGGGAGCAATCAAATACACAGCTGGGAGGAATGGAGACAAACGAGGACAGGAACAGGAAGACCAAATATGGGCACGAGAGGAGGGGAAACACTTGACATGGGGAACACAGGTCTGACAGTACTCCCCCCCTCCCCAACGGTGCGTCCTGCACCGTACACCATCCAACGGGGAGGGGGGGTGGGCGCTCTGGAGGCCTTAAGGGACATGGAGACAGGACAGGACAGGAGGCCTCCAGGGTGGCGCCCATTCTGGGAGCCATGGCGGAGCGGGGAGGTCGGGAGGCCATGGCGGGTCAGGGAGCTCGGGAGGCCATGGCGGGTCAGGGAGCTCGGGAGGCCATGGTGGGTCAGGGAGCTCGGGAGGCCATGGCGGGTCAGGGAGCTCGGGAGGCCATGGCGGGTCAGGGAGCTCGGGAGGCCATGGCGGGTCAGGGAGCTCGGGAGGCCATGGCGGAGCAGGGAGCTCGGGAGGCCATGGTGGGACCGCCTCCAAGACCACGGCCCCAGCCCCCCCCTCGGTCTCTTCGGCCGGAGCCCTACTACCCCCCCCCAAAATTTTCTTGGGGTACATAGGGGCTCCATCGGGCACTAGGGGGCGCCTTGGAGGCATGGACTCTAGGGGGCGCCTTGGAGGCATGGACTCTAGGGGGCACTCGGCAGGCGCCGGCACTTGAGGGCGCTCGACAGGTGCGGGCACTTGAGGGCGCTCGTCAGGCGCGGGCACTTGAGGGCGCTCGCCAGGCGCGGGCACTTGAGGGCGCTCGCCAGGCGCGGGCACCAGAGGGCGCTGGAGAGGAGCGGGCTGTGGAGTGCGCTGGCGAGGAGCGGGCTCTGGGGTGCGCTGGCGAGGAGCGGGCTCTGGGGTGCGCTGGCGAGGAGCGGGCTCTGGGGTGCGCTGGCGAGGAGCGGGCTCTGGGGTGCGCACTGGAGGGCACTGGCGTGGAGCAGCCACTGGAAGGCCCTGGCGTGGAGCCGCCACTGGAGGGCACTGGCGTGGAGCGGCCACTGGACGGCACTGGCGTGGAGCGGCCACTGGACGGCACTGGCGTGGAGCGGCCACTGGAGGGCACTGGCGTGGAGCGGCCACTGGAGGGCACTGGCGTGGAGCGGCCACTGGAGGGCACTGGCGTGGAGCGGCCACTGGAGGGCACTGGCGTGGAGCGGCCACTGGAGGGCACTGGCGTGGAGCGGCCACTGGAGGGCTCTGGCGTGGAGCGGCCACTGGAGGGCTCTGGCGTGGAGCGGCCACTGGAGGGCTCTGGCGTGGAGCGGCCACTGGAGGGCTCTGGCGTGGAGCAGCCTCTCGGGGGCGCTCTGGAGAGCTGGACGGAACCAGCAGGGGCTCTGGAGAGCTGGACGGAACCAGCAGGGGCTCTGGAGAGCTGGACGGAACCAGCAGGGGCTCTGGAGAGCTGGACGGAACCAGCAGGGGCTCTGGAGAGCTGGACGGAACCAGCAGGGGCTCTGGAGAGCGCAGTCGAGGAGCGGGCACTGGAGAGCTCTGGCCATTAACGCCTATTTGGCTTGCCATACTTCTTGCCGGCTGGCAAGGGAGAGCCGCGGGCCGCGTTGGCGGGCTTGGGGGAGCCGCGGACGACGGCAGACTGCTTCTGGCTCGGGGCCGGACTCTCTCCAGACACAGGAGGATCCCTTCCCTCCATTTTCGTCCATTGGTGTCTGGGAGGTCCACGGGACGATGGAAATTGGCCCCGTGCCAGAACAGAGATAGGATGGTGGCGTCATCTAATGCCGTCGCCGCGGCAAGCCTGCAGAACTCCCACGAATACTCAAGGAAAGGGAGATCTCGTTGCGCAAGGGAAACGAAGCGGGCGGCGACTTCCATCGCCGCGGGAAACAGGGAAAAAACAGGAAATAAAAAACTTTTCAAAAAACGGGAAAACAAAACCGAGGGAGGAGAAACGCCGCTTACTCTGTCTTAGGTCGGTGAATCTGTCACGCTCTCGGAGGGGAGAGCCAGGAGCAAGGAACGAGGAGACCAGGAGATACAATCCAACGGGGTTTTTATTGGAAACACAAGGAAGACATTCACACTCAAGGCAGACATATAATCACGGACATCAGACACAGGGAAAACCAAGGCTTAAGAACACTAGGGAGTAACGAGGAGAACTGAAACAGGTGGGGAGCAATCAAATACACAGCTGGGAGGAATGGAGACAAACGAGGACAGGAACAGGAAGACCAAATATGGGCACGAGAGGAGGGGAAACACTTGACATGGGGAACACAGGTCTGACATTTTTAGTGTTTATTTTACATTAATCACCAATAGGATAAAACACAGGCGACGGTGTTTTATCCCTGTGATTAATGTAAAATAAACGCTAAAAAGAAGACTAGCTTGTGAGTGCAGATCAAAGTCTCATATACTATGAAAAATTAATTTTAAACACAATACAGTGCATCCCGCACCTAAACAGATGGCCTGGCTGAATCTGCCGGCAAAGACTGGGGGTGGGGCCACAAATCCGTGAGTTTACAAACCCGCGGGAATGGATTGTGAAAGCGTGCGCACGGATTATGAATTTATGGGTACGGATTGAAAAACCAAAAGGTTTACAAAATCTGAGTGCATGGATTGGAAATTCGTGGGTACGGTTTATTAATCCGTGGGCACGATTTGTTAAACTGAGGGAACACTTTAAGAATTTGTGAGTACGGTTTATAAACTGAAGGAACGAATTGCAAAACCATT
Source organism: Aspiorhynchus laticeps (assembly GCA_023376895.1). Classification (NCBI taxonomy): domain Eukaryota; kingdom Metazoa; phylum Chordata; class Actinopteri; order Cypriniformes; family Cyprinidae; genus Aspiorhynchus; species Aspiorhynchus laticeps. The sequence goes on from CM041815.1 coordinate 3,002,024, forward strand.
GCCCCGTTTTTTTTTCTCCTACAGGTGACTTCCTGGGCTCCGTAATAACTTTCTGTGTTTCTCATTTGTTTTGATTTCTGCATGAGTCTCTCTCCTATTCAGGCTGCGTGAGCCTCATCTGCACAACATAAATACATTATCATTCGCCGTTTACACTGAATGCAATAAAATCTGAATTATTCTCGTGCAAACATTTTTGGTGGCCAAGTTTCAGTGCTTTCCTAGTTAATTTTGCTATTGACGTTTTAATCAGGCTTCTTGTCTGGTTGGGCATGTAAAATTACCTCTCAGTTGCAAAACATGTTTATGTGCGGATGTGAGCTTAAGTGCGATGTCAAAACGGACCGGCTGGTCACCGGTCCGATCATGCGGAAAACTGGCTAATTCCATTCTCTGGTTGGTCAATCTGTGCATCTCTAAAAGAAACCTATTATTCCCAATAAGCTTTCATCTTACCTTTGAGGGATCGGCAGGCATGAGTCCCTCTACAGCAAAGGGACTTCCTGGAATGGGGTTCCCATCATAGCTGATGTCCACCTTGTAATGACCCTCTTCGGGTGGGATGTATTTCACACAGGTGGCCTCTTTGGTCTTGTCCGATTCCAACTTACAAGGTATTGTTCTACCAGAGGGTGAGGTTATGGTCACATTTACCTTACCCTGTCCACCTGCCCCTTTCGTGCTAACAATAAACTCCTGGTCCTTTCCAACTTCCACTTCTGCAACACAAATAGCAGTTTAGTAAGCATTGGAGCAGTATGCATTTATGGTTGATAGTTCAGGTTTAACTGTTGAGTTAAAGTGCTTACTTTCATTAAGGCCTTGAACTTTGACTTTGCCCAGATCGAGTGGAGGGGCGACTGTGATCATGAAAGGGCTTTTAGGAATGGGATCTCCACCATGTGTGACCATGATAGCCATCTCACCCTATTTTGCAGATGATTAGGCATTTGGTGAGACATAACATTTCCCATCATAATAACATTCACGTTCAAAGTAAAACCAAAATGGAATAGATGTTAGTGACCCCTGACCTGATGGAGAGCAGTGTACTTCACGGTGTAGGAGTAGTCGTGATTATCAATGATCTCAAAATCTTTAACAGCGTTTCCTTTGGCAGAAGTTTTGAACTGCACCTCTGGTTTAGCCTTTCCTGCTCCCTTCGTGAAGATGGTGAAATGGGTTGGAATATCGACTTGAACACCTGTAAAACAGGGCTGTGTCAATTAAAACTAATTTCTCTGGGGCTTAAAGTGTTAATGTTGTTGCTTACACCCACCTGTCTTGTTCAGTCCAGGACCTTCAGCACTGACTTTGCCAGCATCATGAGAAGGATCCACCTTGACTTTGAATGGGCTAGTGGGGATTTCCTGTGTTAAGCAGAGAAGAGATTGAGATGTTCACTTAACCTTAGTGTACAATTGTTTTTTGGCAAGAAGCAAGAAGTCTGCTTTACCTGATCTGCAAAGAGCACCATGATGGTGTAACGGCCAGGGCCAGGGGGCATGTATTTGACAGTGAAGGTGTCATTATCATTTTTAATGATGTCAAAATCGATATCTGCCTCTGCTGGACCCATCACACCTGGGGCACATTTGATCCCAATGCTGATATCACCTATGATATAGTCCGAATGGTTAGCAACATTTACACTCTTTTATGTGTCATATAAAGAGAAAAAATAAACTTGTTTTGCAAACCTTGGCCGGCTTCACTGCAGTCAACAGTGAAGTAGGTGGGCTCATTCGCCTTCAGGCCAGTTTTCTCAACTCCAGGCCCAAAGACCTTCACTTTGTCAGGGTGACAGCCTTCACCAACAAGAACCTTTAAAAGACAGAGTTTTAAGCAATAATGCGCAAACAAGTTTAAATCTCAAACAATGACTCATCTAATGGTGTTGCTCTATCACAGCATAATACAAACTAAAATACTACACTGGAAATACTCACTCTAAAGGGACTCCTGGGTACATTGACCTCCCCCCAGGTAATTATGATGGTGTGCTTCACTGGTTTGGTAGGAACATACGTACAAACAAAAGTGCCATCTCCCTTATCAGTAATCTGAATGTCAATCACACAGCCTTCAGCATCCTAGAAGAAAAGCCCAGCAGGTCACCATTTAGCCAGTTTGTAGAAACAAAATGATTCATTTTCAATGATTCATTGGTTTGATTGGTACACATGTTCTGAGTCTTTGTCCTCTGTTACCCTGTAACGCTGATTCTACTTACAGGACTGATGTTTAACCTTAGCCTGCCATCATTTCCAAAGGCAAACATTGAGACTATTACACATGGACACACCTGAGCATAGATCTTCAGACTGCCTTTGCCAGCTTGTCGAGCGTCAACAGTGAATTGTGTTGATTTGTTGACAATAACTCCAGTGGGCTCCAAGCCTGGTCCGAATGCTTTGACCTGCACATGAGATCCTTCAGATCAATAACACTGACATTGACAGCAAAAGTTAAGAAAATAAGAGGTGACTGTCTTTAAGCATTATTTCCATGTTAATCACCTTCTCAGGGAAGACATTATTAGCTGCTGGAAGTATATGAGCCATGAAGGGGCTGTCTTTGATATCTTCATCATCACAGATGACATGAACTGCATAATCTCCGGGTTCAGTGGGCCAGTAACGCACATCACAGGAACCGTCACCTTTATCATCACACTCTATCTTTGCTTGAGAGGGGCCCTCAACAGAAAACCCTTTAAAGACAGGGATGGCATGTAAAACATTTGTTGTATGCATACAAGAAAATCTTAATTATGTTCTTCCTCATCTAGAATTACCTACCTAGAGATCCTACGTCTGTACCAATAGCCTCAACAACAAAGTCAGCTGACTTGCCAACCATTCCAGTCTTCAAGCCAGGACCCCAAGCCCGCACCTTCTGAGGTCCAGCTTCCTTGCTGACCTCCACTTCAAACGGGCTAAAATAAACACAATACATAAATATAGGGCTGGAAACTTTGACGTAAAAATGTGAGTGTATTTGTATTGCAATTGATAGACTAGGTTATCTTATTAGCTCCCACCTGCGTGGAATAGGTTGGCCTCCCCATGTGATGTTTACATTATATTTTCCAGGCTTAATGGGACAATAATCACACTTGTAAACTCCATCACCAACATCTCGTACTTTCACAGGCACCTCTACTCCTCCTGAAAACATCCACATTCAGTCATCAGCATTTTCTAAACACAGGCGTATTAAATGATGAGCAAACAAACTAAGAATTACACCCTTGAAAAACAGCAAATTTAAAAATGACTCACCAGGCCCTTTCACAGAGACCTTCAGTTCTCCAGTTCCTGCCCCTTTGGTAAAAACTGTGAAATCTGCCACCTCCTTTACCCGAACACCCGTTGGCTGCAGTCCCCGGCCAGTGGCACGGCAGGCATTTGCATTGCTGGCTGAAGGGGAAAAAAACATAGCAAACAGATTATAAAATGTCCAAAACGTCTCCAAATGCACAGACCGAAGCAGTGTTAGTAAAATCAAGCGAGGTGCTGTGCTTCTGATGAGTTGCTTTGATGACGAACTGGAAAACTGCAATGCTGCTTTGCTCAGTTTTACAGATCCTCATACAGAGCAAGTCAAAAATGATAAATGGAAATATGCAGTACACAGAACATCCATAAAATACAATATCAGCTTTTATAATGCCAGATTATTGATCATTGATTACTGGAAAGGTAATTTTATAAACATCCAAACCGACAATGTTACATCCAAGCCCAAAATACTTTGCTCTATTACAAGCTGTATGAAAATATATTAAAAAGCTGTTTTTTTACATGGCATTCAAATATCCTGTGCTTCACGACTTCAGAGTTTAGTGTAGTGTTGTATAAGTTAATGTAGTCAGTCTTTGCTGCTCTGCGTTCCTCCAATACAAACACATTAACATTTGCCTTATTCCTACTATGCCTCAAAGTGGGTGTTTTGATGCATGGCAGGAATCAAGCTGCTGCGAACAAGCAAGAAGCTAAGCTTAGATTCTGTTGCCCGCAGAGGAATAAACAAAGAGATGTGGACCAAAGTCGAGCGGCAGCGCATCTTTCTTTGTAAGAGCGAGTACCTGCTTCGGAGCCCCAGAAGAAGGTTTAGGGTGTGCTACAAAATAAACAATTGTTTTTTGGGTTGTGGGGAGATTCTTTGTCTGTTTTTGATTGTTGCCCATGTACTGTTCCAATATGACTGACACATTTAAAGATATTTGAGGAATATCTTAATAAGACAGCAAGATATGTAAGATAGGAAAGTTATCAGATACTCACCCTCAGAGACTTGCACTTTAAAGGGGCTGTTGGGTATTTGCTGTCCAGCAAAGCTCACATGGATGGTGTGTGGCCCTTCTTGCAGAGGTTTGTAGGTGCATCGGAAGATGTTATCACCCTTGTTTTCCAGAAGAACTTCCACAGTGTTGTTTTTATTCTGAGGGTCAACAATGACCACACTAACATCTCCAGCCCCAGCACCTGAAAATGGTGAGACAGGATCTTGAGTTCACCTTCATATAGAAAAGGCTCTTCCAAAACAAGTCTGTGCGTTCTGCTCACCTGCAGTGTAGATGTCAAAATAAGTAGGCTTATGGGCCACATTGCCCACTGGCTCCAGACCTGGACCTCGAGCCTGAACTTTTTTGGGATCACCCAGAGCCTTTGCCACGTTCACCATGAAGGGGCTCTTATCAATGTCCTGACCAGCAAAGAGTACTTTCACCTGTGATATATAAGAATAAATAAACAACCATGCCACTGGAAGCAAACCGGATTGCATGCTAAAATGGACACTGAACCATGTTCTTGTACTAATGCTTACCTTGTGGGGCCCCTCAACTTTGGGCACATAGGTGACAGAGAATGTTCTTTTCTTGTCATTGTTGGGGACAACTTTAGCCTAACAAAATTAAAATATGGATTCTAGTTTAAAATGTCATTGATGTTTGTTTCACTTTGATGCGATAATTACAGAACGTTACAGAACATCTGTCATGTCTCACCTCCTCAGTGTGACCCTCTGGGTCCTCTACATACACGATCACTTCTCCAAGTCCTGCCTCCAGTGTTTCCACAGTAAAAACAGCTGGCTTCAAAACCATGTTCCCCTGAGGCTCAATACCTGTTTTCATTAAAAAAAATACAGATAAAACTGTCATACACAAGCTTTCAACAGCAATATTCAGCAATGCTTGACTGCATGCAAACAAAGTATCCAAAGTACCAAAATAACGGCTAAATAACTGATATTTTAAAATTAAATCAACTTGATTGTTATGTGTAGCGCAAAAATGCTCTATGAGCTTGTGTTTACAGAGCACTTTTTGTGATGTTTTAAGACAACTGCACTTGGTTTATGAGCCTATAGTTTGCTCACCTGGTCCATAGGCCTTGGCCTTTTTGGGGTACAGCTGCCTTGGCTTGAGAGGAGCTTCAGGCTTTAGTTTAGCTTTGGGAAACTGAGAGAGGTACGTCATCACTGAATGCTCATCCACATCTGGATCCACGATTTCCTCTGGAGCTATCACCTATAGATCAAAGATTCATTATAGTATTGCATGTATAGTGGTCCTTATTCAGTAATCATTGCTTTTAAGTTGCATATGTATGTGCTCAGAAAACCATTACATAAAATGTCCAGTGGAGAAGTAACTAGTGAACTAGTCGTATGGCCCATTTATGATGAGAATCATAAACATTGCATAAACAGTGCATTTTCTGTTCATCATCACTGCTGTTCTACCATCACAAGGTAGTGGCAATCTCTTCAGATAGCCTGCTATATTTATCCACAGAGTGCTGAGGTTTGAGAGCAGCCTTCAACAAGTCAAGGACAGGATTTACTAGGAGCCAGACCCCTCCCACAACCCCTCAACAGTCAGCAGGGAATTCAGCACCAAGAATTTATGACACATACCCTACACCATGTGTGGCATCTCACACTTATCCCATTAGGAAAATGGAGCAGGCAGCACTGTGTGTCAAATTGCTGGAACCACTAACATTTTACACAACTCCATGCCTAGACACTACCTTCCTTGTAGCTGAAGTAGAGTAAAAATTGTATTGGCTGAACATGTGGAGTTTATGTTGTTCACCTGAGGCACGCCGAGCCAGTCATCGGCCTGTTGCATGGCCTCACGAGCATTTGCAACGGGCTTGTTGGGGTCCCATGTTTGCCATTCAGGGCACAGACCTACACAAAGAGTTAAAATTATTTGAGTGTATCATTTAAGTTCTTCTAAAGATTTAGGCCTCAGAAAATACATAAAAAATTGAAATCAAATATGACATCAGGCCTCCCATAAACCTGGTCTGTTGTTTAGAAATTGTTTGTAAAATATGTCTAAAGAGACTTATAATGTAACCTAAATATATAATGATAACAGTTATGCTGTGATTTGTCAAAGCCAGCAGCACCCTGTATGGTCATGACTGTCTCGCAGGGACTGTTTCATTTCAGCTACACCGAAGTAAACACTTTAGTTCATTAGCCCTCTTTTCTCAGTAAGCCTCCATGTGAGCAAAGAGTTGCTCAGAAAATAGGTCATGATTTAGATGCAGTAAATATATGAAGCTCTCATCCTCTATTGTATTGTATAATTTATCCATTCTTATTATACAGGTTTTACTTTTACTCTTTTATTTTACTGTTGCCATATTTATATTTGTTCATGCTAATGGCAATAATGGATTGTGCTCTCTAAAAGGAAAGTGAAAAAGAGGATATACATATCCTCACATTATTCGGATTTTTACTATTGAATTTATTACATAACTTATATACTTTACTGATTTTATATGGGCACTGGCACTATAAATTATATTTATTAAATTAATAAGCTTGTGTTCTTGCCCTTATGTCAGAAAATGTAAACACAAATGAACAATGAAATATGGTCTAAGTAGTGAATCTAAACTACCTTATAAACCAAAATCTTGGTACAATCTTGAAAAAAAATAAAAATTAATTTCCTCACCCAATCACAACTGCCCAAAGTCAAACCATACAAACTTGGTTATGTCAGAATGAACTTACCAGGGGCACAGTTGTCCACGAGGGCACCGAGGGCCTTGCCATCCCTCCAGTCCTTGTTAAAGTTGTTAATAGGCAGCTCCGGTACCTTGTTCTGAATCCAGCCCAGCAGCCTTTGTTTGGGAGTGAGTTTCTTAATCTCTTCTTCGTCCTCATCATCCCACATGGGCATGGAGATGGAGTAATGGAGAATGAGTGTCCAGATGAGACCCAGAATCAGCTTCAGGTTCCCATCTACAATGGCTTTGCTGTCTGCACAGGTCCAAGACAATCAAAAGGAAACTGAGTGAGCAAATGGACTAACAGCTGGTAACATGGTACTTTTACAGTACACCATTACATGCAATGACAAACATATTTATATTTATATTATATTTATATTTAGTCTTTTATCCAAAGCGACTAACAAATGAGGACAACAGAAGCAATCAATTGTAGTATTAAATCAACTAAAAACAGATCCAAAACTAAAAGCTAAAACTTTATAAATACTACATATATACATTTTAAAAATAAAGAAATTACATAAAAATTACAAATGCATACAACAAAATTTCAAAACTTAACATTTAAACGAAAAACAAAAAATAAAGCTAAAAACAATTCAAAATATTAAAGAACAAAAGGTATAAGAGTATAATAATGATTCTAACATAACACTACGCCAAACACCAAAAAACAACTACGTGTATGTACAACCACACACACATACATACATATATATATATATCTATATATATATATATACATTATACTTTATCAGCGGAAGTTAAAAGCAGCTCGTAAGTGTATTTACTTGTCTCATTAGTGTTTAGCACAGTTGTCTTTGCTTGGAAACGTTTGTTTTGTTTACTGTGTGGAGATGTGCTGATATGCATTTGCTCTCGTTCTGTATCGTGTATCTTGTCAGTGTCTGTGCTTGCGTGGCCATTTGTTGTGGGAAAAATAAGGAAAGTGTGTCCAGCTGAATTCAATTAGTATTTTGTTAGAGGGGTCTAAAAAGCTTGGTTTACCGCGGCAGCCGTGGTGTGAAGACTGAAGAGTGTAAAGACCATCGACTCCACCGGACAGGGACACCGGCAAGGGATATAAGTATCGCTTTTTATTTCCCCTCTTTCCTACTACTTGTTTCACTTCTGTTTCAGTGTTTTCATAACCATTTCTTACTATGTGTAAGTAAGTTGTGTTTTTTTAGCATGTGTGTTTGGCTCAGTGTTATTTTTTAGGATTACTGATAAACTACTGTCGTTTGATTTGTATTTGTTATCTTTTTTAATTTTAGTTACATCATGTCTGAATTTATTGTCTGTATAGATCTTTTATTAAGTTTTAGTTTTATTTAATTTGAGTTACTTTCATAATTCAACAAACTAAATGAAAATGAAATAATTCATGAATTATGAAATAATTCACCCTGAGAAGGTGAATATATATATATTGAATATATAAATGTGTATGGATATATATATATATATATATATATATATATGTATGTGTGTGTGGTTGTACATACACGTAGTTGTTTTTTGGTGTTTGGCGTAGTGTTATGTTAGAATCATTATTATACTCTTATACCTTTTGTTCTTTAATATTTTGAATTGTTTTTAGTTTTATTTTTTTGTTTTTCATTTAAATGTTAAGTTTTGAAATTGTGTTGTATGCATTTGTCATTTTTATGTAATTTCTTTATTTTTAAAATGTGTATATGTAGTATTTATTAAGTTTTAGCTTTTAGTTTTGGATCTGTTTTTAGTTGTTTTAATACTACAATTGATTGCTTCTGTTGTCCTCATTTGTAAGTCGCTTTGGATAAAAGTGTCTGCTAAATGACTAAATATAAATATATACATGCATACACATTTATAAATGTAATATGTATATTATTTAATTTCCATTTAGTTTGTTGAAGCATTAAAATAACTCAAATTAAATAAAAAGTAAAACTTAATAAAATACCTATACAGACATAATAAATTCAGACATAATTTAACTAAAATTAAAATAGATAACAAATACAAATCAAACGACAGTAGTTTATCAGTAAACCTAAAAAATAACACTGCCAAACACACATGCTGAAAAATATATTAAAATATGTTCCATATTCAAACAACATTGTACTTCAAAGAATATAAAAGTGCACAAAATAGTTATTTGATTTAATAGTAGTTCTGTCTCAGTTTACTTTAGTGTCTCTGATATCCAGACGCAGGTTGTTTAAGGAGTCAGGTCTCCCCTAAACACATTCACACCACTGCTTTTCTGTATCAGCGGCTCTAAACATTAATCACAATGAGGTAACTGCATTGCAATTTACTCAGCATTCATTAATACGCCAACAAGCTATTATCAAATGTCTGGACAGATCTGATACAACCTTTCACCTTTACTCAGCAAACAAGCTGTAGCCCTTCAGAACTATTTTCCATTTCACTGACACATGGAAGTCCAATGTGAGCTACTTACATGCTGCTGATATACTGCTCCCGGACTCTGAGGTACGTGAGCTTTTGACCGCTGGTAAGGTTTATGAGCAGGCTTGTGTGTTTGTGACAGAGGTTTGTCAGTCACAAAACACATTAGTGTGTGATAACTTCACTTCTTCATAAGCTATTAATAAACAATGAGTCATGAATAAATCAGAAGTAATTCATAAGATAACAATCAGAAGTCATTTATAAGATGTTTTAATGTTAAATAGATTGGTTGTTGAAGTACTTTCAAATGTAAAAAGGGGCAAGTTTTTATATTAAGGAGCTTTTATACCTAAAAAAAACTGAACTGACTTAAAAACGACTTGCACTTGGTCTGGTATAGCCTAAAATAATGCTCTTTTATTCAGTCATATAATATTAGTGAATAAAATCAGTTAATATAAAGATTTCAGATTTTTAGAGTCTACATTTGTTTATTATTATTATTATTATCGTCAAGTTTTTAGAGTCTACATTTGTTTATTATTATTATTATTATTATTGGTTATTATTATCATCAGGATTTTAGCGTCTACGTTTACTTATTATTATTAATATTAATATTATTAATATTATTTTTTATATTAATTAGGCTATAATAATCATCAGGTTTTTAAAGTCTACATTTAATTATTATTATTATTATTATTATTATTATTATTATTATTAGAATGCACAACAATTATCTCTTAATTGTTAGATCTATTAGGCTACTATCTATAATCAAATAACGTTTGTTAACGTTATTAATGAAAGTTGTTGTAAAATATCACCGAAGTTGGGACGATCTTTGCAACTCTTGAATTAAAAAACTGAATAAAAAACAAACATCAAGCTTATTCCTGTTTAAAGCGGATCTTACCTATTGACACTAGTTTGATTCGCTCCCGGTCCAGAAACTCCAGCGCCACCGACACGTTCTCCAGCTTCATTTGTCTGAAGTTTGGTCTGACATTATGCTTTCTGTACATTTTCTTCTGACTGAGGACCTCCAGGAGCGAGATGAGCTTGAGCCCATCGCCCAGGTCTCTCTGGAGGTCCGTGAGGCCCTTATTGACGCATTTGAGATGTTCATTGCACCATCTGGTGAAGGTGTTCTGCTGGATCTTCTTCCACGGCGCGTCCTCGGCCAGCTCTTTCTCTGTCGCTGGCATCTCCTCCTCTTCCTCTTCCCCGAAGTCTGTGCCCTGGTAGTATTGTGGCGGCAGATCCTCTAAATGAGTGTAATTGCTCATGATGAACTCTTGCTTTTATAAGTGCAATGCTGGAAACTCACAGCTCGTCGCTTTCGCGGGAGAGTGCCAGAGGCGCGTGCGCTGTAAAGCAGATCAAAACCTGGATGGAGTCTGAAACAGACAGGCTTTCACAGATACTTGTGAAAAGTGATCTTCTGTCGGGACGATGATGGATTATCCGATTTATAGTTTACAAGGCGGCCGGTCCCCGTTTTTTAATTCTCAGTTCCCTGACGAATGTAGTCGCGACTTCTTAATGGACACTTTGAGTTTGAAGAATATGACTTTTTGAAAAATGAAGATTTGCTGCTCCACAGTTCGCTGTTTGAAATGAGGAGAGAGTGAATGAAGGGGGTTTAAATGCACCCAGGACCCCAGGGATTACATCACACTGATGTCATGCTGTATATACTGGAGTATGACAAACCGGTTTCTAATTCTGAAGGATAGATCGGATTGGTCGAAATGAATGAGACAGCCTGTGATTGGCCAATGGAGACGCACTTATTTCTGGACTGTCGGGGTAAGTGGGCGTGTCCTCTCATTTGTGAAGCGTGCGGTCACCGGCTCTGCATGACAAAGTCACGGCAAAAATAGAGGGTGACTCCGGGGCAACACTTTACATTATAGCGTCCATGACACATAGGCTCTTACATGTTATTATAAATGATTAGTAGGCCTATATGAAGCACGATATGTAATTACAAACAGCTCCTTCTAAATACACACGAAGTAGCATAACTTTGTGCTTACTCTTTTCTCAGCACTTTACAAATTGACAGTCTGTGCAGTGTACCTTTAAATCAAAGTGCATTGTTATATTATATTATATTACATTTTAGTATATTATATTATATTGTATTATTATATTATATTATATTTTAGTATATAATATTATATTGTATTATATTATATTATATTTTAGTATATTATATTTTAGTATATTATATTATATTATATTTAAAACATGCTTCTTTTATTTTATCCAACTCAGAACATCTTTGCTGTTAAGGAGGAATTAAACACATTGGATGTGTTGATTGTATTTGAAGATGATGTCTGCCAAGTCTTAGGTCAGTGTACTGGTGCTTTTTATTTTATTTTATTTTATTTATTTTTTTTGCACTAAAGTATGCTAGTAGTTACAGTACAAACTACTTAAAGTTTGTATATAAGTGCTGTTAATCTTTAGGAAAGGGTTTGTTGTTGTTGTTGTTTTTTTACATAAAAATGATCTATTGTTTTTCATATTATTTAGCAGTTATATTATTATTATTATTAATTATATTTAACATTTCCTTGTTTGTGTGGTCTTTACTTATTTGGTGAAAAATAAATGTTATATTTTTGAATATGCAGCCCACTGATTTTGTTTTATGCTTGAAAACATTTATGTTGTATTTCAGTAAATACTTGAGAAAACACTCCTGTTCTGTCATGATTTCTTTGTCCCAGTGTTTTTGCTTACTCTTATGTTACTTTATTGCTTTGAGTTTGATGAACTTAAACCATTTAAGGCAATCGGTTTCCTCAAACCATTTAAGTAGCTATATAGTTGTTAAGACTTAGTTAGAATTAGTTGCCTGAATTAAAACTAACAGTGAATAAACTTAATAATTAACTATGCAACACTAAAATAAGTAAGCCCAATCGGTTTCCTCAAACGGTTTGAGTTACCTTAACTTGTCGGGTTTTACAGTGATTGCATACAACATGTGATGAACCTGAAATGTGAAATTTATTAGAAATCTTGTTCATAATCAGTTCTCATTATAATAAATACATAAATGTGAGTCATGTGACCCTGGACCACAAAACCAGTCTTAAGTGTAATTTTTTCGAATTTTTTCGAAATTATACATCATCTGAAAGCTGAAAGCTTTCCATTGATGTATGGTTTGTTATGATAGGACAACATTTGGCTGAGATACAACTATTTGTAAATCTGGAATCTGAGGGTGCAAAAAAATCTAAATATTGAGAAAATCACCTTTAAAGTTGTTCAAATGAAGTTCTTAGCAATGCATATTACTAACCAAAAATTAAGTTTTGATATATATATATATACAGTAGGAAATTTACAAAATATCTTCATGGAACATGATCTTTACTTAATATCCTAATAATTTGTGGCATAAAAGAAAAATCTATAATTTTGACCCATACAGTGTATTTATGGCTATTGCTACAAATATACCCCAGCGACTTAAAACTGGTTTTGTGCTCCATGTTACATGTACTTACTATTATAATAACAATAAATTATGCATAATTACAAGTAACCCTAATCCTAACCCTAACCATATTAAGTGCATGTAGTTAATTAACTTAGTACTTAAATGTATAATTACACAGTAACAAGGACACCTTAAAATAAAGTGTAACCTAACAATACTTAAGTGCTTTTATAAAGACCTTGGGGTCATTCTGCTCCTACAAAATCATAAGAGTTCAAACTGTGACTGGTTTCATGTGTCACATGACATAAAACTCTTTCAAATGTTAATCCAGTCACAGCATGGCATGTGCTCTTGTGCTTCTTGGTAATGTGAGAGCAGGCCATAGTAATCTGTTTGGGGAGATGAGTGCCAATATGTTGCCAAAACAAGTATTTTAAGGAAATCAATTATGTTTTATTAGAACAAAAATCATACATGTAGCAGATTTCTTGCTTCATCTTGATGTGTTCTAGAATGTTCTCTGATTCTAAATGTCTTGAGTTGCAATAGTGTTTGTCAAAGATTGTGTTCATCAATGTTTATTTTGGGCTGTTCCCATCTTTGCAGAGCAATGACCAGACAAAGTGACTCAGCGTGGCCGTTTTAGATCAATGTTTATGGCTTTCTGACACATCAGTGACACATCAAATAATTATCCTGCATTTCACATGGGCATCAAAATATCTGTTTTATACCCCAGATTCCATGGACGATAAAATATTATCTTGTAAGAGACAATAAAACATGTGCATGTCTACTATTTGAAATATCAGCTTACTAAACTATTGAGCTTGGGTCAAAAACACTTCTACAACATCTTGTGTTTGCATTTTAAAAACACTGCCTTCCAAATTTTGGAAATGTCCTAGTCATTAAAGTGACTTTCAGTTATCATTGAAGACCAAGCAATAATTATTTTCTTTTTTTATTACGTCATAATGGCAAAATATACATGTCACAGTCAGACATGCCCCTTTTGTAGTCTGATTAAGATTAAACTCATTTTTGGAGGTGGTTCAGCACAATTTTAAAAGGTTTTAGTGACCGATTGCTACATAAGGTAAGAAGAACACACAAACAGTTGTACTTTCAAAATGTATTAACAACATTGAGTGATCACTGACAAGATAGGCTGGGCAAAGTAAGTAAACCCTTACATTTAATAACTTAGATCTTCCTTTCGCAGCAAAACTTCCAGCAAACATTTCCTGATAACATTTTTGACCACTTTTGCTCCATCACTCTCACAAATTTGTTGAACTGCTGTCTCCTGTAAATCTCTTGTTACTCTGATAGTGTCCAGATCCTGAAGCAGCAAAGCAGCATTAAACCGTGACGCTCCCTCCACTATGCTTCATTTGGGATCAGGTTTTGTTGTTGGTGTGCAGTGCTCTTTTTTCTCAACTGTCCACAGAACATTTTCCCAATAGCTTTGTGAAACATCCAGGTGGTCTTGCCAAATATTTATTTTTGGAAGCAGTGTTTTCCTACATGCTGTCCTTTCACAAACACCATTTTTGGTCAGTGTTTTTTTTTCTCTGGCAGTGGACACATGAACAAACAATTCTGCAGTTGTTTTCTTAGAGCGATCTTTGCAGGAGAGGGAATTAACCATCCTGAATTTTCTACATTTGTAGGTTTGATGAACACCCAGGTCTTAGTAATGCTATCATAGCCTTGTCCAGCGTTGAGCATTTTAATAAAGTGTTTTTTAAGCTTTTAGCATCCAGGGTCACAGGGTCTTCAACTTACAAGTTTAAAAAGTTGTTGTTAAGCATTAACCTTTTACTTTTAATTTGAAATTCTATGAATTTAATGTTTACATTTTTAATAACCTGTCTGCAAATGAAATGTCTGTGCATGAAATATGATACTCAACAAAAAAACACGTGCAAATATATGCATATGTGTTTTTAAGCATTATATTTATACATCAGGCTTTTATGGCTCATATATGCAATTAATTTCATGACAATTAAGAGATGGATGTTCCCCAAAATAAATGTTCCCCAAAAGCCTGTTGTGTCACATTTGACATTTACATTAACATGAAAAAAAAATGTAAATAGAACTTTTAATTTTTAACATTTTAAAAAAATGGTGTATGGTGTAATAGTAAACTCAAGTTGCTTCAGTACAGTAAATGTTTATCTTAAATTTACTTTATAAAAATCTTTAAAGATTTCTGTGCAAAAAAAGACTTTACTTGATTTAAAAAAATAATAAATTATCAATCAGAGGACAGAAGGCATGAAGTATATTGTGTAACAGGGTTGTCATTAAAGTTTTGGTCATATTGATCATTTATAGGCCCTTGACATTTACGTATTAAATATGATACAGTATACAGGCTGCTTTCATAAATAGGCATTATACTTATTGTTCAACAGAATTTTACAAAGAATGTTTAGTTTAAGTTATGAGAGAAAACATGTTTTAAAAAAATTGGCTAAAATGTACCCTAAGTGCAACCCAAATTAATTTATTGCTATTTTCTATCTATTTCATGATTATTATTCTTTTTTTAAAACATGACTTTATTTTTGTATCCCCTGGATACGTCGCCCCTTTGGATGTATAAATTAACTGAAAAAAGAATGCTTGTTTGGCAATGCATAGGGTTAACCCTGAAATAGAATGGAAAATAGCAATACATTAATTCTCTTTATGGTCTTGCCCTTTTTAGGGTTAATTGATTTCTATAATCTTTTGGAGAGGTTCGCTGACTTCCAGCCTGCCTTGTCAATGATCACTAATGTCTTCAAGTACAACTCTTTGTGTGTTATTAGTTAGTAGTAGTCACACTGTGTTATTATTCTTGCAGCTGTAGTTTAGAGAAGTGAAGTAGCTCTTCCTTGCTGGGAAAAAAAAAGAAACTTTAACAACTTTTTGCTGGTCTGAGCAGGTTTAGGGTGGTTTTCCAACTTGATGAGGTTGATCTCCACAATTAGTGCTCTTCTTCCTGACCTAATGTTCCACTTGATACTAACAGAAGTGTAAAAGAAGAGTCTGAGTCAACATACCTGGCAGCATGCATGTTTGGCTTTGATTTAGTATGACGATTTATGACACTGAATTATGAGTATATAAATAGATCAGTGTAGTGTCATCCAGGAAGTATATCTCATATTTTTTTTGAACCTTGAACACATTTATGAATGTGATCCCTCACTTTCTAACATTCCTGCTGTTGTATTGCTGAATAGCCCAATAAATCTAAGAAAAGTTACATTTGATATTTTTCAGCATAGCACACGTAATGCTCAAATGAGCTGTTTTTAGGAAGCAGAAGTTTGCTTTAGAAGGTCTATGAAATAGGTTAGAGATTTTATTAGCTGCTGGAAAATCCTGACTATAAAATATTTTACATACCGTTCTCTAGTGTCAAAATAGTGTTACCCTGTTTTTATATTCTTGAATGTGAAGCAATGATCACAGAATTTAGGGTTCATGAGACGTTACAGGCTTATTGCAGTATGAAGGTTTTCTTCAACCACTGCCATTTTTATTCCAGGGTATGACAGCTAACTTCCAGATCTTCCAGATCGCTATTTAAAGAAAGTTCAGGAGAAATGCCCTGCACCGTTGCGCAACAGACTGATGCTCTGAGGTTGGAGTGCAGGTGGAAGAGTAGAAAACAAGGTATTTGAGGCTCTAAAGAGCTGTGAGGTCTGCATATTTCAGCACACAGATAACAAACAAAAATAACAAAAACAATCCCAGGAATTTATTTACAACACACAGCATATATAGGCTGTGTGTGTGTGTGTGTGTGTGTGTGTGTGTACTGGTTTTTGTGGTTTACGGGGACAAAATTTGTATAATGACATGGGTATGACAGAGGTATTACAATTTGAAGGTGGTTTATGAGGACACTGCCTATGTCCCCGTAATTCAAAAGGCTTAAAAAACATACTAAATGGTGTTTTTTTGAAAATCTAAAAATGCACACAGTCTCCTGTGAGGGCTAAGTTTAGGTGTAGGGTAGGTGTAGGGCAATAGCACATACAGATTGTACAGTATAAAAACCATTACGCCTATGGAGAGTCCCCATAAACCACAAAAACCAACATGTGTGTGTGTGTGTGTGTGTGTGTGTGTGTGTGTGTGTGTGTAAATAAATAAATAAATATGTATATATATATATATATATATATATGTTCTGTCAAA
This sequence comes from Aspiorhynchus laticeps, assembly GCA_023376895.1. Taxonomy (NCBI): domain Eukaryota; kingdom Metazoa; phylum Chordata; class Actinopteri; order Cypriniformes; family Cyprinidae; genus Aspiorhynchus; species Aspiorhynchus laticeps. The sequence goes on from CM041815.1 coordinate 3,019,169, forward strand.
TGATTAATCGCGATTAATCGCATCCAAAATAAAAGTTTTTGTTTACATAATATATGTGTGTGTACTGTGTATATTTATTATGTATGTATAAAGTAGCATATTTTTCCTAAATATATACATGCATGTGTGTGTTTATATATACATAAATTAAAAGTTATAAATAAAAGTTATTAATAAATGTTATTAATAAACTTTTAATAACTTTAACTTTAATAAAATAACTTTAAAAAAAAAATACAAGTATAAGTATAAGTATAGTTCAAATTGATTAATATATTTACTGACATCGCTCGAGGCTAACTGATATAAAAATTGTACTTAAACTTTATTTGGAGTACTACTAGTGCACAATGCACATTTCTTAATATTAAGCCTAAAATGTGTTTTAATGTCACTATTGATGGGGATTGTGGGATCTTTGAACAATATCGGTCTTTAAATGAAAGATATTTAAGTGCACCTAAAGATTACTTGCAATAGTTCCACTTTAGCACAATCAAATATACTTCAGTATATCTTTAGTTGGACTTCAGCACTACTTCCTTAAAATTAAAGTGCATTAAGCACAAAATTAGTTGTTCCAATTTAGTTTACCAACATTACAAATGCAGGGTATTTTTATTAAGTACATAAATATGTTAATGTATTTGTAGTATACTTTGCATTAGATAAATGTATTTCAAATACATTTTAGTATATTTATATTACTAAAGTACATATTTAGTATATTTCCACACACACACACACATTTAATCTAAATATGTTGTATTATTTATAAAAATATCACAGGAGAATTTGATAATGGACAAATGAAGTTATGCAAACAAGAAACGTGTGTTTAAAGATTATTTATTTTTAAAAGTATCCACAGGGCAGAAAGAGCCCATATCTAAAGAAACACTCACAAATGTTTTGGAAGGTTGGAACTCAGTCTTTATCAAATGTAGAGATGCAGTGGATTTCAGTTCATTGCTAATTCAATACATTAAACACCATTAAACCTAATGGTTCATCTATTACTCTTCAAAATATACAAATATTCTAGATTTTTTTTACAAATTGAAATACAGTTTTTGGTACCACTGTCACAACAGAATAGAAATAATAATAATTAATAATAACAAAAATAGTAATTCCATTTGTCCCTAGGCTTCGATCATCTCAGCTAATCTTTGCTCACTCAGATGTTAATGAATTAAAGAGATTACACGTAATCCGATTATCAGATCAGTCATAATATAATAAATAGAAGTCTGACTTAGATATTTAGTTTTTACACACATTTTATATAAATTCTACAGTTTTATAACCAAATCTAAATTCTATATATTTTATAATATAAATTCTAAAATTTCATAACCAAACAATCAAGGTCATTGGGAAAAAGTAAAAATATCACTTTCTTGATAAATAGCCTTTGATAAAGAGTTTAAAACAGTTAAAATTTTGATATAATTTTTGATCACCTGCTCAAAATAGTGTAATTCTGTTCCAATGCATGAAAAGAGATTTCAGATGACTTTAGAAAAGATTTGCTAAAGTTTAAGTGATACAAAATTATTTCTAATCATTATTTCGCCGTTATTATGACCTTCTTAGACTGGGCATCCGTAGAATTTGGGTCATGTGACTATGATCCATGCTAAATGACCAGCTTCAGATAGACTGAAGCGGTTTCTAGGTCATTGAACTAGTTAATAATTATGCGTTTACATTTACTTTTTACATCAGTGACCTCAAGAGTTTATGCACTAAATGTTGACAAAATTATGTTCAAGGGGCACACAAGATTTTTTTTTCCAGAACTGTATAGACACATTGTTGAATTGTTGATTATTCTCAGCAGTGTATAAATCTATATGCAATCCTCTGTATGACAATATAGTGTTGCCTCATGCTGAAACATGCATAAAAATATACAAAAAGACTAGATTAAAGCAGTTATTGCAAACCAATAGCATTGTGTAAATTCACAAAATAATTTATAAGGTAAAATAACTATTTTAAATATTTAAGTTGATTTTTAATCCACATTCTCTTTTCAGTTTGAGCCTCCTTTACTGTATTTTTTGGCCTGTTTCAATTAATAAATTTGTAATACTTAATCTCATATATTAGGAAGAAATATAATATTAACTTATAATATTAAAGATATTTACAATAAGCCAGCACAAGACAATAAGTAGCTAAATGGTGAATAAGTTAAAAACATTTGCTAAACTAATATGAAGTACGTGAGAAATATTATAGGAAAAATATAGTTAGGTAGGTAGTTATTATTGCAAAAAAGACAAACAGAAACACCATTAAACTCCAGATGTTACTGTAGAGGCTGTGATGAGTGTTGATCGTAGCGTGTGGTTTCATCTGGTGAGAACACAGCTAAGAAAAAAACAATCAGACTAGTTATGATAAAGTATTTCCGGCAATGTACTGTCCACAAAATAAATAAATAACAATATGGCATTGTACAATTTAGTCAAGTCATTAGAAAGCATAACATTTCTGATTTGTTTTTACAACAGATAACATAAAGAACATCATAAAGTGTTTCAAAGTTTAACGGTACCTTTTGCTCTCCACGATATAGTGCAGACCGCCAGCAGCAAATCAGTGTTTTTATTAGCTTCATTCCTAGAAAGTAAAAAAGAAAGAGAAGGTGATGATGGCATGATCTTGGAAAGAAATGGCATGGAGAATAAGACCAAAAGTAATGACTAAATGAATGGTGCACTATATTAAAATATGTTTAATACTGAAGATGTATTCATTTATTTGTTCATTCATTTATTTACAATAGTTAATACAGTTCCTCAGCCATGCTAAAGCACACAATATAGCTATAAATGTTCTCCTCGCTCAATATTTATGATTCTGCACTATGTCTAAGTCTGTGGCTCTGACCATGTGAACTTAAAAGGATCCTTTCGTCCACTCGAACATTATCAGATCATGCTGTAATATGTTCGTCAGGTTTTGTCTATGCCAGCATGAATGCTGCTGTCATTACAGCAAAAAAGGGACACACTAAATATGGAAGCCAAAGGGCAAAGGTGTCCTTAACCTTAATGCTTAACGTTTCTGGCGTGTAGTGTTGTGAAATGTGAAATGAAATCCAGAACAGCACAGAAAACAGGTGAAGTCATTGACCTATTGATGAGTGATGATTAGTAATAACGATCGTACTGCTACTGTCATTAGGTGGGCACACAATCATGTCTAAATGAACATGCCCTGATGGTCCGTGTCCTTTGCACCTGTCACATCCCGCCACTAACGTTTCATTGAAATCATCACTTGCTGATACATTGCTAATGATCTCGCTCTCTCTCTGCCACACAACTCTCTGACCTGCTGCCCGCTGTCTGTAAAGCAGAGGAACGAGACTCTCTTTGATTTGGATGGCTGACCTTCTTTTAGTACAAAAGCATTGAACTAAATTTACTGCATACAGCATGTGTTCTGTTTAAATTAATATGTTATTCAATATGGAAATTAAAAGAATTTGTCTAGCAATAAAATCCCAGATCGTAATTTCATATTTACATAATAAAACACTATATATTCAGATTTTATATTCAGGCATTTGAATATAAAACAAAATTATTATTTATTTGTAATGTAGGGTATCAGAGCGATTCAGACCATTTAAAGCTGCAGTCCGTAAGTTTTGCCTCTTTGTCGCCATCTCTGTTTGATTGCAGTTACTTGCAGAATTATCTTCATTGCGTGGGTTGTGAGTCGGCACGGCTCCAGCGTGGATGAATCTAATGTTTTGAGGTGAATGTGTAGTTGTCAGTCACTGCACCGGTGTGGATACTGTACTTAGTAATCACAGATTCTAGCCTACGTCTTGGAATATATGACCCAAATCAGAATTTTAACCGTATATTGTCATCTGAACAAGTAAGTAACAAGTCTGTCATGTTTGCTCTGACCAACTGAAGAAAAAAGCATTGCAATAAATCACGCTAACAATGGTGATTAAATCTTACGATCGGTTAGCTCATATCACATCAAACCGTGCAAAGTATTATTATTGTTATACTTTATTCTCAAATTATTAATGTTAACAACATCCGCATTGCGTGACTATGAGTATATAGTGTGTATTAGTGTGTAGATTTCAATTTCTGTACAGTCTAATCTCTAATTGTCATACCATTCGAATTTCATATTAAGAAATTATTTTAACCCAAAAAGCAAACTATGCTCCCTTCGAACTGGTTTTCTTTAAAATACAAATCTTGTGTAAACTCAGGCTATCTGTAATCAGAAGCACATTTAAAACTGGAATATCATTTAATTTCATTCACGTATTTCATATAATCCTTTCTGGATTACAATCCGCCATCAAAATTATTTTTGTCATCTAAGTATTCTAGCTGCTGTGAGAAAAGGCTATAAACGATCCGTACCTGCAGGATCCTCATGTGCGATAGCCTAGTAGCCTAGTAAACTTCTTTATGTTTACAGAAGTGACGTAATGACGCAGTGCCATGCTCGAATTTCCCCGCGAAAACCTACCCGTACCACTCAAATTAGTAAACATTATTATAAGCTAACCATGGTGAATCGGGCTAAAGTAAGGCAATAGTAACACTGGCTGGTTATGTACTTGCTCAAATATTGAATTTGGATTATTTTCAACCAAAAAAAGTTACGGACTGCAGCTCTAAGATTCGATCAAATCGTTGAAACATGAGAAGCCGAATTCCACAAAAAAGCCCAAGACGACAGGATGTTCGTAAATCAGATCCTAGCTCCAGCCCGTCTGAAGCAAGCCTAACCAACCAACTCTTTCACAGAACAGCTTGCAACATTAACACAAAAGAAGACTTATTGACTTATTAATCCCAACTAAGGAAGGAGATTGTCAATTTTGGGGCAAGTAACCAAGATTAATGGTCAAAAGAGACGCACAGCATGACCATCACAAGCTAAAGACTTCCCCGAATTGGTTTCTCCCACCTAGAAGACAAGAACCAGACTGAGATTCCTTATGAGACCCTTTAACCTCTTTGGTCTTCACAGAACATGTCCTTACATTCACAGAATGGCACAGAAACTGTCTTTTACAGATGTAGATGCACCAAAATGATCTCAAAAGGACTAAATCCATATCATGTATGTAACCAACACATTTGACTATCATGTTCTAATCAATCATTGTGTATGTCTTTTTAATAACTATTGAATAGCTTAAGGGATCATATTCATGTTTAGTATGTGTGTGTTTGAATGTTCCTGCTTGAAACATTTCTTCCAATCAATTCTTTGTAAAATGTATTATATTCTTATTACAGAATTCATTTCCAAATTATACTCTGCAAGAGCGGGAAAATTCGGGTCATGTGAATGATAAGATAACATGTTGATCTATGTATTGGGAGGAGAAACATAGCAACACCCCAAGCAAAGACAGTGTTTAATTGGTCAAGACACCATTTGGGAGGTGTCCAACAGCCAAGTTTAAATACTCAGGACACTATCAAATTATGCTTTTTTTGCTTTAAGCTTTTAGCCATGCTTTTTGCCACTGCATTTTGCCGTGAATTCTTCGAGCGCCGTTCCAGCGTGCTTCGGCCTGCCTGCTGCTACTTAACCACGATGAGAAGAAAAACCATCTAGTCTCGTTACATCCCTTTTATTCTTTTACTTTAGTTTATTTTCTTTTCCGTTGAGAGTTTCGTGTTCTGGGTTAAGTTTGCCGCAACGCTGTGTCTCCGAGTTCACCTCGAGTCTGTGCCCGCCTCAAACTTCAACCAGCCCACAACTCTGCATCTTCAGCCAACGCCCAACTATTGGCTTCCCAAGACGTCACTTCAACGACTACTGAACTTCAGCCAATCAACAACCTTGGGGAACCCCTTCTCTGCAATGATGACAACAAAGGGAACCCCATAGACAGGCAACACAAGTACCTCCAGATTCTAGCTGAGCTGGTGCATTTAATATTTAGTTAATAGCCTCATTGAGAAACTCAATTAGAGGGTTAATTAAATGATTGATGGTTGTTCAAGTCTATGCAATTGCACATATTGCTATAAACTTGGGTTTTCACAATTTCACTCTCCTAAACTCATTCTTTCCTCACTTTCTCTCTTTTCTGCAACCTGTGTGAATGCATTTGTTTATGAATTAGATTAGTTGTACATGTCTTTATCCAATAAAGTCTTATTTATATTGAAAAGAGAAGTATCTTGTGTTTTGTGCTTACAAGTTAACGTCTTAAACTGCCGATCTTGTTACTGTGCTAATTAATAGTGTCTTCACTATATTTTGGATTTTAATATCCATTGCAGAGTTGATGTTATGCGGCTCGTTCAGTGAATCGCTGTCTGACTCTGTGATCAGCCGTAAAACAGTGATTCTATCCAAATCCCCTATAAAATCATAAATGATTCCCTTTGAGCTAAATTGACCCCTTACAGTATATTCATGTATAATTAAAGTTTATGTCACAAAATGTACACTGCTGTTCAAAAGTTAAGGTAAGATTTTTAAATTTCCTGTAGCTCAAATGGTAGAGCATGGCGCTAGCAACGCCAAGATCATGGGTTTGATTCCCAGGGAAAGCAAGAGCTGATAAAATGTAAAAACTGTAACTTGAATGCAATGAAAGTCACTTTGGATAAAAGCGTCTGCTAAATGCATAAATGTAAATGTAAATGTAAATGTTTTTTATATATATATAAGTTTCTTATGCTGCTCAACGCTGCCTTTATTTGATCAAATATACAAAAAAAAATGCAGTATTGTGAAATATTATTGCAATTTAATATAATGGATTTTAATATACTTTTAAATATAAATTATTCCTGTGATCAAAGCAAAATTTTCAGCATCATTAGGCCAGTCTTCCTTGTCACACGATCCTTCAGAAATCAGTCTAATATGCTGATTTATTATCAGTGTTGGAAACAGTTTGTAACAAATATTTTTTACAGTTTTGTAAGAAATATGTTGTAACAATATACACTATCATTCAAAAGTTTGATGTCAGTACATTTTTTTCTTTTTTTGAAAGAAATTAATACTTTTATTCAGCAAGGATGTGTTAAATTGATAAAATGTGATAGTAAAGATATATATAGTTCGAAAAGATTTATATTTTAAACAAATGCTGCTCTTTTTAACATTTTATTCATCAAAGAATCCTGAAAAAAGCATCACAGGTTCCAAAAAATATGAAGAAGCACAACGGTGTCCAACACTGATAATAAATCAGCATAATAGACTGATTTCTGAAGATCATGTGAAGATGAAGACTGGAGTAATGATGCTGAAAATTCAGCTTTGATCACAGGAATAAATTACATTTTAAAGTATATTTAAAAAGAAAACCCTTATTTTAAATTGTAATAACATTTTACAATATTGCTGTTTTTTCTGTATTTTTGATCAAATAAATGCAGCGTTGAGGAGCCCTAGTGAAAAATAAATATAGTTAAATGTATTTGAAATACATTTATTTCATGCTAAGTATACTACAAATACATTTTCATATTTATATACTTAATAAAATGCACTGCAATTGTGCTTTTAGTATACTAAACTGCTATACTTAAAATCTGCTAAATTGGAACAACTAACTTTGTACTTAATGCACTTTAATTGTGCAGAAGTAGTGCTGAAGTACAATTAAATACATACTTAGTATATTTAATTGTGCTAAAGTGGAACTATTGCAAGTATACTTCAGGTACACTTAAAAAAAAAATTGCATTTAAAGTCCGATAGTATTCAAGGATCATACAATCCTCATCAAAAGTGACATTAAAACACATTTTAGACTTAATATTAAGAAAAGTGCATTGAGCACAAAAGTTTAATTAAAATTTTTATATCAGTAAGTCTCAAATTATCTGTCAGTGTTGTACTAATGCCTCTGTCCGTGCTGTGCGATACTGCATCTGTGTCCTCCTTAATCCCAGTTAGTAATGCATTCACATACTTAGGAATTCATATCCTTCCCTCACTTCAGGCTGTGGTCAAGCAAAATTATAGTTCCTTATTCAATAATAGTAGACGAGACCTAGAGAGATGGGACGCATTATTACTTTCTTTGCCAGGTAGGATTGCAATCATTAAAATTAATGTTCTTCCTAGGCTTTTATTTTTATTTTACATGATTCCTCTCTCTCCTTATAAAACTTTTTTCAAAGAAATTAACCAAAGGAGGTTTGGCATTTCCTAACATGCAACTATATTTCTGGGCATGTCTTCGTCATCAGTCAGGAACCTATAGGTGTGCTATTTAATAGTAATATCTCCTTTGACAGCCACGTTTCTAGCATTTGTAGAACTGCATTTTTTCATCTTAAAAATATATCTAAACTGAGACCTATGCTCTCAATGTCAAATGCAGAAATATTAATTCATGCGTTTATGACCTCAAGGTTAGATTATTGTAATGCTTTATTGGGTGGTTGTTCTGCGCGCTTAATAAACAAATTACAGATGGTTCAAAATGCAGCAGCTAGAGTTCTTACTAGAACCAGGAAGTATGAGCACATTAGCCCGGTTCTGTCAACACTGCACTGGCTCCCTACTAAACATCGTATAGATTTTAAAATCTTGTTAATTACTTATAAAGCCCTGAATGGTTTAGCTCCTCAGTACTTGAGCGAGCTCTTATCGCATTATAGTCCTTCACGTCCACTGCGTTCTCAAAACTCTGGCCATTTGATAATACCTAGAATATCAAAATCAACTGCGGGCGGCAGATCTTTTTCCTATTTAGCGCCCAAACTCTGGAACAATCTACCAAACACTGTTCGGGAGGCAGACACACTCTGTCAGTTTAAATCTAGATTAAAGACCCATCTCTTTAACCTGGCGTACACATAACACACTAATACACTTCTATTATTCAAATCCGTTAAAGGATTGTTAGGCTGCATTAATTAGATCAACCGGAACCGGGAACACTTCCCATAACACACGATGTACTTGTTACATCATAAAAATATTGACATCTACGCTAATATTAGTCTGTTTCTTTCTTATTCTGTTTCTCAGTCCGTGTCTGGATCAGATGGTGGATTGGCGCCGGGAGATGATGTCTGCGGCCCAGATTGTCGGAGGAGGCCGGACCCCTGGATGAGCCCCGGGGACATAATCCCAGTGAAGACCTCGACTTAAAATACAATAAAACTAAAAATAAAACAAATAACTAAAAATATAATAAAATACCTAACTACATAATACTATTATTGTTAGAAATTGCAACAATATTAAAATAGAAATATAAAACATTTAAAGTCTTAATTAAAACAATAAATATACAATAATATCCTGGCCAGAGGAGAACTGGCCCCCGACTGAGCCTGGTTTCTCCCAAGGTTTTTTTTTACTCCACTCTGTCACAGAGGGAGTTTTGGTTCCTTGCCGCTGTCGCCTCTGGCTTGCTCAGTTGGGGAAACTTAATATCTAGCGATTATAGTCAATTGGATTTCACAGATACTATTAAAACTATACTGAGCTAGACAATGACATCTCTGAATTGAATAATGAAATGCCTTTAACTGAAAATTGAGTGTTTAATCTTATTATTATACATTACTGACACTCTATCCTCCAACTTGATACTGTTAAGTGCTTTGACACAATCTGTATTGTTAAAAGCACTATATAAATAAAGGTGACTTGACATGTCGGCTGCGCTCTATTAAGACTTGGTTGGAGGTAAACTCTGAGATTGCTTGGCGTAACATAGAAGCATCTGCGGTGCATCCACATCGACTATAAGATATGTTATTTACTGGTTTATCTAAGAAAGCCCTAAATTTTGATAATAAAATTGTGGGTAACTCTCTTAAAATCTGGTACGATGCTTGTAAATTCATTGGATGCTCTAGCAAATTTACAAAAGAGTCCCCAATTTGGAATAATCATAATATACAATCTGGTAAAAAGCCCTTTGTCTTTAAGCCGTGGTCTGATCAAGGTGTATTTGTTCTGGGTGATATTTTTAATAATCAATGCCTAAGGTCCTTTCAGGATTTGAAAGAATGTTACAATGTTCCTGGACATTCCTACTTTCTGTATTTAAGGTTGAGAAGTGCAATGCGTGCATATGGAGTATGGCTGGGCGATATATCTCATGCGATTCTCGTGCGCATCTTGTCAGTAAAGCCGGTTCTTTGATTAGCGTTAAATCTCCATCACCTGTTTTCAGATGGAGTGGCATTTAATACACAGAGCTGTAGTTCGCTGACAAGCCACGCAAAATCGCGTTCATAATCGCTGATAAATCACATTCGATTCTGAGCGTGAATTGCGTAGCTTGTCAGCAAACTACGGCTCTGTGAATTAAATGCCGCTCCATCTGAAAACAGGTGATGGAGATTTAACGCTAATCAAAGAACCGGCTTTACTGACGAGATGCGCACGAGAATCGCATGAGATATATCGCCCAGCCCTAATATTGAGTACCGTGGAACTGTAACCTGGACATTCATCCACTGATGGACTGTGTGAATTTTTCTCAGACACATGGAGCAGTCTCATTTATTTATAACAAACTGCTTAATCATGGCTCTGGTGCACTTCCCATCACTACAATATGGGAAAAGGAACTGGCCCCCTATAAACCTAATTGGGACTGGATATGGGAAAGTATTCCTGCGGTGTCCAAGAATCCTGCCCATCAACTTATACACTTTAAATTGATTCACAAGGCCTATGCAACACCATATGTATTACACAGAATGAAGCGATTGCCTACTCCTTTATGTACATTGTGTAATTCAAATACTGTGGGGACCTATATGCACATGTTTTTTGACTGTCCACTTATCAGTAAATTTTGGGATAAGGTGTTTCTTATGGTCTCAGAACTTTGCGATAGGTTTATTTCTAAACATCCCAATATTTGTTTGCTGAATGATGATTCTGATCTTAATTTGAACGTTTACCAACGTAGAATACTGCACACCGCACTAACTGCAGCCAAGAAGGTAATTTTCAAAATTTGGTATGAACCCACATTCCCGGCTGACAAAATGTGGCTTATAGAACTAAAAAAAATTGCACTGTTAGAGTGCTCAACAGCAAGAATTAACAGAGCTAAACCTAGAACAATTAGGGCATGGTCAGAATTTATTGAGAAACTGTCTTATATAATAACTAGATAGACTAAAATATGGTGAAAGATAAATAGATGGTTTTTCAGGTGTGCATAAATGTGGCTTGTCACCCCTAGAGTTTTTTTTTTTTTAATTATTTTTTTTTATTATTTATTTATTTATTTTTTCTTTAATGCAAACCCTGGCTTGTATATAGTTATTGTAAGCCATGTATGCTGGCTTTGTTCTACAATAAATAAACAGTCAAAAAAAAAAAGATCTGTCAGTGTTAATAGATTTGAACTATACTTAGTATGAAATAAATGTATTTTAAATATATTACTTTTTTACGAGGGAGCATAAGAGACTTCTCTTTTAAAAAAAAGCATTAAAAATCTTACTGATCCCAAACTTTTGAACAGCAGTGTATGTGATATCCACGCATACTTTTATATGATCAGTGTACCTCTTTGACATCAGCAGCTCTCTCTAGCTCTTCTCTGCAGCGCAGTAACTCCAGCTCCAGCTCGGCTCGCTCCTTCTGACTGGTCTCATACATATCCCGCAGATTTTCTAGTTCATCCTTTAGTCCGTCGCACTAACAGGCATTATTGAGCAAAGTTTAGAATACATTTTCTTATGAAAACTCTACACTCTTAAAAATAAAGGTGCAATAGAAGAACAATTTCTGGTTCCACAAAGAACCATTCAGTCAAAGGTTCTTTAAAGAACCATCTCTTTCTTACCTTTTTATAATCTGAAAGAACCATTTAGACAAAAAGGATCTTCTATGGCATTGTGAGTTATCTGTCACCTTTATTTTTAAGAGTGTAAATGAATAATGGATGTCAGGGCGGTGTACCTCTCTCTGCACGTGGGTGGCCTTCTCTTCTGTCTGCTTGAGTTGATCTCTCAGTGAGAGAATCTCTGAGAAACCTCCTGTCCAGCCGGTGGGGGTCACAGGTTTGCCATCAAACGATATGTTCTTCTGGATCCCAGCGTCCACCAGCCTGCAGTTGGAGCTCATATAAGAGCTGTCCGTCTCTGTCTCTGTGCCACACTGCATTTGTTTTCCCTCTTCTGTCTCGTCCTGCTCTTCTTGAACAGTGATGCAGGTACTGCCTGAACTGTACCATCACAGCCAAAATAAGACGCAAAAATTCAGGATATTGAATATGTTGTGGCTTTTAAAACATATCTTTCAGATTTGATGTTGACTATCACTGTAAAAAAATTATTTGTTACCCCGCTGACTTAAAATTTTTTGTTTAGTCAACTTGAAATTTGAAGTTACTCAATGTTAATTTAAGGGACAACTGGAATATTTGAGTTGACTAAACTACACATTTTAAGTTAACAAATTATTTTAAGCTGAAACAACATTTTTTATTTTTTTTACAGTGATTACAGCAGTTAGCTACAGCCCCCAAATTCGGCATTCAAGGAGTGCAGATATTTGCCCCAAACACAATGAAATTTTCTTTTGTGAAACTTTGCTTGTTTTACTCTGGTTGAGTCTGCGTGCTGCTTGATGACACACAATATTTCATAAATAGGCTTCTTATCACTGTAAAAAGGAAACCCATTGCTTTAAAATTATTAAGTAATTAATAATAAAAAAAATTATAAGTTAAGTCAATTGTCACTTAACTTTTTTATTTATTATTATTTACTTAATTTTAAGGCAACGGGTTTCCTCAATTTTTTTTTAAGTTAAGTCAGCATCACTTTTTACAGTGTTATTGTGCTACTAAAATAGATATTTCTCCATCATTCTTTTCTTCATTCCTTTGTAGAAATCCTACTGTGTCGTACCATTTTAGCTTGGACTATATTCACAAATGTCGTTTAAATTAATTTGCAAACCATGCTTCTGAATTTGAGTGTAAAAAGCACCCCTCAAACAATTTGACCATGTGTAAAAGAAATTATGAATTAATAAGTTACTGATGTTTAGCTTTGAAACACTATTCCATCATCGTATCCAGTGACCGTCACTAACTGTTGATTCTGGAAATCTGCATGTAATGTCATATAGCTGTCTTCATGTTTATCAATGTTTGTTCTTATAATGCAGGGATCTCCAAAAGTGTTTGTCAACAAAACCCTTCTCTGAGGAAGTTAATATTTTAGATAATTTAATAACACATTTGCATGTTTGAAGTTCTCTGATGTTGGTTAATGGTCATATTAGGTAAACAAACTAAATATTCATATTTTTGTGTTGAAGTTTTTTAATTAGTTTTATTTTACATTTTTATGATTTAATTCATTATTAGCTTTTAATCAACTCTCAAACTCAATACAGTTCTTACATTAAGCCCAGTTTGGGAAACCCTAGTTTAATGTAATGTTTAGTGCATTATATGATATTGAGATCAGAAAATTGAATATATTTTGTTTTGTATGTTTGTTTGTTTTTTGTTGTTGTTGTTTTATTAGTATGGTACATTTTATGGTAAGTTTAAAACAAGTTTGATTAAAAATAGTAATCTGAAAAGTCAGAAAACATTACTTAAAAGAAGTAACCTAGATTACACTACTAACTACAATGTTCATCATGTAATCTGTAATCAGTACCCAGCTCTGCTATATATATATAGACAGAGAGAGATGTGTGTGTGTGTGTGTGTGTGTGTGTATATATATATAATTTTGCAGTTGATCATGCTTGAGTCACACAGACTTCAACATTCAGCGTGAAAAACAATTACATTTACATTTATGCATTTAGCAGACGCTTTTATCCAAAGCGACTTACATTGCATTTTAAGTTACAGTTTTACAACCCCAAATCAGAAAAAGTTGGGACAGTATGGAAAACGAAAATAAAAAAAGAAAGTAGTGATTTCTAAATTTACTTTGACTTGTATTTCATTGCAGACAATATGAACACAAAATATTTCATGTTTTGGCTGGTCAACTTCATGTCATTTGTAAATATACATCCTTTCCTGTCATTCAGACCTGCAACACATTCCAAAAAAAGTTGGGACAGGAGCAATTTAGGGCTAGTAATGAGGTAAATTGGTTAAATAATGATGTGATTTGAAACAGTTGATGTCAACAGGTGATTGTAATTATGATTTGGTACAAAAGCAGCATCCAAGAAAGGTCTAGTCCTTTAGGAGCAAAGATGGGCCGAGGATCGCCAGTTTGCCAACAAATACGTGAGAAAATTATTGAAATGTTTAAAAACAATGTTCCTCAAAGAAAGATAGGAAGAGATTTGGATATTTCACCTTCAACAGTGCATAACATAATTAAAAGATTCAAGGAATCTGGAGGAATTTCAGTGCATAAAGGACAAGGGTGCAAGCCTAAGCTGAACAACCGTGATCTCCGATCCCTCAGGCGGCACTGCATCAAGAATCGTCATTCATCTATAAGCGATATCACCACATGGGCTCAGGACTACTTTGGCAAACCTTTGTCAAGTACCACAATACGTAGTTACATCCACAAATGCCAGTTAAAACTGTACTGTGCCAAAAGGAAGCCCTATGTTAACAGTGTCCAGAAGCGCCGTCGACTTCTCTGGGCTCGGAGGCATCTGGGATGGACCATCACACAGTGGAAACGTGTACTGTGGTCAGATGAATCAGTATTTCAGGTATTTTCTGGGAGGAATGGACGCCGTGTGCTCCAGACCAAAGAAGAAAAGGATCATCCAGACTGTTACCAGCAACAAGTCCAAAAGCCAGGGTCGGTCATGGTATGGGGTTGTGTCAGTGCCCTTGGCAAAGGTAACTTGCGCTTCTGTGATGGCACCATTAATGCTGAAAAGTACATAGAGATTTTGGAGCACAATATGCTGCCTTCAAGAAGACATCTTTTCCAGGGACGTCCATGCATATTTCAACAAGACAATGCAAAACCACATTCTGCACACATTACAAAGTCCTGGCTGCGGAGGAAGAGGGTACGGGTACTTGACTGGCCTGCCTGCAGTCCCGACCTGTCTCCAATAGAGAATGTGTGGCACATTTTGAAGCGCAAAATGCGACAACGAAGACCCCGTACTGTTGCCCACCTTAAGACTTGTTTGCAGGAAGAATGGGACAAAATTACACCTGAAACACTTCATCACTTGGTGTCTTCAGTCCCTAAATGTCTTTTAAGTGTTGTGAAAAGGAATGGCAACATTAAAAAGTGGTAAATGCTTTACTGTCCCAATTTTTTTTGGAATGTGTTGCAGGTCTGAATGACAGGATGTATATTTACAAATGACATGGAGTTGACCAGACAAAACATGAAATATTTTGTGTTCATATTGTCTGCAATGAAATACAAGTCAAAGTAAATTTAGAAATCACTACTTTCTTTTTTTATTTGCGTTTTCCATACTGTCCCAACTTTTTCTGATTTGGGGTTGTACATTTTATCAGCTCTTGCTTTCCCTGGGAATCGAACCCATGATCTTGGCGTTGCTAGCGCCATGCTCTACCATTTGAGCTACAGGAAAGCCAATTACGTTTTATTTATTTTTATTAATAGTAACAATAACCATTTTATTTGCTCCTTTTGTTGTGCTACTACTGACACAAGACAGCAAATAAAATTGCCAATTTTTTTTTTTTTTTAAATTAGTAAAACAAAGCAATTGCATAATTTATTCATGCTGCAATGCACTCTGGGAGTCGGTAATTCTGAGTAGCGATACTAAGTAAAGAGTAAACCTAAATTAAATGATCAAGAACAAGTACTCGCTACAGTTCTTTTTTAGTTACTAGAACTCTTGTGTAAGTGAACTATACTAACTAAGCATTTGTCAGTACAACATACTAGTCCTATTTCACTTATTAGGCAATCGGTTTGCATGTTTTGTCTTTTGTTAAGTAAGACTAACTACAGTCAACATTTGAAGTGGATCAAAACCTTTCATCAAAGTTGTCCTAAAACCAAAATAAAACCCGTTCTTGTCTTAAGACAACTTTCATTAACTTTTTTGTTCCACTTCAAATGTTGACTATTATAATTAGATTTTACAGTGTATAATGCAGAGATGTTTTGCCTGATTTGCAGTCCGGGTGAATCAACACGTCAGGGCCAGTCTGCAACTTCAGTCAGAATAGACAGATTTCATAAAAAAATGTATGATGGGCACAGACAGTTTTTTTAGACTAGTTCCATCCAGTCCAGGGGATATCAAGACATGTTTGATATTTTGACCTGGTTTAAGAACACATTGTTTTCAGTCATGCATCTCCTAGTATCGAGGCACATGTTTCTGTGTGAGTTTGTTTTCTGAATGACTTGAAATGCATGCTAGTGTTTGATCCTCAGCTGTTTAGTGTATGACGCCCAGTTTTTCTTCTGTAACAAAGTCGGTAAGTGTATGATGACTAGTGTTTTCAAATCTGTAGCAAGTTTTGGAATTATGGTATTTTGAAATCTGATCACATTTTTTTGACAATTTAACAATTTATGTTTTTGTTTTTGTTGTTTAGAAATATGAATAAGCTTTCATTCTATGTGCAATTTTATGATTTCAAATGCCAGAACTGGAGTTGCTCACCTCCTCTTCTGCAGCATCTGCAGTCTGTGATTCAGTCTTGTGTTTTCATCTTGCAGCGCATGACATTGTTCCTTCAGATTGTTACAGTCATCCATCAACAGACCCACTTCACCTAATCAAGTAATGCAAGAAATTAGAAAGCTATGACATTTACATGAATATTATCCATATATGTCTGTACAAGACACTTCTGATTTAAAAGCAACTTAAAATAAATGGTACATATCCTGAAATAAATATGTTGGTTTTGCTTAAAAAACGTTCCCTCTGCACAGCCATCTCTCAAGATTTATATTGCGCCCAGTGCCCGATTGTACCCTTTCTCACCACTTTCTTGACCTTTCATTGACAGGAATGATCATTATAACCAGTGGGATGCATGCAGTCATCCTCGCTCTCAAAAGTTTACTGCTTCTTCCCATAACATTGACAATTACCCACACCATCAGCTATTCTCCAGGAGCTCTTCACTGGACACCATGTGCTGCAAACTTTTCCGAAATGCTTCAGGGCTCCACCCTTTATTAAAACTAGTGTGATTTATGGTCATCACTGCAGGACGCTAACCAGCTTTACAAATTGAGCGAATCCATCATGCATTGATTTTAAAATGATGTCAACATGGACATTAGTGGATGTTTCAGACATAGTCTAAATAAAAACATCAACATATCTGACAGAAAATGTACATTTAGTTGAATTTATTGTGAAATCTGAATCAATAAAGTTTGAGATTATCAGAATTTCATATTAGAAAATACATTGTATCCATTAATCCTCTATTTTAGCTTTTAAGACCAGGTTTTTAAAAAATATGAAATATGGAGAGTGTGAATTCCACATAAATTGTAATTTATTATTGCCCTGTCAGGTTTCATAAACTGGCCGAGAGCAGCTGGCTGAAAGGAGAGCAGAACATTATTGCTTTAAGTAATTAAATATAATATTATTATTTAAACCTATAGCGGTAACACTTTAATGACCAATTCTCACTATTATAGTTGCTTATTAGCATGCATATTACTAGCATATTAGCTGTTTATTAGTACTTATAAAGCACATATTAATGTCGTATTATGCATGACCATGTTTTAGATCCCTTGATCCACCACATACCTAAATTATCTTAATAACTATTAATAAGCAGCAAATTAGGAGTTTAGTGAAGCAAAAGTCGTTAATAGTTAGTTAACCTGTTAACCTGCACCCCCCATATTGGGAATCACAGCTGAAAATGACTAACTAACGTAAAATGGTAACAGCTCCTGACTTCAGTGTGCCACACACACAATTGTGGTGTCTTTGGAAAGAAGACCCTTTGGCCTTTACTATCAATGCAGTTTTTCAATTATAAAACAGTAGACATAATCTTAGACATCGTATAAGTGATTTATTTGAGCACTAGAAAAATACAATAAGAATAATTTTTGAGTGATGAAAAAAAAACAATAATAATAAAAAAATAACTTAATTACATACTGATTTCCTGACAAACAGATGCTCTCCTGCTCATACATTAGTAATCACATGCTGAAGATCATTCATACAGATGCTAATCATACTGATGGCTGCCCAATATAGTCAATGTTCACATTATAATGGCCTTTTATATAGACTGCATTCACACTGATATCTGTGAACAGTCAGTAATTACATGCTCATTATCAGTCATAGAGATGTTAATCACACAGATACAGGCACATTACCCACAAAACACGCAAACATATATGAAAACTGCTGAAGAAGAAAAAAAAAGAAATGTTTATTTGTGCTAAAAAGATCGCTAAGTTACGCCCCATCAGATGACAGGTGCGTCACAGCGTGCGTCACGCGCCGTCGCGAGGGAGCGCCAGAATTCAAATAATCAATCTTCCGTGTATCTTTGACTTTTTTTTTTTGGATGATTTCATTCTGTTTGGGACATTGTCTGCTACAAAATCGTGCTGTTTTTTTTTTACCACCAAGACGCTGTTTTTGAGCGTAATTTGTTCCATAACGGACACAAACAATAACTCTCCCTCAAGAGATGAGACGTAAACAAAGGATTAACGATCTAAATTACAGTGTTGTTGTTTCTTTGGACTAAAAGTGCTCGATGGAATGTTGTTCACTGGACTCTTATCTTTCAAACTAAACCAGGATTTACAGCAGTGGAGACGTTTGAGAGTCGTTATCAGGATGAATATGGTATGTGCTGCGGTTTATTTATACATGTTTTGATGTGTACTGCTTACACAAATTTAGCAAATACATTCCGTATAAGCTTTCTATCGAAAAACAGCGATCTGTCGTCGATGCTAGAGGCTTAGACCTTCAAAATGATATATAGTTTGTCAAGATTCATTTTGTCCTGTTTTACTTTATCTGTTTGAAAACAATGACGTGTGCAAACAAAGAGCTTTCAAAGAGCTTTCAGTGCGTCCGCGTCCTGGTGCATGTTAACAGGTTAATAGTGAGAATTGGTCCCCAAACTAAAGTGTGGGTAAGTGGGATAGTTTTCCACTGGGGATTGATATATTTTTTAATTGAATATTGAATAATACATGTCTACAAAGAAAAAAAGTAATGTATGTGTTATTTTTTTTTTTTGTGCTTAAGTCTGCAATGTGCCTGCGTAGCCTGTTTTTGGATTGAATTTATGACTGTGATGTGTACGTGCTGTACACTGTTATAGATTTTGGAGGTCAACACAACATTTTATGTTGATCGTTGCATTAAAAATGTTCAGCCAATGTTAAAACATATTCAGTTCACAGAATTAAATTGAGTAAACCAAATCAAATCAAATCACTTTTATTGTCACATCACCACAGCACAAGTGCCTTGGTGAGTGAAATTCTTGAGAGCGTGCTCCAGACAGTGCAAAAAAACAAAACAATTTACATATAGACAGAAAATATTTACAGACTGTACAGAAGACAATGTGCATAATACACATACACATACTCAATATACACAGTGTACTATAAAGACATACATAGTTACCAATACACTGTATGTACACATTTTACATTATGTACACATCTATACATAGTAATATGTTAAGGTGCAACAGATTATACATTTACAACAGATTAGTTGTGCAATAGATAGTTGTGCAAAGGTGCAACAGATTATACATATGCAATGTCGTGGATGTGCATTGTATGGTATCCAGTGATAGCAGAAAGGTTGTATTATTGCAGTGTGTGCGTGTAGTCCAGTAGAACGGCGGTAAAGTGCAGTGCATGGCATGATGTGTGAGTGGGAGTGTGATGTAGGGTGAATTAGTTCTCACTGTTCATTAGCCTGATAGCCTGAGGGAAAAAGCTGTCCCTCAGTCGGCTGGTGCGGGATCGGATGCTGCGGAGACGTCTCCCTGAGGGCAGCAGAGAGAGCAGTCTGTGGGATGGATGGCTGGAGTCCTTGATGATCCTCCTGGCTTTCCTTATACACCGCCTGGTGTAGATATCCTGGAGGGAGGGAAGCTCACCTCCAACAATGTGGCGGGCAGTTCGCACGACCCTTTGCAGAGCTTTGCGGTTGCCAGCGGTGCTGTTTCCAAACCAGGCGGTGATGCAGCCGGTCAGGATGCTCTCCACAGTGCAGGTGTAGAAGGATCTGAGGATGCTGGGGCTCATTCCAAACTTCCTCAGCCGTCTCAGGAAGAAGAGGCGCTGATGTGCCTTCTTCAGCACTGCGTCTGTGTGAGCAGACCATGTGAGATCCTCGGTGATGTGAACGCCGATGAACTTAAAGCTGTTTACCTGCTCCACAGGTGTCTTGTCGATGGAGATGGGTGTGTGTTCTCTGCTCTGTCTCCTGAAATCCACCACCAGCTCCTTGGTCTTGTCGATGTTGAGTGAGAGGTGGTTCTCCTGGAACCATTTAGTCAGGGTACTCACCTCCTCTCTGTAGGCCGTCTCATCGTTGTCGGTGATCAGGCCTATCACCGTTGTGTCATCGGCAAATTTGACAATGGCGTTGGAGCTGTGTGTAGCTGTACAGTCGTGTGTGTACAGGGAGTACAGGAGTGGGCTGAGGCCGCAGCCCTGCGGAGCACCAGTGTTGAGGATCAGGGGAGATGATGTGTTGTTGCCCATTCTGACCACCTGACTTCTGCCTGTCAGGAAGTCCAGGATCCAGCTGCACAGAGATCTGTTCAGTCCCAGAGTCTGGAGCTTCTCAACCAGTGTGGCAGGCACTATGGTGTTAAATGCTGAACTATAATCCACGAACAGCATCCTTACATAGGTGTTCTTATTTTCCAGGTGGGAGAGAGCAGTGTGCAGGGTGAAGGCAATAGCGTCGTCTGTGGAACGGTTTCTGCGGTATGCAAATTGTAGTGGGTCCAGTGAGGAATGCAGCACAGAGCAGATGTGGTCTCTGATGAGCTTCTCAAAACACTTGCTGAAGATGGGTGTCAGAGCAACGGGCCTCCAGTCATTCAAGCATGTGATTTTATTTTTCTTAGGTATGGGCACAATGGTGCATTTTTTGAAGCATGAGGGAACCACAGACAGAGAGAGGGACAAATTGAAGATGTCTGTAAAAACCCCGGCTAGTTGGTAAGCGCATGCTTTGAGCACACGGCCTGGGATGCCATCCGGGCCCACAGCTTTGCGGATGTTCACCCGTTTGAAGGATCGAGTTACATCCGCGACAGAAAGGGAGAGTGGACTCACCTCTTCTGCAGCAGCCGTGGGAGCGCACTCTGTGTGGGCGGTGTTATGAGCCTCGAAACGAGCATGAAAGGTATTCAGCTCATCCGGTAAAGAGCAATGTTCACAGTAGCTGGTTTATTCCCTTTAAAACCTGTGATGTTGTTGATGCCCTGCCACATGCTTCTTGGGTTGTTGTTGTTGAATTGTTCTTCAACTTTGTTTTTATATTGTCGTTTGGCTGCTTTGATGGATCTCCTGAGATCGTAACTGGCTTGTTTCCGATCGTCAGTGTTTCTGGATTTAAAGGCAGATGTCCGCGCTGACAAGGCTGA
Source organism: Aspiorhynchus laticeps (assembly GCA_023376895.1). Lineage (NCBI taxonomy): Eukaryota > Metazoa > Chordata > Actinopteri > Cypriniformes > Cyprinidae > Aspiorhynchus > Aspiorhynchus laticeps. The sequence continues at coordinate 3,040,734 of CM041815.1, forward strand.
TCGAACATCGCTGTTAATCCATGGTTTTTGGTTGGGGTAGATGCATATTGTTTTGGTCGGAATTACATCCTCTATACACTTCCGTATGAAACACGTTACAGAATCTGAGTACTCCTCTATGTCGTCATCAGATGCTGCCCGGAACATGTCCCAGTCCACGTGATCAAAACAGTCCTGTAGTATAGCGTCCGATTGGTCCGACCAGCACTGAATTGTCCTGAGGGCGGGTGCTTCACGTTTCAGTTTCTGCCTATAAGCAGGCAGGAGCAGAACGGAGAAGTGATCCGATTTGCCGAAAGGTGGGCGGGGGAGGGATTTGTAAGCGTCCCGGAAGGGGGAGTAGCAATGGTCCAGTACACGATCACCACGCGTGTTGATGGTGATGTGTTGAAAGTATTTTGGAGCTATTGTTCTGAAGTTGGCGTTATTAAAGTCCCCCGTAATAACAAATGCTGCATCTGGGTGCGCGGTTTCCTGATCACTTATATTCCCGTACAGTTCCCTGAGTGCCTGGTCTGTGTTGGCTTGAGGGGGAATGTAAACAGCCGTGATTATGATCGCTGTAAATTAGCCAGAATGGTCGACACAGAAGCATATGAAATTCCAGATCAGGGGAGCAGAAGGATTTAATGGAGTGTAGATTCCTTTCATCACACCACGAGTTGTTGATATAGAAACAAATGCCCCCACCTCTGCTTTTCCCTGTGAGCTCTTTCGTTCTGTCCGAGCGATGCACAGAGAAGCCCGTGAGCTCGATGGCTGAGTCTGGAACCATTGCAGACATCCAGGTTTCTGTGCGGCAAATAACGCAGCATTCCCTTGTTTCTCGTTGGTATGAGATGCGCGCACGCAGATCACAGAGTTTGTTATCCAGTGACTGAACGTTAGCCAGCAAAATGGTTGGGAGAGGAGGTCGAAAGGCACGGCGTCTCAGTCTGACGAGAACGCCAGCTCTCTTCCCTCTTTTCCGGCTAAGTTTCTTTCGTCGTGGTCGTGCGTTCCAGACAAAGGGCTCTGATGCGGTGTCTGTAAACAATCCGCCGACGTTCAGGAACTCAAAGTCCGGTTTGCGTTGCGCAACGGAAGAACCGATGTTTAAAAGCGTGTCTCTATCGTAGACAGTTATACTAACAACATCTAACATGTAAAACAACAAAAAAACAAACAAAACATACGAAAACCTACAGAGTTTTCTCGGAGCTCGCAACACGGCTGCCATCCTCGGCGCCATCTTGACTCATCAATGTTAAATGCAGCAAGTCAACACAACATTTTGAGTTTAGACCACCAAAATCTTTTACAGTGTACCTACTATTAATTTATTTATTTTTCCCCTGAGGTCCACATTTCATTTTTTAAGGTAACACTTTATTTTAAGGTGTCATTGTTACACGTGTTATATGTACTTACTATTATAACAACAATACATTATGCATAATTACATGCAAGTAACCCTAAAACAAACCCTAACCATATAGTAAATGCATGTACACTCTAAAAAAATATGGTTCTTTAAAGGTTCTTTACATGCAGTAATGGTTTTATTTAGAACCGTAGCATTCTGAAGAACCCTTTTATGCTGAAATGGTTCTTTGTTAGAGTTTAGGGTTCTTTGTTCCCACCCTTTTGATTTTCAAATCTGTAACTGTCAAAGCACTTCATTACTGATTTTCTGGAGTCCAGTGATCCAACTACACAAACTTTCAACACACTCTCAACAGGTAAATGATTTCATTCTTAAATTTAAATACAAATTTAACTTTAAAATTTTAACCTGTTTCCAAACAAACATGTTTTTATCTTTTTTTTTGTTTTTGGTCACATATAGCCTAAGTGTGTGCAGCTCTGCTAAGCTTTGGAAACTTCTCTCCTCTTCTGTAAAAGAGACAATGAATTTATAATTCATATTGTTAGACTTTTTAAATTATTACTTGGGTTTATGTATAAACATATCCAGTCACAAAAAAATATTAAAACTATCCCATGACTTTTTATCACTTTTTTCTTTTAAGATTGTGAAGGGCTCACATACTGTCCATTTTTGCTTTTGGCCTTCATAAACATAATTTTTTTTTACATAAACACATGGACACACTGTAACTCTAAACTCAATTGTGTATTTCAGATGTATCACATCCTACAACCTCATCATCTGCAGAGAAAAATCACCACTTAATCACACCAAAATAATGGACTTAAAGGCATCATATTGATTGGAATGTGATTGTTTCACTGAAACTTGGTCTTCATCACATCTATTTTTTGTTCTTATTTTGTGTTTTACTTCTTCATGTATTTATTCATGTTCATTGTCAATTGTCATTCATTAATGTATTCAGCTAATAACTGTTGTTATGAGCACTGACAATTTTGCATATCAATAAAAACACACTTAATTCACACAACATACTGCTGTTGTGGTTATTGTTGTTGTTGTTTTAATGTGAAACCCTAACCGAGGCTACACTCTAAGATGCTTCATTACTGATTTTCTGGAGCTCAGCCATCCAACTACACAGACTGACAACACTCTCAACAGGTAAATCATTTCTTTCTTAAAATGTCTATAAATTATAACTTTCAAATACTAATTGGTTTTTCTATGTCTTTTCTCTTTTTAGTTTAAGAGAGCATGTACGTGTGACCAGCTCTATTCAGTTAAGGATATTCTCCTCTTCTTAACTAAGTAAGTAACAAAGAAATTGAATTTATGATCCATTTTGTTAGATATTTGTATTACTAGGGTTTATGCATAAACATACCCAGCTATCCCATGACTTTATTTTATTTTTTCCTTTTAACATTGTGAAGTGCTCACATACTGTACTACTTTTGGCCTTCATAAACAATTGTTTTCACATAAACAAATGAAAGGAGACACATTGTATATCTAAACTCAATTGTCCATTTCAGATGCTACAACCTCATCATCTGCAGAGAGAAACTGCCATTCAATCACACCAAAATACAGATAATGATTAACTTAAAGGCATCATAGAGGACTGTGAAGATATTTTACTGGAGCTTGGTCTTCAATACACTATTTTATGTTCTATTTTGTTTTACTTTTTTAAACATTTATTTATGTTCAATGACCATTGTCATTCATTAATGTATTCTACTAATAACTGTTGTTAGAACACTGTAATTTTTGCTACAATTGCACATCATTAAAAAAAAAGAAGAAATTGACACATTGTTGTTGTTGTTGATGATTTTATGTAAAACCCTAATAGACACTTATATTATAAGATATTACAAGTAGGCTATATTATAAGATATAAGTTATTATAAGACCAGGCAGATAGAGGCGTAAAAAACAATATTAATAAATAATATATACAAATAATACTAATATTAATGATATTAACATACTAATATTAATGAAAAACTATCATTAATAAGGTTATTTATAACACCATTAAGGTCCTATATAGCATTTTCAAAGCATGGTTCTGTATGGAACCCTATAAAAAAGGTTCTATTTAGCACTAAAAAGGGTTCTGCTATTGTTACAAGCCGAAGAACCCTTTTCTGGTACTGTTTAGAACCATTTTTCTTAAGAGTGTAGTTAATTAATATTACTCGCACTGTAAAAAGGCAACCTATCACAATCAACTTTTTAAGTTCACTCAACTAGCAACCGTCAACCGACAACTTAAAAACTTTAGTTCATCTAATGAATAAAAGTCAGTCTACTGAGTGTTAAATGATCTGTCAGAACAACCAAATATGTTTTAGCAATTAGCAATAATAATCTTTTTTTAACAATCCTCTTTCTTTTAGATTCACGTTAGGATTCCTCCAGGAAGCCTAAGCGCTGTTTTATTGAAAATAATAATCACCGTTATGGAGGTAAGTGCTTGTTTTAGTTGGGTTCCTGACCCTTGACTTTTTAACTCTAGTTTTTCTTTGGCTGCTATAACTGTGTGTTTCTGAAGCACATTTGTTATAGCAAACAATGCAAGAAGAAACACTAATTTGATGATTCAGTCATCACGTAGTGGCCTGATTCCCTGATCTAACCCAGAGTTTGATTTCTGAGGACATTATTTAGATTTAATTATTTCACATCATAGTAGTACTAGAAGACAAATGCATGAAATCTTGTCCTGTTTTAATATTTAGAAAAATTTAAAGTCGTTATGCAGAAATAACTCACACAGATATCAAGATTCAGCGTATGAACCTCAACAATGGTGAGAGTCAATAAAATATTCAGATCTACTCTGAACTTCACAAAACAAGCTTTTCGTTGATTGTCACCATTGTTGAGGTTCATACGCTGAATCTTGATATATCTGTGAGTCTACATGATCCTGTCCAAATAATTTGTGCATAATGACTTAAAAACAGTCAAAATATTGTAGCAGGGTAAAACTGCATGCAGTGGAATTCTAGGGCTATTATAAAGTGAAATTACTAAACCTAAATGATGTTCTCAGAGATCAGCCTCTGGATGAGATCAGTGAATCAGGACAGTACATGATAACTGAATCATCAATAACTAAGCATCATCATCTGATCGGCTCGTCTTCTCACAACACTTGCTATAACAAATGTGTTTCAAAAACACAGTTACAGCTGCCAGAGAAAAACTTGTCACAAAGTCAAGGGTCAGGAACCCAACTAAAACAAGCGCTTACCTCCATAACGGTGATTATTATTTTCAATAAAACAGTGCTTAGGCTTCCTGGAGGCTAAGTGAGGGCTGCCCGTGCAGGGCCAGTGCTAAGGGGCCAACGTTTTGTCAATGAGCAAATTCTCAGGGGCCCTGCGCTGGCAGCCTGTAAAGGGTCAGTGCAGGCTTGTTTGCAGTCATCTGAACAAACAATTTTACATTGAACAACATTGCACAAGTTCCCAGCATGCATTGCAGCTTGAAAACATTTTATGTTAATTATTAAAATTGTATCATTGTTTTACATTTTGCTGGCTTAATTTATGTTGCTGCTGCTGTTGTTACTGTCAGTTAGCTGTCATGTGGATCAGAGTTCATATTTTTACTGATTTAAAATTTGTCGATCACCATGTTTGAGAATCGTGTGCTGAGGTACTGTATATTTGCATCTCATTGAAACTTGTTTAATACATTTGTTCGTTAGCATGCATGATTGCCTTTAGTTTTAAAAGACAAATACTACCCATGTTATGTAGAAAACTTGAAAATAATGTGAATCTAAAAGAAAGAGGATTGTTAAAAAAAGATTATTATTGCTAATTGGTAAAACATATTTGGTTGTTCTGACAGATCTTTTAACACTCAGTAGACTGACTTTTATTCATTAGATGAATTAAAGTTTTTAAGTTGTCGGTTGTCGGTTGCTAGTTGAGTTAACTTAAAAAGTTGATTGTGATAGGTTGCCTTATTTTTTTGAGTTAGGTCAACTTTTTTTTTTTTTTTACAGTGCAGTACTTAAATGTATAATTACACTGTTACAAGGACACCTTAAAATAAAGTGTAACCACACTAATTACATTTTTAATACACATTTGTTCCTAATGTTGTTATTGTCTTTGTCACCTTGAATCAGTTCACTTTTTTCCTCATTTGTTTAAAAATGTATAATAATGTTTATAATGTTCACACAGTTATTTATGTAAGCTCTTGATATCACAGTGAATTGTTTGACTTATCTTCATTAATGCAGTACTCAGACAGTCTCAGAGCTCTTTCAGTGTGTTTCTGTTCTCACCCTGCTTCCTCTGCTGCAGACGGCTCTGGCTCTTCATCTCTATTTCCGCTCGGAGTGTGACGATCTCCAGCTCGTACTCCTGTCCCGTGTTATCCAGTCGTGAGATTTCGGCCCGTAAGCGGCAGAGCTCCTCCTGCAGACTGGCGATGTCGTTCTCTCTTTCGGCCGCGGCCTCCTCCGCCGCCTGCTGCTGCAGCAGCACCTCCTCCTGCGCCGCCCGCAGCTCCTCCTGCGCCTCCAGGAGCTCGCTCTCCTTCTCCTCCTCCAGACTGTCCATCTCCTCCTGGACAGAGCGAAGCTGTGCTACAGGGGTCAGGAGATCATAACAAATTAGGGGTGTAACGGTACACATATTTGTACTGAAAACTTTCGGTATGGGTCTTTTGGTTCGGTACGCATGTGTGCCAAACAAATCATTCCATTTTTTTTCAGAAAATTCAGACAATAATTGCCGTTTTGACGTGACGTGACATGTGGCCAAGTATGGTTACCCATACTCGGAATTTGTGCTCTGCAATTTACCCATCCAAAGTGCACACACACAGCAGTGAACACACACGCACCGTGAACACACACCCGGAGCAGTGGGCAGCCATTTATGCTGCGGCACCCGAGGAGCAGTTGGGGGTTCGGTGCCTTGCTCAAGGGCACCTCAGTCGTGGTATTGAGGGTGGAGAGAGAGCTGTACATTCACTCCCCCCACCTACAATTCCTGCCGGACCTGAGACTCGAACTCGCAACCTTTAGGTTACGAGTCCGACTCTCTAACCATTAGGCCACGACTTCCCCAACACTCTTTTGACACTCTTTGATGTGGCACGACATATCGCCGTATACTAACACCTCAGATCAAACGGCTGCATGAGTGAGCGCGATTAACCCTTCCTCTTTACTACTAGTTATAACGCAAAATAAACATGAATGAACATCTCATGCCTCATGTAATCGCTCAGTGTTTCAATTGCGGAAAGACGTTATTAAAACAGCTTGTAACAAAATGACATGTACAGTAGCATTTCATTTACCTCAGGCACGTCAGTGTCTACAGCTCGTTATTTGATAGAGAGATGAAGTCTAGTGAAGAGCATTTTTCGAAATATTAGACTATATACTCATTATATTTTACTTTACCTTTTAGTGATGTTTAAATTATGTAATGAAACTGAATTATTTAGGAGTTAATTTAAAAACAGTTTACATGTTTGCATGCGATTTTTTAATTTGAGTGTCATTATAGTTAAGTTTGGGCTCGGTTGTTAATTATAACCTTATAGTAATGTAAAAGGGCTCCCTATAGTTTAGAGCGGAAGCTGAGGTAGATTTTTATCCCTAATTTTTTTTTTTATTATAATTGAATTTATTTAAAGAAAGAGCCATTTCAGTAAACCACTGTTAAATGCAAAAAAATAAAATAATAATAATGTTTAGGTTTTTTTCCCCCTGCTGTACCGAAACCACCGAACTGAGGAATCAAAATCAAAACCGAGGAACGTACCGAACCGCCATGTTTGTGTACCGTTACTGTCATCAATGCCTACTGTGAAGGAGCAAGGAGCGCAGAGACGAGGGATAATCATAAACCACAGTCTTTAATAATCCAAACGCAGGGAAACACAGGGCAGGCTGGAGACACACGTAGCACATCAAGACGATTAAGACCCGACAAACATAGACTACACAGACCTGGGTTTAAATGCATGGGATGACAAGGACAATTAACAAGACACACCTGATCCAAATTACATGATTAACTAGAGACAGAAACTGGGTCACGCAGAGCACATGGGGAGAAAACACACACAAACAGTCCTGGGGTGTGACAGTTCACCCCCCTCCTGGAAGGCGCGACCTCGCGCCACAGAAACAAAGGATGGGAGGGAGGCGGACAAAGGAGTGGACTTGGGATGGTAACAGAGGACGGAAAAGGGCTGGCAGGAAGGCAGGCAGACAACACAGGTGGAGGTTCGGGCAGAGGATGGACTCCCGGGAGGAGGACGACAGACAGAGTAAAGGGAGGCGCCATGGAGGAAACAGGAGGGACCTGGAGCATGCAGCGCCAGGTGGGACCCAGGCCACAGCCATAATGGTGACCCACGGTGGAGCCAACGTAGGGAGGAGCCATGGAGGAGGAAGAGCTGACGACTCCAGAGGGCCGACCAATGGCGGCGGAGCAAATGGCGGAGGAGCCCGAGGTGGAGACGGAGAGCCGATGAGCCAGGGTGACCGAGGCGGAGCCGAAGGGAAGGAGGAGCCTGACAGAGCCTGCGGGACGAGGTGTAGCCGGAGGAGTGGAGTCCTGAGGTGGCGGATGGTCGCTGACAGACCAAGGCGGAGCCGGAGGGACGAGGGAGCCCGGCGGAGCCAGTGGACTGCTGGGCCACGGTGGAGCAGAGGGAGCTAGGAGCCATGGTGGAGCCGCTGGGTCGACGGGCCGAGGCGGAGTCCTGGACTCTGAGGCTGGAGGCGGAGACGGGGGATCCTCCAGCCACGGCGCCGATGGAGACTGGCAGACCCGTGGAGCTTGCACCGTACAGATGCGAGCAGAGGGGCTGCCAGATGACAGCGGTGGAGGAGGCAGGAGCGGGACGGTGGGTGGACATTTTTGAACCTCCGGGCTTCTCAGGGCTGTACTCCAGAACAAAAGCCCTCCCTGGGGACGGGGAAACAGAAGCCCTCTCGGGGTTAAACTCAGGAACGGGAGCCCTCTCTGGGCTGGACGTGGGAACTGGAGCACTATCTGGACTGGACGTGGAAACAGGAGCCCTCTCTGGGCTGGACGTGGGAACAGGAGCTCTCTTTGGGCTGGACGTGGGAACAGGAGCCCTCTCTGGGCTGATCTTGGGAACAGAAGCCCTCTCTGGGCTGGACGTGGAAACGGGGGCCCTCTCTGGGCCGATCTTGGGAACGGAAGCCCTCTCTGGGCTGGATGTGGGAACAGGAGCCCTCTCTGGGCTGAACTCAGCAAAGGGAGCCCTGTCTGGGCTGGACGTGGAAACAGGGGCCCTCTCTGGGCCAATCTCGGGAATGGAAGCCCTCTCTGGGCTGGACGTGGAAACAGGGGCCCTCTCTGGGCCGATCTTGGGAACGGAAGCCCTCTCTGGGCTGGACGTGGGAACAGGAGCCCTCTCTGGGCTGGACATGAGAACAGGAGCCCTCTCTGGGCCGATCTTTGGAACGGAAGCCCTCTCTGGGCTGGATGTGGGAACAGGAGTGACAGAGGGCTCCGACGGAGGAGGGTGGAGAGGGGGCAGGTCAACAAATAAATCCACAAACACTCCTTCTGAGCTCCACAGTTCCAGATCCACACTCAGCTCACCCTCAGCCATGGTGCAGTGGGCGGAGCTCCTCTCTGCAATCTCGTTGTCCACAGCTTTTTCACTCGTGGCGGGCGTTGTAGCCGGCTCTCGCACCTGGTCTGACATCACTTGCAGCATCGGCTCTGCGGCAATCCTCAGCTCTGTCGCTCCATGTGGCGATTGCCTCCCTCCAGCACAGTCCAGTGGTGTCTGGGAGGTCGACAGGGCGATGGTAATTTGCCCTGATCCAGAACAGGGAGTTCAGCGCAGCGTCGTCAAACGGCGTTAAAATAGCGAGCTGGCTAAAGATGATTAAGACCCGACAAACATAGACTACACTGACCTGGGTTTAAATGCATGGGATGACAAGGACAATTAACAAGACACACCTGAACCAAATGACATGATTAACTAGAGACAGAAACTAGGTTACGCAGAGCACATGGGGAGAAAACAGACACAAACAGTCCTGGGGTGTGACAGTTACACCCCTATAAGAAATGCATGACTTTCTTGTATGGCAAGTGTGGAAAGTTCACTTCCCTCCTTCCCAGTATTTTGAAAGAAAAGTTTACTCCTCACAAATAGACAGCATATGCTTTGCTATTTTGTCATCTAATCTAATGATAATCATCACATCATCTTGGGTTTGAGTATTCAGAGTCTTTGTTACCTTGCAGACGCTGGATCTGTCTCGTGAAGGCCTCGGCCTGATGAGCACTAGCTAAACGCTCCTCCTCAAGAAGACCTGGATAGAGATTGAGAAAAGCATTTGAAATAGCTGAAATATTTAGCTTTTATGTAGAACATTTTAACAACACAATTATGTATAACAAGCTACATCACACAAGCATGAGCATTGTTTTATTTAATATCATCACAGATAAACAATCAAATGATATAATTTATTTCTGCTCTGACAGTGACTATGTTTACATGGACATCAATAATCCGATTTTAATACGATTAAGACAATACTCTGATTAATAGTCTACCATGTAAACAGAGATTTTTGATTACCCTAATCCGGCTAAAGTCATAATCGAAGTAAACACAAATCGAATTAAGACGTGGAGTATTCCGATTTTAGTCGCATTATTGAAGTGCGGTACAGACATGTAAACACCTTAATCAAACTATTACCGTCGTGTAGGACTTTTCGCCGCATTTTGTGACAGGACACACACACGGCAGTGATAAACCGTTTGACGACAAATAAAAGAGCTTCAACACCGCCGTCGTCTGTATGCACGAAAATAATTAACTGCACTTGAAACTTTCATAAAATGAAAAATGAAACACCCAAAACTGTATATGGCATCATCGCGAAGACAAACTATATGTTTATATGTGAAATTCTTGAGGGGATGTCAGATGGCGTCGCGTGGTGACGTAATGATGCATGCCATTAATCGATCTATGTACTATAACATGTAAAACGGGAACATGAAAGGATTATTCTAAAAGCAACTCATGTAAACACCTTAATCGTAATATTGTCTTATTCAGAATAAGGTAAATAATTAGATTACTGATGTCCATGTAAACGTAGTCAATGACAGTTGGTTTGAATTAAGCTAAATATTTTTACATGTTGCCAAATGAAGTGTTGCAGTGACATCCAGTGATAATTAAACTGCACTCTTGGGACACTGCTTGACCAATGAAATTAGACGACCAAAATAATTGTTGTATGACTGCAGTGTGTTTTTTTACCCCAAACCAGTGAAATATGTAAGTTCAGGGCAGGGCTTGAAATAGGCCGGTTCTCAAGCATTACTCTATATATTGCCAATTTTTGTATCCATAGAACTGGAAATAAATGCAGGTATTTTACACAACAATGCACTAAAAAGCCCTACTTATCAGAGGCAGAGAATGATCCCCCACTTATAAAATGTTTGTCCCTGGTCCTGTGAATTTTAGCAGCGACCTTGACCTGATGAATGTAGTTCATCAATAGTCATGTAAATTCAAGTAAAGCTCTTGTTTACTTGCAATTATTTGCTTCAAAGAAAATGATTAAATCAATTTTAAATAATTGATGCATCAACTATTGTAAACATTGGAAAGCTTTTTTTCAGTTTATGGAATTAATCTCAAATTTTGAATTCATTTCTTAGCCTTTTTTTATTCAATGCAATGTAATGCATTCAGTCTGAAGGCACGGTTTCTCCCTAAAGAGACACAATTATATGTAACAATGTTAAAAAAAAAATCACACACAACAGATTTTTTTTTTTTTTTAATACTGTCAAATTTGGTGAATGTCAAAAAGCTTACATTCAATTCATTCATTATTCTTAATGAATTATTCATATGTTATCTTAGACAGTTGTAATTTATCAATACTGTGTGCAAAACCGAAATCCACATACCATTAAGAAAAATCTGTAACACTTTACAATAAATTTCTATTTGTTAACATTAGTTAACATAAATTAACAAATAATACTTCTAAAGCATTTATGACTCTTAGTTGTTGATTCCAGCATTTACTAAAGCATTATTAAAATCAAAAGTTAATGATATTTAATGCGCCTGAGCTAACATGGACTTTTATTGACTAAAATTAACAAAGATATTAAATACTGTAGTAAATGTATTGCTCATTTTTAGTTAATGCATCAAATATTAAACATAGTTAACAAGTGGAACATTTTTGTAAAGTTTTACCAAAATGTCTTCTATTTAAAAAAAAAGAGAAAAATATATAATACTACATACTGTACAGAACAAAAAACCTAAATTACCCTAAAGAGAGAGTGGTAACATAACTTAGTCTCCATAACATTTATATCCCGTCTGCGACCTAAGAAGCAGGGATGGGCTCCAGATGAATGACATTTACATAAAATACTTTAGCAACCCAAAACTCATCTTTGGATTTCACAGGCTGATTTTATAAACTTCTCCACCCACATTTCGAGCACTGTTGCAGATGGGTGTCTAATTTCTGGGAGTTTATACTGCATCTTCTGTTTCAGACCTGATAATTCACTTATACTTGAAAGCTTTTCAGTATGAAACGGTGGCCACTCAAGCGGGTGAGACTGATCTAATGCTCCGTCTGCGATCAGAAGTGAGCGGGAACAGCAGAGTTTGGAGAAAGGCATCTGCTGCCCTAGAGCTGGTCAGGACAGCCGTCTGGAAGCTTCCCTCAGCGCAGCTGTCCTCTCACATGCCTGTCATGTTACACACACACACCACGGTCACAGCACAGCCAGATCATTACTGAGTCCCAGGAGTCTGTCTGATACAGCAGGTGACTCATTAAAGAGCTGTAAATGCTATATATAGAAGCTGTTTTACTGGGTCTGTCATTGAGTAAAACGAGCTAAACATTCAACTATATCTCTGACAAATAACGTTCTGTAACATCTTTTTTCATGACACCGTGCATCAGGGTTCCTGTAAGTGTTAGTCATTTAGCAGTCACTATTATCTAATGCAAATTTCAGTACAATTAAACATAGATATTAATACACAGGTTCTGTATTCAGCGATTTTAACAGCACTGCAATCTTAGAATGGTTTCAGATCATATAATATAATAATTATAATATAATGTATATCATGAACTAAATATACATGTATTCTATAATATATACAGTAGTTCAGTTATTGGTTTGACATTTAATCATTAATTGTATTATAAAAACATTTAGTAAATGCCTTAACTCAAAACGATCCGGTGCAAAAACAACAAGGTACAAATCTGCAACTTTTTGGCTTGTGACACAAGTTTCGGTCTCATGAATGTGCGTATAAATAGTACGCCAAATAAAAACAAAAACTTGTGGTATTGATACGCAAAAATGTACTTTGGCATGTATAGGACAGGATTACTTTATTTATCCCTATAGGGAAATTTGTATTGGACATAAAGGCGTGTATATGATACGCATATAATCTACCCCACAACCCATTGCGTAGCATATAAGCATTTTGTGTGTGTGTGTGTGTGTGTGTGTGTTGTTGTTGTTGTATTACAATTCTATGTATTCTTGTATGTGGCAACCTTTATGTCCAATACAAATTTCCCTATAGGGATAAATAAAGTAATCCTGTCCTATACACGCCAAAGTCCATTTTTGCATATCAATACCACAAGTTTTTGTTTTTATTTGGCGTACTATTTGTACGCACTTTCATGAGATCGGGTTAGGAGAGAGAGGGCGTCATGTTAACAAAAAAAAAAAAAAACATTACACTTTATTTTAAGGTGTCCTTGTTACAGTGTAATTCTACATTAAGTGCTAAGTAATATTAATTACATGTACATACTTACTATATAGTTAGGGTTAAGATTAGGGTTTGGTTTAGGGTTACTTGCATGTAATTATGCATAATTTATTGTTATTATAATAGTAAGTACATGTAACGTGTAACAAGGACACTGTAAAATTAAGTGCTACCTAAAAAAATTATAGGTGGACCTACAGGGGAAAATAAAAAATCAAAATAAGAAAGCATGACATGTCAGGTCACTGGTGTGTTTCTGAGTGAGTCTCACCTTGCAGCTCCAGAAAGCTCTCCTCATGTTTCTGAGCCGTGTCTCGAGCTTCTTCCAGCTCAAGCAGGAGCTGCAGCACCTGAGCCCTCAGCTCCTCCAGCTCCTGCTTCACCTCCTTCTCCTCATCAGCATCATTCAGGACGCTGCGCTCTTTTTCTGTGCTCATGACGCTTTCCTGATGTCAGTTCACTCTGTCACCTGAAACAACAACCGTAACAATATTTAATTACACTGACCGGCTGAACTGATTAAATAACTACATTTATTTCTATTATAAAAACAATTCAATGAATGTGCGCTCCCTGGTGTGCTGATGTTTATTTACAACAACACGTGACATTCAATCAGCACATTCAATCAGATTTTAATTTTAAAATCCTGTTACTTAACAGTCACTTACATAAATTAAATCATATACCCCCAGTTTCACAGACAAGGCTTAAAGGGATAGTTCACCCAAAAATGAAAATTCTGTCATCATTTACTCACCCTCAAGTAGTTCCAAACCTGTATGGAAGTCTTTGTTCTGCTGAACACAAAGGAAGATATTCTGAAGAAAGTTTGTAACCAGGCTGTTTTGAGGCACCATTGACTTCCATAGTAGAAAAAAAAATACTATGGAAGTCGATTGTGCCCCAGAACTGCTCTGTTTCCCACATTCTTCAGAATATCTTCCTTTGTGTTCAGCAGAACAAAGACATTCATACAGGTTTGGAACTACTTGAGGGTGAGTAAATTGTGACAGAATTTTCATTTTTGGGTGAACTATCCCTTTAAGCCTAGTCCCGGACTAAAATGTAAATCTGAGCTGTTTCAAATGAAAGAAACTTGCACTGACTGATCTTAAAACATGTCAGTGCCTTTGATTTGTCTTAAGATGCATTCCAGTAATGTTGTTTTCCTAAGGCATGTTTATAAAAATTACTTAAATGTCCTAATTGAACTATGTCCTAATCCTGGTTTAGGCTCAGCCCTGTCTATCAAACAGGGCCTTAACCATATAGCAAAATGCATCTAAACAACCTACATTTCAGATTTTGTAATTCATATAAAATAAATGTATATAATTACAGCTGATGATACTCTTTTATGGCTTAAAAGGTTTGTTTTAGACTTCTTATATTTGAGTATGAAGTTAGTATTACTGCTTTAGCGTAATAATCTGATGAATAGCTCCATCTTGTGGCGAAGAGGGCCATGCAAAAAAAAATAATGAATTATTGAAAAACAGAATATTGTTTTTTTTTTCTTATATATACTAAATTAGATATTCTGAGAAAATTTAAGTAAAATATACATATAGGCTACTGACACATTTTAAAATGATAGTTTGTTTTTGTAACTTTATGCTTTTAGTCATTTGCTCAGTGATGGTGCTGTCAGCTTGGATGCTGCTTGATTTTGTTTGTATTCTTCAGAAATCAGCATACATGATTAAAGGTTTTGGTATGACATGAGCAGTTTTGGGAAGGTTACTTTGGAAATGTAATAGCTTACAGATTACAAGTTACCCTAAAATGTAATAAGTAGTGTAACTATTTCAATTACTTTCTTAGTGTAATGTAACTGATTACATTTGATTACTTTTTTATTAGTTTTCTAAATTTCTAATGTTTTCTTTCAACTGTTAATCATTTTGAAACATGTAAAGCAGGCAGGTTTAACCTTACAGAACTCAATACTGATCACTGTCAGACTTTCACAATCCTTCATCACTTTAATTAAGATCATAATAATTTCATTTTAAAGCACAGCCACCACAAAATCAGACTTTAGCAGCTCTTTTTACTCTGAGATCATTCTGAGGTAAATACAGATTTAACATCATAACAAGAAATAGTTTAATAGTTATGATACTGTTTTTGAAATCAAATCTTTGCATAGCTATGGCGGGAAACACTGGCATCTAACAAAGCCTTGGAAAAACAGTCAGTCTTAAAAAGTAAAGCATATGCATAAATTTTGGAAAGAAAAATCAATTATTTTGTAATTACTGTAAATTACGTAACTCCATTACACACACAGGTGCATCTCAATAAATTAGAATGTTGTGGAAAAGTTCATTTATTTCAGTAATTCAACTCAAATTGTGAAACTCGTGTATTAAATAAATTCAATGCACATAGACTGAAGTAGTTTAAGTCTTTGGTTCTTTTTATTGTGATGATTTAGGCTCACATTTAACAAAAACCCACCAATTCACTCTCAACCAATTAGAATACTTCATAAGACCAATAAAAAAACATTTTTAGTGAATTGTTGGCCTTCTGGAAAGTATGTTCATTTACTGTATATGTACTCAATACTTGGTAGGGGCTCCTTTTGCTTTAATTACTGCCTCAAGTCAGCGTGGCATGGAGGTGATCAGTTTGTGGCACTGCTGAGGTGGTATGGAAGCCCAGGTTTCTTTGACAGTGGCCTTCAGCTCATCTGCATTGTTGGGTCTGGTGTCTCTCATCTTCCTCTTGACAATACCCCATAGATTCTCTATGGGGTTCAGGTCAGGCGAGTTTGCTGGCCAATCAAGCACAGTAACACCATGGTCAATGAACCAGCTTTTGGTACCTTTGGCAGTGTGGGCAGGTGCCAAGTCCTGCTGGAAAATGAAATCAGCATCTCCATAAAGCTTGTCAGCAGAAGGAAGCATGAAGTGCTCTAAAATTTCTTGGTAGATGGCTGCGTTGACTGTGGACTTCAGAAAACACAGCGGACCAACACCAGCAGATGACATGGCAGCCCAAATCATCACTGACTGTGGAAACTTCACACTGGACTTCAAGCAACATGGATTCTGTGCCTCTCCACTCTTCCTCCAGACTCTGGGACCTTGATTTCCAAATGAAATGCAAAATTTACTTTCATCTGAAAAGAAGACTTTGGACCACTGAGCAACAGTACAGTTCTTTTTCTCCACAGCCCAGGTAAGATGCTTCTGACGTTGTCTCTGGTTCAGAAGTGGCTTGGTAGCCCTTTTCCTGAAGACGTCTGAGCGTGGAGACTCTTGATGCACTGACTCCAGCTTCAGTCCACTCCTTGTGAAGCTCTCACAAGTGTTTGAATCAGCTTTGCTTGACTGTATTCTCAAGCTTGCAGTCATCCCTGTTGCTTGTGCACCTTTTCCTACCCAAATTCTTCCTTCCAGTCAACTTTGCATTTAATATGCTTTGATACAGCACTCTGTAAACAGCCACACCTTTCAGTAATAACCTTCTGTGACTTACCCTCTTTGTGGAGGGCATGAATGTTCATCTTCTGGATCATTGCCAACTCAGCAGTCTTGTGGTTTCAAAGAACAAGAGATACCCAGAATTTATACTGTAAGGATGGTCATTAATTGAAACTCAAATGTAAATATTCTAATATTTTGAGATACTGATTTTTGACTTTCATGAGCTGTAAGCTCTAATCATCAAAATTAAAACAAAAAAACTTTTGAAATGTTTTACTTTACATGCAATGAATCTAAAATATATGAAAGTTTCACTTTTTGAAATAACTTACAAGAAAAAATGAAATTTTTCACGACATTCTTATTTATTGAGATGCACCTGTAACTAGTTACTCCCCAACACTGTACATGAGGGGTAGAGAGAAGCAAATTCATCCATCAGGATTTGGAGCTGTGTGGCAAGGAACGGGTTTTTTAAAGTGTTTGGAGAAATTCTGGAGTGTCAGGAACAAAACGTGCTGACAACAAGCCATGAAAGTCATCGAGCTGCTAAAGGGAAACGTCAACCGTACACATAACAGCTTCTGTGAGGAGTGCAGATGGAGAGGAACGAGAAACAAAAACCATGCAAGGAAAGCTGGAGCTGAATGATTGAAAGCTTTAGAGAATCCCAGAGTCTTTCTTTTTTATCTCTCTTTTTACTTTTGTTGTTGGAGCTTTTGCATGTTTAAAAAAAGTTATTCCTATTAAGAAAATACCTCAATTTATGAATGCATTGCTCAATGTAATTCATATTCCAACTCCTGTTTGAATTATGCCTAACTCTGTAACTCATTATGTATAGTGACATTTAAATGAATTAAAGTCATTAACAGAATTAAAGTCTTTCAATTATTAAGCAGCACTTTCTGCTCTCTTTGTTTCAGCATGCTGAGCTGTAATAAGGATCACATCCAGTCAAACATGTCTATAGATGTGACGTCAGTGTGGGAATATTCTCATCCATGAAGGGATTAATGAGGATGTTTCATTAAAGTTTGATAGAGTTGGGTTGTGACTAGGAAATTAAGTGTTACATCAAAGCAAGCGCAGTGTTAAGAGCGACGTATCCATGATACACAGTGTGTAAGCATTTTTGTTTTCTATGGGGTTAGGGTTATTTCTATTCTAGTTTGCAATTTTCTAGTTTTGACTCTATTAAACTTATCACAGTACTCTATATTTATAAAAAAATAATCCAGCTCCATTTACTACAGTTTTCATCCAAAAAAAAAAATCTGTTTGAAGCACAAATGGGAAGCAAGATCATAAAGATTATATTTTCTCAGTGGAATTGGCTTAAATTTATGAAAGAGCAGATCTATCTTTTTACGCTCCTGACCTTAGTATTTCTTTAGCAAACAGGTGTGTGTATGCGTACATGCCTGGTTATGGTTCGGCGACAAAGCAGTCTACAAAAGGTAGCTAAATCTGACAAATTGCAAAATCATGAGGCATTCATTTCATGAAATCATGCAAATGCTTTTTTAATTCTACAAATACAACAAAACAAATGTGTGTGTCTACTGTTTGTTGATGTCTTGTATTTGTGTCGCGGTGACTCTTTGAAGCAGCTCCTCATGTTCACAGCAGCTCATCAAAAACCCTTTGAGCAGCAAAGCATGAAAGCAGACACAACTCATTCAGAATGACAAAATACAAAATGAAGGGATGCACATCTTCTGTTTCCTTATTCCACTGGGAAAAAATATATTAATAGCATTTTAAAAATGCTTGTAGCATGAGTGTTTGCAGAAACAGGTGCAACATCTATACTGACCATTTTACCAACAACACAAGCATTTAAGATTCAAGTGTACAACACCATCAAATTACCAGCAGAAATACTACAAATCATATCTGGCTCAAATATTACATTAAACCTTAAACTATTTGGCATGCTTTCACAAAAGGGGGAGCTCTCTGCTTTGCTGCTCAAAGAGGAGACTCAAACTAATTTGGGACGGCTTAATGGAAGAAGACATCTGTAGTACAAGTTTCTGTCAGAAGAGTGAGAGTATAGTGAGGATCATTGGAGGATACTTATATAGTCTAGATCAGTCGTTCTAGAGTATAAACTGCACATTTTGCATGTCTTCTTAACAGTTATGGGGAAAGTTACTTTTAAAAGTAATGCATTATTGAGTTACTCCCTAAAAAGTAGCTAATTGTGTTACTTAGTTACTTTTAATGGAAAGTAATGCATTATGTGACTTATGTTACTTTTTTTCATCATCTGGGCTGGGCTTGCTTCTTTGATTTTAATATAAAAAAATATATATTTCTGGCAAGTGTAAAACCCCTTTCACACCACCAGCTCAAACAAACATTTCAGCTGTGATGCCGTTCTTGATTGATTGATTGATTGATTGATTGTCATTGGTAAATAAAATGTGATTAAATGCATATTACATATAATGAGGATATCACATCCTCATCGAAGAGCGCATCTTTTAGGGCAGTCGTGGCTTAATGGTTAGAGAGTCAGACTTTTAACCCGAAGGTTGCAGGTTTAAGTCTCAGTGCCGGCAAGAATTTCGAAACAATATTTTCTTGTAAATTAAAAAGTAATGCGTTAATTTACTAGTTGCTTGGAAAAGTAATCTGATACCCCCAACACAGCTGCTTTACCCTTGTGTGTCCTTATGGACATTTTTTTCCTTTTCAGCTTTGTTTTATTTTTATCATTTTGCCTGTGTTAATGCCAACTGCATAAATTTTGCCGCAGGTGTGTATTTTTATTGGAATTATAATATTTCACCCTCATTTCCTTTAATAAATCTATTTTACACTAGGTACAAAAAAATAGGTTAAAATTATATTTTTTTAAATTAAAATTAAAAATTAAATTAAAGTTTAAATTAAAATTAAAATTAAAGTTTTAATGGGTTTCAATGAGGACATCTTTGAAACCCATTAAAA
This sequence comes from Aspiorhynchus laticeps, assembly GCA_023376895.1. Taxonomy (NCBI): domain Eukaryota; kingdom Metazoa; phylum Chordata; class Actinopteri; order Cypriniformes; family Cyprinidae; genus Aspiorhynchus; species Aspiorhynchus laticeps. Next base: position 3,060,372 of record CM041815.1, read on the forward strand.
CTGCAATTGTTTATCCCAGGGCCATTTAACTATAAAATTATGCAGTCTTTGTTAATAAGCTTTCATTCTGTTGGCAAAGTGTTTGCCAGTGGAGCTTTGGTTTGGAAAGGAAAGGAAAGAAAGGACGTGACCAAGTATGGTGTCCCATGTTTGGAATTCGTGCTCTGCATTTAACCCATCCAAGTGCACACACACAGCAGTGAGAAGTGAACACGCACACACAGTGAACACAGCCAATGCTGCGGCGCCCGGGGAGCAGTTGGGGGTTCGGTGCCTTGCTCAAGGGTCTTACCTCAGTCGTGGTATTGAAGGAGGAGAGAGAGCACTGGACATTCACTCCCCCCACCTACAATCCCTGCCGGACCTGAGACTCGAACCCGCAACCTTCGGGTTACAAATCGGACTCTCTAACCATTAGGCCATGACTGCCCCCTATTTGCTGGAATCTAATGGGAAACTTTGGTACTGCACCCAAACAAAATCTTACTAAAAGCTCATTTTTTGAGATAAAAAAACACAACTTGTTTAGATTTATGGCTTTGATTTTCTAGCAATTTTTGTGTTCAACATGTTTTATAAAATATATATTTTATATTAAAAAACTGCTCATAAATCATTTTCATAAACTTACATTTAAAAAAAAAATTACAACGTTTTTAACTTCAACAATAATCTGTCAAGGGTCTTTTTTAAAATGAGACCAAACTTAAGTCTGTACTCCCAAGCATGGACATTTTTGTCCTCTATGAACCTATGTGTAACTTTTTTTAATTGACGCACAAGGGTTAATCAATCACCGTTACTATCAGATACTCGAAGACTTTTACTCAAGTGGTATTGGAATTGGTGACTTGTAAGTCTGTGAGGTATCTCTACTTTTCAGTTACTCTTTACGCATCTGGGAAATGATAACAGACAATATAAGAGGCTGAGAAGTACCAGTGTAGACCTGACAAAGGGAGAAACATCCTGGAGGGGTCATCAGCATTGCCCAGTTACAGGTAATACCTCGGATCCAGGACAGGACAGCCTGTCAATGGATCTTTCTATTGTTACGGCATTGCTGCAGGGGACAGTTTATGGCTAATGAAAATCACAGGTAGCTCCTTACCTCGTATCGTCTGTGAAAGAACAGCTCTTTGATTAATAAAAAGTTAAAAAGAACTTTCTGTTTATAACAGAAATAAGTCTTTACTGTCACTTTTTATCAATTTAAAACACCCTTGCTGAATTTTTTTTTTTGTTTGTTTTTTTTTTTTTTTTGCAGGAAGAAAGAAAGAAAAAAAATGAACGGCTGTGTATATTGTTACAAAATATTTCTATTTTATTTCTATTATTTCTACTTTTTTACTTTTTATTCATAAAGAATGAAAAGGTATCAGATAAAATGAAAAGGTACCAAAAAAAAACAGTTTTCAACATTACTAATAAATCAGCATATTAGAATAATTTCTGAAGGATCGTGTGACACTAAATGATGCTGAAAAATTAGGTTTGATCACAAAAAATTTTTTATTTTAAAGTAGGCTATATTAAAATAGAAAATTTTCTGTGTTTTTGATCAAATAAATGCAGCCTTGATGAGCATAAGAAACTTCTTTTAAAAAAAAAACTAAACTTACAAATCTTACTGATCCCAAACTTTTGAATGGCATGATAACATGAGTGGAGAGATTTTCTTTTTTCGTACTGCTTAAGCACTTTTAGGTTTCCATATATTTATTTTGTAATTATTGCGATAGTCCAGTGAGTTTTTGTTCGAACTGAGAGTCCTATAACCATAATTAAAATCAGTCTGGGATTACAGGAAAAGACAGAAGCAACTGAAAGAACGGCGACAACACATCCAGAACAACTGAACAACATCTCACACTTGCAACTGTGCTGTTATACAGAATATCAGCCCAGCTATAATGGCTGTAGTTGGACTAGGCCACTGATATTCAGCACAACAGCACTCGTTTAACATCACTGAGATATATCTGAAATATATGCATGCTTGTGCGAAAGTTCAGGAAAAGCTCCTCAGCACTCAAGGCATCTTTGCTCCTATGTGTTATTGTGGTTTGGTGTTAATGTGTGTGTGTGTGGGCTCGGGGAACACTGCATTAGTGTGGCTGGGTGTTAGTGGGCGAGAGTGTGTGTGGGTGCTGCGAATTGGCAGGTACAACAATGTGATGTGTGGGCGAAAAAGAGAACACTTTGAAAATGGAGTGAAGGGGTGAAATGAGGCAGTGAATGTGGAGGAGGATCAAAGAAACCACATTAATTAATGGAAAAGAGAATATATGAAGCAACTCTTTCAAACACCCCTAATGAAAGTAAAGGGTTTATTTGTGATGCCCTGTGTGTGTTCACCAAATATTCTGCTCTGTTACAAATCAACACGGGGAAATGTGCTTCATTATCAGTTTAATGGTTTCAGTTCAATATACTTATAACGTTCTGCTTAATCATGCAGTGCTCTTTTAATAGAAGGCTCTTTTTGTTGCATTGTATTGGTGTCCAAACCTTGCTATCGCACAATTACATTTTTGTTTAATTTTCAGCACACCATTAAATAAAAAAAACACCCCACTCCTTGGACCTTCCTGTCCATCTGAGCTCCAGAACCAGCAAATTCATTCAGCTGGCAAAATCTCAACAGTGATGTACAGAGATACTAGCAAGACAACAAAAATATATATTTTCACCTTGTTTTCCAGTAAAAATATGTATTTGTTGAAGCAAAATGTTAACTTTCTTTATATTTGTGGTAGTCATCTTCTACTAAATGTAGGCAATTACTCTTAATGTGGCAAGTAGACTCGTTAAAATGCATGTGGACTTCTTTTAATAGACTTGTATAACTGCTAATGAAAAGTACACTGAAAAAAATGATTCATTGAATTTACTACAAATTTTAAGGTAAGTGGTTGCAATCAATTTATTTTAGCTACATTTAAATAAACTAATTTAGTTGACTAACTTTCAACATATTTTTTTTTATTAAATTTAGCTTAAATAAATAGTTTGCAACCACTAACCTTAAAAAAATTTAGGCTATCTTTTTTTTTTCGTGTATTTGCCATTATAAACATCTAGCGGAGCTACTGATCAACAAAACACAGAATGCAGACTGAATAAAGCCAGTGTGCAAAGAGCAAAACATTCAGCAGGAGCTAAAATACAAGCTTGATCAACACAGAGGAAGAGATTTCTTTACCTGCTGATATGAAGACTGCTTGTCCATGATAACCGCAGCAGACGAGAGCACAGAGAGAGTGAGGAGAGAAACATTCTCTCTCTCTCTCTCTCTCTCTCTAGCTCACTCTATCCCCCCCCCCTCTCTCTCTCTCCCCCCTCTATCTCACTCTCTCTCTCTCTCTCTCTCTCTCTCACTCTCTATCTCTATCTCACTCTATCTCCCCCCTCTCTATATCTCTCTCTCTCCCCCTCTCTCTCTCACTCTATCTACCCCCCTCCCTCTTTCTCTCTCCACCCTCTCTCTCTCACACACACACACACTCTCTCTCTCTCACTATCTCTCTCTCTCTCTCTCTCTCTCTCTCTCTCTCTCCAGCATATTATGTAAGGGATCATGTAGAATCCTCCAGTCATAACCAAACAAAATAAACCCGACGGGGTGATCAGGTCACCTACGCCAAGCGGAGTCATTTATTACACAGCTACTAATCAAATAAATTATTAAACGGACATGAAATATTTAAGTTTAACTTTTTTTTTTTTCATTTTAAAGTTTAACTATTTATTATGTGAGAAGAAAGCGATACAGTTAAGACACATGAAACCATAGAAATCCCTTGCCTGGGTCATTAGTCAATATTAGCCTATATAATGTTGTTTTAGTGTTTATTAATTGGCAGCGGCTATTTGCACTAAGGTTTAAATAGCGATATATGCTGTTTAAACTAAGTGCAAATAGCAATAGATTCTATTTACACTATGTACAAATAGCTGCTGTTTATACTAGTTATTGCAAATAGTGGCAAATATCTTCACCTCAGTATTGTAGTACATTAGTTTGCAATAATAATGTATTGAGTGTAAATTATAATTTTTATTAGTAGCCTATTATTAATAGATGCTGCCTTATTGGGACAATAAAACCCTCCCTACAATCACCCTAACCCTACGATACTTTTAAAACTTTTTGATTATTTCCTTAATTTTTCTGGAAAATAAACGCCCTTTCAATGTGATAAGAGATGTGAAAAAGGAAATGAAGGAGTTCGGTTAAAGGCGGATTCGAACTCGAGTCGATAGCATCATAAGAAACGCGTTAATAAGCGCTTCATCATCTACGCTGCTGAAACCATCGATTGACGGCAGTCTTTTGTATTGTTGTCCAGTCCAATCACATGTTGGTGGGCGGAGTTAAAGCAAATAGCCTCTGCCAAAAAATAGACACTCCATTATTAAAAATATTTGTCCACAGAATGCCACAGCTGACCAATAGGAGTCAAAGTGAGCCATGTAACATATTTATATAATGTTCCATCTATTAGACATTGCCTCTGTAGAGTTTGTAGAGTTAGTGATGAGGTCTTGTAATGCATCGTGATGTGTGTGGGTTGGTGGGTGGGTAGAAAGGGGCTGGAGACTCATAAACACATCACATGAAAACATCCACACATACATTCTCATGTGTTAAGAGAATATAATGTGCTTGATGATGATGCTTTGATGGGTGCAATTTTTGAAGCTTTATAGTTCCAGTTCTCAGTTATTTTAACTGCATAATATTATTATTAAAAATGTATTCGTTTGTGTTCCTTGGAGCAAAGTCATACTGGTTTGGATAAAACTCTTAGCAGCAGTCACATGAATTATGATGTATTGTTTACACTGGGCTGTTAATGAAATCAGGAGGCAGACAATGAACACTGAAGAGGAGTTCATATTTTACTAAGAAACATGCAGCCTGACTAAAAATATCAGGACTATAACTGATGCTAACAGAATAACACTGTGACTCGCTTTACATCCAAGAGCTTTGTAAATAGTCTTGCAAATATTACGTATGTGAATATTCCATATGAATCAAAGACTTACTCTACACCTCTGTCTTTCCTTTGGATTTTTGGCTTGCACTGAGCTGCTTCAATTGCTTGTAGCTGTGCATATGCATTATTATGCATGTACTGTTGTATGAATTTTAGTTGGAGTGAATATTAGCAGCTTAGCAGTGAAATAAACAAAAGCTGGAGTGTTTTTAAATTACTCAACAGTGAAAAAAACTACAAGCTTCAGAAACTGTGTCCACTTCAGCAAAGACAAGTCAAGTATTTCTTCCCTTTACCTTTCGTTTTTTTTATGCAAAATACATATAAAGCTTTAGTAAAGTTATACTTAAATTATTCTGAGGAAACTTTCCACAATTTTGGTGCTTTGTGGATTGCAATAGATGTCAATAGATGCATTTAAAGCTTTAAATTTATTTGTATTTATCTAAATGTTTTTCAGTCATAAACATAAGTTATTTGACTTAGAAGGTTATTATTTTATATTTCATTTCATATATGAAATGTCCTTTTTCAAATGAAGCAGAATTCCTATAATCAGACTTTCCTCTGGCAGTGCATTGTTGCTAAGCAACTAAATGGAAATGTACAGTAGAAATAGGAGAGTTTGAGATTATAACACAGATGGGAAAAGCACACATACAGCGGGTGATGAATATGTCAGCTAAAACAGAAGAAAAACTATTTACTCGCTGCATCATTACTAAGCACACTCAATGTTTCGCTCCTATTAAAACTCTTCAGATTTTATACGGTATGAGAAGGATGCTTCAGTAAATAATGTCACCACTTCACAAAAATCTCCACATGCACACAACTGCGTTTATAAAGACCTCGCCTCTCCTCTATAACCCCATGTGTCATCGTGGTTAGTTGTCATGCCAACAAGTAATGAAATGCAAAGGCTTTGACCACTGCAGTTTTGTCCTGCATTTTATATAATAGCACTCATGAGACTGATAAGCAGCTGAAGAGATTGCAAGGCCACAATGTGTTATATATTTTTGATATTCAAAACCATACTGTGATCCAACTCAGAGTGAATCTTTGTGTATATAGCTGTATACAAGAACTTCTAAATCTGTTAAATATTTTCTAAACACTTTTTTAAAAATGTATGATGTTCTGTATGTAATAAAGAAACAAAAATACAAAAGTGCAATCTTGAAATTAGTTTTTGTTCTAAATATTATAAGTGAATATAAAATCAAAACTGACCCCTGTATATTTTATTACAGCATGGCAAAGGAAAAAAAAAGGGGGCCTTTGATACGACCTTTTAAAAATGTTTTTAGAAATTTAACTTTTAAATACCAGGAGAAATGAGGTTCACAAAAATAAAAGGCAATCCCCAACATACTGCTTCAGGAATAACGAATAATTGTTTACAGATAACGACTAAATGATACAGAGAACAAATAATTGTTTATGAACAAAAGGAGATTCTGTAAATGATTCAACACTTTATATAGTACGAGATTACTTACACAGGGGAAAAAAGGATTAAATATATTTGAATAATCATAATATTCATATAACCATAAATAATTAAAAAATACTGTTAATGTTGATCAAATGCCATGTCTATAATTTTAAATTATTTTCATTTATTTGTGCAGATCGGCTTCTAAAGGAATATTCAGCGCACCTTGTACACGCACTAAGTTTGCCGTGTTATTTCCCTCCTCTCGCCGCTTCTCTCCAGTCCAGCGGGTGGCGCTAAAACACAGACGTTTGTTTGCCAAACACATTAATCCTCAGAGGAAGAAGTTCAGTTTCACCGCGCTCTCTGTTGTTTTGTCGTGATGCTGCTTTAATACAAGCTGTAAGAAACGTTGTTTCAGTAAATAGAAAAATACAGTTTTTGAATCAGGTCAGTAAATACCTGTAATATTCTCATCCTCACAGTCGTGACTAAGTTTTGAAGCAAGCGGGAATATCTGGAGGAGTATCATCTGAACTGAGATCTGCTGCTGTGAAGATGGTGTTTGTTAAAGAAGAGAGTGAGGAGAACATGAGTGAACCAGAACCCGGGAGAATAAAACACGAGGAACCAGAACCCGGGAAAATAAAACACGAGGAACCAGAACCCGGGAGAATAAAACACGAGGAAACAGAACCCGGGAGAATAAAACACGAGGAAACAGAACCCGGGAGAATAAAACACGAGGAACCAGAACCCTGCAGAATAAAACACGAGGAACCAGAACCCTGCAGAATAAAACACGAGGAACCAGAACCCTGCAGAATAAAACACGAGGAACCAGAACCCTGCAGAATAAAACACGAGGAACCAGAACCCTGCAGAATAAAACACGAGGAACCAGAACCCTGCAGAATAAAACACGAGGAACCAGAACCCTGCAGAATAAAACACGAGGAACCAGAACCCTGCAGAATAAAACACGAGGAACCAGAACCCGGGAGAATAAAACACGAGGAACCAGAACCCTGCAGAATAAAACACGAGGAACCAGAACCCTGCAGAATAAAACACGAGGAACCAGAACCCTGCAGAATAAAACACGAGGAACCAGAACCCTGCAGAATAAAACACGGGGAACCAGAACCCGGGAGAATAAAACACGAGGAACCAGAACCCTGCAGAATAAAACATGAGGAACCAGAACCCTGCAGAATAAGACACGAGGAGCCAGAACCCGGGAGAATAAAACACGAGGAACAAGGAGGTTGGTTTTTATTCTTCATTCATCTTCTCACGACTCTTTGAGCTACATTAAGCTAACAAAGCTTTAGACACAGGGTGTGCACAGATCATTAATGTAAAAGTAAGACCTTAACTATTATTAAAAAGTCTTAAATCACGTTTCAAAGTTCTTATTGCAAGGAGGAGATTTAATGATTAGATTTATTTTCGCTTTTTGGAATCGCAAAACTGTATTGAACTCTTGTATTGTATTGAAGAGCGTGTGAGACTGGATTTGTTTTTAACGCTAGTACCCTTGTGAAAAAGAAGTGCACTTAAGTATAATTTTATAAAGTGTACTTATTGCAGAAATAATATACTTTAAAAGAACACACATAAGTGCAAACTAAATGTTATTTTCGGCGCTTAAATTCATTGTATTTGTAATTAACTTTAAATTTATCACATTTTAATTGGTATTAAAGACATTGTGCCAGAAATAGCTATATTACTAGTATTTAGTAGAATGTACGTATTACTATTACTACTACTGTTGAAAAATAATAAAACTTTATTTTTTAGAAGTAATCACAAAATATTTTAATTTTAATAGTAAATCCCCTTTATTTGCCAAAAATTTAAATGTTTAATTTTCATTAATTAAAATATAAATTAAATCAATGATTTATGCCTTCATCTGATAACCAGTAAAATTTTAATACACAACACAGAATTTCTGAGGGAGGGGGGGGGGGGGGGGGGTCATTTCATAAGGCTACTGTAAGAATAAATAAAAATTGTTTGTATGCATTCAAATAATTAGACATTCTAAAATACAGAATTTGGTAACAATAAAACATAAAGTGAGAAAAAAATAAAACATTTCATACGAGCCCTAAACATGTAATTTTTGTTACACTTTTAATAAATTAATGTTAAATTGTATAAGTTCCATGATTTTAATTAATTAGAACAGCTTTTTGATTAATACAACTTAATTTGTCCATTAAAAAGGAGTCCAGAAAAATTAAAATGAAAAAAAGCGGAATCCAGAAAAAAATGAATTTAGAAAAAAATAAAAAGGAATTTGGGAAAAAATAAAACGGATTTCATAGGGCCCTATATTACTATCCTTGTGGAGTCATTTGGTCTCCATAACGTATAGGATTACAAACACACACTTAATACAAAAAAAATAAAAATTCTAGAAAATTATCATTCGTACAACAAATTAGACCTTATTGTAAAACATTACCAAACTGTGTTAATGGTACCCCCCGGTTTCACAGACGAGGCTTAAGACCAGCCCCAGAATAAAATGTAATTCTGAGCTGTTTCAACTGAAAGAAACTTGCACTAACTGATCTTTAAAAATATCAGTGCCTTTGTTTTGTCCCAAGATGCACACCAGTAATGTTTTTTTCTAAGGTATGTTAATGAAAATTACGTAAATGTCCTAATTGAACTATGGCCTGATCTTGGCTTAGTCTAAGCCCTGTCTGTGAAACCAGGCCATAAATTCTCAAACCTTTACTAGCACCAACATTAAACCGGACTGAAAGGTTTCTTCTAAAATCTCACTCCAGCATTAGTGAATGCAAGTTTGACTAAATAAAGTTCCAAATGGACTTGGTGGGAAGTGGTGTTTGACAGTGTCCCAGAAGCTCTTCATCGGCAGTAAACTTCAAATGTCATGAAGCTGCACACTAGGGATGCAACTAGGGCTGAACGATTAATTGCATTTGCGATAATATCGCGATATGAGAAAACGCGATTCTTCAACCGCAGAGGCTGCGATTACTCTGTCACGTGACACGCGAGAGTGGGAGTAAAGCTGTGTGTTCAACTTGAAGATCGATCGTATGACATCAAAGTACGGCGAGAGAAAGCATAAGGAGACGTCTGCTCTCTTATAAAGCCCTTTCACACAGTAATACCAGTAAATTGCCATAAAATTACCGGAACGACTTTACCAGTAAATTCAAAAATGTGCCGTTCACACAGGTAACAACGTTCCGTCTTTTTTTCCGGAAAAGCACCATTCACACATAGGTTTCAAATTACCGGTAAATTCTGTGACATCATTAACCAGAAACGACCTCTTAACGGCTGCCTCCCGGTGTTGTGTTTGTAAACGTGAAGGGGTATACGTGGACAGTGTTTTTGTTTATGTTTTCATTTTTGTATCAAACGTTCACATTCACGCAGCGGTTTTGTCCCAGAGACATCCATTACACGACTTCAAAGCAAACTACACAGCGCGGAGTCAGTGTTGCCAGATTGGATGGAAGATTTCCAGCCCAAAAGCTCACAAAAACCCGCCCAAAACGTTAACTGTCAAAATAATGTGATATAATGTAAATCAAGGTTGATAAGAGCCATTTTTAACTCCTTATAATGAAATAATGATGACAAAATATAAATTATAATGCTAGATACATTTCCCATGGATCAAATCTAGTGGTTGCTGCCGCGACGTCAACATCAGCACCAGTCTCTTTGCAGCGAGCGTGTGTGAACCCGCCCAATCTGGCAACACTGCACACTGCGTGGAGTAAATGCGCCGAATGTTATGATTGGCCCAGAGCCGCTGAATTTTTGAATTTCAACGGCTCTGGATTGGCCCAGAGTAGGGCTGCAACGATTAGTCGACATTATCGACAACGTCGACAATAAAAAATTGTCGACAAATATTTTTGTTGTCGAGTAGTCGTTTGATCTCATATGACCTAATGTAAGAGCCTGCAATACTGCGGTTTGACCAGTGTGGCGCTGTAGCGCAAGACTCTAGTTCAGCCCTCCTGGATGCAGATCAAGAGAAGAACACACAGACAGCACTTGAGCGGCGTTTGGATGAATATGTAAATATATATTGCGCGCTTTCCTCTCAGTAACGAAATAAACAACAAAAACTGACAGCAGTGTGAAAGCAACAGTTAAAAATGCATCTGATTACAACGATGTGGATGTTTGCATGAGCTCTGCAGTTCAGTAACGTAACATTACTCAGTAAAGTTCGGTCACATTATGTTTATTTATGTAGTACTTTATGCAATAGATAGCCTTAATTGAAGCAGTTTTACGGTATTAAACATGAAAAACATGAAAGTCAGTGTCGCTTTCAGTTAGAATTACAACTTGATTTTCTGTTATAAAGCAGCTCTCCAGTGTGAGCTAGCTAATGATAAAATATTTTTATTAGTGGGAAAAAATAATAATTTCATTAAAGTGACAGTTTGGTTTGCAGAGATCAAAGCTTGATCTAGCTCAGGGCTGTTTTGATTATCATAACCCTATAAGGTATTTTAAGACATTATGTTGTGAATGAAATAGTTTATCCAAAGCGTCTTATCACTTACCTTTATTTTGTTTCTTATCTATATGACTTACAAAAGGAGATGTTAGGCAGAATGTGCAAAATGTGTCATTCAGTTACTTTTTCATGAAGCTAATTAAATGGTGAGAGAGTGTCTCATTTTGTGTGCCAAATACATCTATTTTTATAATGAATTGGTAACATTACAATAAGGTATCATTTGTTAACATTAGTTACTGTATTAATTAACATGAATGAACAATACATTTATTACATTTAAGTATTAATCTTTGTTAATGTTGGTTAATAAAAATACAGTTGTTCATGTTAGTTCACAATGCATTTATCAATGTAAAAAAACAACTGATTTTAATAATGCATTAGTAAATGCTGAAATTAACATTAAGATTAACAAATGCTAAAAAAAAAAAAAAAAAGATTAACGAATGCTATAGAAGTATTGTTCATTATTAAGTCATGTTAGGCAAGGCAAGTTTATTTATATAGCACATTTCATACACAAAAAAAATTAAAAAACACAAGTGCTTTACATAAAAGGAAGTGAAATAGACATTAAAAATAATAATCACAACAATAAAAACAAGGACATTATATAAAAATGTATTTAAAATTAATTTAAAACCATTACGAATAGAAAATGATTATACATAAAATACAGTGCAGTCATGTTAACTAATGCACCTTAATGTAAAGTGTTACCAATTAATTGTGTAATAATTGTAATTACATAATATGCTTTTCTAAAGCTGAAGTGACCTTTATTTATGTTAGAATATGTATAACTTAATATTCTAACTAATTGCAAAAACTGAATAATCAATCAAAGTCTACTGATTAACCAGGGGAATAATCGACGATTAGTCGATTAATCGTTCTAATAATCGTTTGTTGCAGCCCTAGCCCAGAGTACACGTCTTACGTCTTACATCACCGTGTTCTAAAATTGTACGTCCTCAAACTGGTAATCTTCATTCAGCGTTCACACACAGCATCATTCCGGCAATTTACTGGTAATGTTACAACTTCTCATTCCGGTAAATTGCCGGAACGAATTTACCGGTATTTTTGAAAAGGTCCTGTTCACACATGATCTCTTTACGGCAATTTACTGGTAATTTTCCGGAAAAGTCTGTATGTGTGAAAGGGCTTATAGCTCTCCCAGTACTTTGATGACGCACACAACGATCGGTCCAGCAGCGCTGCTTCAAGTCAAACACATCTAAGCAGTCTTCAGAGGAAGCATCAAGTTGGCACGCTATGTTGCCAAGTCCGCAGTTTGCCGCGGGTTGTTTTCGTGTCCGCGGGTCTTACATAACATGCAGAATTGACGCGCTACATGTAAACGATATCCTTTGTTGTGTTTTTCTGTCAAAATATCGGAGTTCTTCAGCTTTTAAGAACTACCGGGTTCTCCGCTAGTGGGCGGAGCTAATGCGTGAACGGCAATCTCATTGGCCGGCGCTCACCTATCATCGTCCCTGTTTTGATTTCAGCGAATCAGTTCGAGCGAACGCAGACAACCTGATTAATATTCATGAACCCAGCAGCTCAATAATCCTTAGAGCGTTTTATATTGTTATTAGTAGTAGAATTCATTGTAGTTTTGTTATCTTATAAGTATTATTTGTAGTTTTTCCTTTTTTTATAGAAACACTAAATGACAAACAATATCTTAAGCACCACCACCAGTCCTAAGTTCAGTCAACATGAACATGCATTCATACATGGTTATTATAATTACTAAAGTTATATCATCATATAATGCTCAAATTTAATGCTAAATTATCATAATATCATATTATAATGTTTTGACTGACTGATGCTAAGTGAGATATTTTTAAAAAACTGCCATTTTACAAACATAAGCTTTATATAGATATAATTATATATAATTGAAAATCATTCAATTGATTATTGTAAATATTATCAACCCTCTATGGACACCATGGCAATATAATCTCCATTGGCTTGTAATTTTTTTTGTTTACTCACCAGGCCAATATTAATTATCTGATATACTATGCCAAGGTGTCCATAGAGGGTTGATAATATTTACAATAATCAACTGAATTTGATAGGTGTCTCTCACATTGTCCCACAGAAACATTAAAATAGTGTAGATTACTGTGCAATGTTTTATAATAATAATTTATTCTATTTAGTGTCCATTTCATTCATTTAACATTTAATATTGGGACATCCAAGTTATTTGACATATTTGAACATTTTTAAAAAAAAGTAACAATAGTTACTTTCCCTGGTAATTAGTTTCTTTTATAATGATGTAACTCAGCTACTATTTGTGAGAAGTAACTAGTAATATAACTAATTACTTTTTTAAAGTAACATGACCAACACTGTATACTATACAATGATTTATTGCTTGTCTTTGTTGAATAATACAGAATATAAAGAGCTTTAAAAAATAATCGCATATTAAATCGCAATCGCAATATTGGTAAAAAAAATCGCAATTAGATTATTTTCCAAAAACTTGGTTAAGCCCTAGATGCAACGATCCCATTTTTTCAGAACCGATCCGATCCCGAAAATACTGAGTATCTGCCGATACCGATCCAATCCGATACCAGTGCAGTTTTTTTTTAAAAATTGATGTAGAATTTCTATTTTTCTGTGTGTTGACCTGATCATCACTCTTTTGTTTGTTAAAAACAATCTACTTCATATAGATAACTTCATTTTAATGAAAAATTACAAATGAAAATATATATAATCATAATATATGACAAAAATACTATTATAAACTAGGTTAGTGGATAATTCAGCAGCAAAGGTAGCCTACTCTAAAAAAAATCATGGGTGCACAATAATTTTATAAAACCTAGTGAAACACTTTTATTTACAAATACAAGTGAATGTAGGACTAAATCTGGTAAAATGGTACACGTTGCTCTTTGTATTGTTGTAAAATACATTCATGAAAAAAAAATACATTTATATATAAATATACACTATAAAATGAAAATACATTTCTTTTAAATCTATAGCACAGTAATGAAGGCAGCAACATATGATAGATAGGACAGAACAAGAAAGACTATTAATAATCTTTCACTGTGCAAAATAAATATAATAGGAAAGGCTCCAATACAGAGTGGCACAAAGCGCTTATGCGCATCCCGTATGCAGAATGATGTGCTTGAATCGACACGGAGTCACAGCGCACAGGCTGCACAGCCCTCCGAGTCCGCATAGAAAAGTACAAAGGGAACAGATATTGATGCGTGGTGTATTAAATCTGTGCGTTAGTTTATTAAGCCTGTTCTTTTAACAGTTTTAAACCTCAGTTACTGTGCGCTCTTGAAGAGAGTTTGACTGTAGTAAACGAACGCAACACGCAGTTTGAATGCTGAATAGAGGATGACAGACAGACGTAGAGAAGAGTTTACCTCAACTTGAATCAAACTTAAATATGAATTAAATATTAATCTGTACCTCAGATTAAACTACGGAACAGCTTCAGAACACTTGAAATATAGTGCACGAAAACTTTATGGTGCTTTATAATGTTTTTGTGCCTTTCGTGGGGCTCAACAATAACACAGAATAGAATACGCACAATATCGGATTTGGATCGGTCTCGTCTGACCGGTAATCGATCTGCAGAAAATTACCATATCGGAGCCGATACCGATCCGGAGTATCGGATCGATGCATCCCTACTGCACACCATCTCTCCACAGTCAAATAGGCAGGGAAGTCAGAAAAAAATTCCTTGAGGAAAGAAAGAAAAACAATTGTTATAAAACACATCCAGTCATTATAAATGGTTCAGTTGAGTGAAAGCAATAGACACAGTCCAAAGTTTATATACACCTTGCAGTATCTGCAAAATGTTAATAATTTAAGCAGTAAGAGGGTAGAGGGGTATTAAAAAAATTGCAATTTCTGCTCTGATGAAGCAGTTTATTCTGCAAGGTGTATATAAACGTTTTACCACATCTGCATCACCCAAGCGGTGAATTACCTCAGTCATCAGGGAAATATCGTAGTAGAACGTGGGAGATGTTCCTTCAGATTTCCCACAAACACCAGATTTCCTGATTGCACCATTTGCACTGACACTGGACTTTAAAAATAAATAACATTTTTACAAACATTTTTTATTCCTACTTTACAGGGAATAAAAGATAAGTTTATTAATTACCCAAATATAGATAAATATCTCAAAATCTATGAATATGAAGAAACGTACCTTAAATTTTTTTCCCTCATCTTGCCTTGCAAGCTTCTCTCGCACATCTTCATGAAGAATGTTTCTGTTTTACCATGACTGACACAGCAAAGCTGCTGTCCTCTTCCTTTGGTTTGTTACCTGTAAAATATAAGATGATTAGAGGGGATCTGTAAATGCACAGGTGGGAATATATTACTTGCAATGGAAAAGATTCAAAGCATTTAAAATCCATAGGGATAGTGACTTAATATAGCACTTTTAGCTTGTCATCTGTGATCAGGGTTAGCTGACGTACTTCTAACATCATGTGTTTCCACACTGTATCTCCTGTAACAAATCTGTACTGATCCTGCAAAATGAATAACTCCAGCGTGCTCTCTTCCTTTATCAAATGATCGTAATCACATCCATTCATTTTACCATCCTGCCACTAGCCTTTTATTTAGACTAAAAACCCTTTTCATTTGGGGAGAGGAAGCTGGCATTTTGAGTGGCATTTGCACATCCAACGTGATCTCATGATAATTCGTATGTATTTTACGTAAAATGTGGTGCTATAAAACGTACATTTACTTACGTTTTTACAGGCACTAAAACGTACAATACTGACGTATTTACAGCATCTAAACGTATAAATACTTACGTATTTTCTGCATTTAAACGTTGAAAACTGACGTATTGACTACATCTAAAAATGAATCCTTATGAATATTGAAATTGCGGCATTAATTTTATTATTAGTTGTCATATTAATTACCTTGTTTTCAGTTGTTTACCCATTTACCTAATAAGAAATGATAACATTTCGTTCTGTTTTGTGTGATTTCTGCCAGCTCGTTTCCAAGAATATGCCTACATAATGTTAAACAAGACTTCACTTTAAACCCTCAAAATAAATAACATTTCTGCAATCGTTTAACCTTTACTTGTCATGTAATGTTTACTTTGTTTGCCATGGGCCACAAAAAGCGTTTTCTCCGACACTGTGACTGACAATAGAACTATAAAAACACCAAAACCGCAACATAATTACGAAATGAAACAATTTTATTCATGCGCTGTAATCCATATCTGCAGAATCCATACGACTGCGAGGAACAGACCCAAATCCAAGCCTTTATTCGACTAGCTTCATCCCAAGCAGCAAGTCCAGCGACCGTAAACAGTAAAGCCCGCGCTGACTGACGCGTCCGTTACGAATTCAAATGTTGCCCCTTCAAACGACAGGTTTACGGCAGAATAATCGAACGCTCATTGGCTCTCACCTGCATTCGTCACAGATTGCGACATGCCGTGTTTCTGGTGAGGTGTGTGTTTGAAAGATGCGAGCATACGCGCGCCTTCAGGAGACGAGTTCACTGATTAATCGCTGATAATATTTTCAGCGATTAATAACATAAATTCTGTTCTGCACCTCACACAAATCTACTGTATTCCGCCAGAGAGGACTGCGGCTGCAACGCATCGTCATTTGGATTACTTTTGGTAGTGCTTTTGAAATTTTTGCAATAAATAAATGATTGCAATTGCATTTCTCTGTCTGTCATGTTTTTCTTATACTGTACAGAAATAGCTATGTTTAGGTTTAGAGGTAGGAGTGGGATTAGCGACTATAAAAACATTTTTAATGCTATTATTCTTACTAAAATTGTTATCTTCCTGCATGCTTCGGTCAGTTGCGTTTTATATTCGCTATAAAATGGGTAGGTTTAGGTTTGGGGGTAGATTAAGGGGTCTAACATCTAAATTGCTTATTAATAAAATGATAAAAATGCATATTCGCTATAAAATGGGTAGGTTTAGGTTTGGGGGTAGATTAAGGGGTCTAAAATCTAAATTGCTTATTAATAAAATGATAAATATGCATATTCGCTATAAAATGGGTAGGTTTAGGTTTGGGGGTAGGTTAAGGGGTCTAAACGTCTAAATCGCTTATTGATAAAATGATAAAAATGCATTGATACGAATATCTTAATGATATAAAAGATACGTAAATATTTTTACGTTTTTTAGCTAAAAATACGTATCGATTTGTACGTTTTAAACGTTGAAATACGTCTAAATTGTACGTTTTAGCATCAATAAATACGTACATAAATGTACGTTTTGTGCTTGTAAATGTTACGTATTAATACCTACGTATGAACATGAGACCAGCCTGGCACATCATGTCATGCCGGTGACTAAATGCCACTGCAATAGACACATTTTGCAGTAGTCAAGGTTAACGATTAATTGATTGTTAATTTAAACGACGATCGATTATGAAAATTATCGAAAATTGACATCCCTAATAAGTAGCACCGACATTCAAAAACAATGGACTTGTGACAAGGCTCATGAAATAATCAGGTCTTCACTTTAAGTTTTAATTTAGTGATGAGTGAATTTTTGCTTGAAAAAGAGCAGGAGAAATAACATGCAAGTGTCTCAGAGCCGGCAAAAGCTATGAAAAGAGTGACACATTATCTCACAGAGTATGACGCAGCCTGCAAAGTGACATGTATTGTTGTCACCACTAAAATTACCTGCTGTAGCCAAAGCAAACTCATATAAACTCTTCCAAGGCCCCTATTTACTAAATAGAGACTTCTGGGAATCCATACTCTGGTCTCAAGAGACCAAGTCAATTATTTCAGATCCAAAAGCGTCCAAAATGTTCTGGTGTTGCTAGAGGAGGAGTACAGTGAGAAGTGCTTGGTACTAGGGTTGTCACGGTACCAAAATTTCAGTATTCGGTACCAATACCAGTGAAAATCCACGGTTCTCGGTGCCAATTTCGGTACCAAAGCAAAACACAAAAATATGCTAATTAAAAAAACACATTTTTGTTAATAAAGTTAAACAAAAATAACAAAAACCAATGCCATTCTTTATGCTTATTTAAAATTATTTCAAGTTTTTTCCACAAGTAATAAAAGTATGAAAAAAAGTAAACAAGTACCACCCAAAAGTTTTTGTCATATTTCTGCTGCCGCTGAAAAACAACTGTGAACTGTTGTCTGTTTTAGGGTTTTCTGGTGCTTCATGATCTTCCTGTAGCTGTAAAAGGAAAATATAATATAAGTAAAGCAGTGGACTGAGTCTGACCAAATGCAACATTAGATCATTGACTCCAGCTAAAATATAACATTTCAGTAAATAACAAACCTCAGCTTTTATAATAAATTTAGATAAGATTACATATATTTTAAGACAAGTGCATATCAAATGGAAGGAAACTGTAGTATTAAAAACACTTTACAATAAGATATTTTTTTAGATAACATGACCTATCAAATAAACAATAGTTATATATTGCAATTATTCTTCTTAGGGTTAATTTCAAAATTTGGTTTTTAGTGTTTGGTGATGAGTTTTTGGCTCAAGGTCTGCATTTAAATTCACACCAGAGGTGTTAAACTGGGATTAGGACTTGGTTTTATGGAGACCAGTCAAGTTCTTCCACACTGACTCAATCAATCATTTTCTTTTTGAACCTTGCCTTATACACAGAGGCATTGTCACGTTAGAATAGAAAAGAGTCAAAACTGTTGCTATAATATTAGAAGCACACAATTCCCTAGAATATCATTATATGCTTAAACATTAAGATTTGTACTCATAGAAATTACTAAAGTAGTCAAACCTGTTCATTAGAAGGGGGCGACCCAATACTTTTGGCAATATAGTGTATGTGCGCACCGTACGGATGCTCTTGACTGTGCGTACGCACACTTTTTCCTGGAGTAATGAAGTAAACAATGATTTTAAACCGTTTTCATTTCGACATTTACATTAAATATTCCACTCTCATCAATGGAGATAAGCACTGAAATTAGTGACCAAAATTATATGAAGTTAGACATATTTGTAGTTGATGTGCTTAATCACTTTTCTTGTGGCATGCAATGTTTTAATAACAGCGACGAGTGCTATAATAATTCATATATTTAAACTAAACTGTGGATCTCGTGTTATGAGAATTTTTTTAGCGAGAACAATGATCAAGGATGCACACTTACTTCGATATTATGGCGGACACTGCTGGATTCGGTGGTCGAACAGTCCATTGTCCGGTTTAAACAATAGCTACTGTACAACCGTGGTAAGATTAACCTGTTTCCTTTTTAAAATACTTTGTCAGTGACGCGCGAGTCAGACAACTGTATTTACACTGCAATAAATGGCTTACCTGTTTCCACTAAAAATAACTAAAAAATGTTCACCTTTTCAGCAAAACTACATACATTTTATTTTATTTGAATTGTTTAAAACAATTGAAATACTATTTGGTCAGTGGAAATAATGAGGTCAAGTATATTCTAAAATAGGCTATTTATCTGAGAACTAAACAGTTTTGTTTTTATGGATATTTTGATATATTCTAAAACATTCTTGATGATTTTGGCAATAAAAATGAATGTAGCACAAAAGGCATTTAGTCCGTGTCTCATATTTTCTTAACCTCTTGTACCGTTGATGGTGTTAAACATGGCGTCATCTTCCCCTGACTGGGATTTATAAAGGGATTTTTGCACATGTTCTGGCGTGTGCATGCTTTTATAAATCTGAAAACTTTTGTGCGTACACTATTAGGATGAAATATACGGAGAGTTTTATACATGAGGCCCCAGAGCATTCAAGGAGGTCGTCCACCAGGAGTTAAACAGGACAGATGTGAAAATGTATGAACTTGTACACTCAGTGCCAAGAGGGTCAGAGCAGTATACTTAAAGTTCTGGAGGACATACTAAGTACTAGAATATTAAACATTTGCTGAATTAAATCTAGGGTGTACTCATTTATGCAATCCTTCATTTAAACAAAATTGGCTAATTTACTTATCTTACAGAAAATATTGGCATATATTTAGTTTTTTTTACTAAGTATATGTTTATTGCATTTCAACCTTGCCATATTTCCATTAATTATATTAGTGATCATTAAGAAAATACATCTTTATATATATTCAGAGGGGGTGTACTCATTTATGCTGTGCACTGTATATGTGTATGTTAGAATAACTGAACATTTTAACTCAGAGGTCTCCAACCACCAGGTCGTACAAAAGTGTATAGCCTATATATGGCACTCTGTTATTTATTATTTGTTTATTATTATTCTAATTGTTCTAATTATTCTGTATTTTTGTTTGTTATATGCGATTGCTGTAGAGTAACAATTTGATGATTTTACATTAATTGTTCATTTACATGAATGATTGTTCTGATCTGTTATATCTATAGGCTATTAGCGGTTAAACCGATTGCAGTTGATCAGTTATATGTACGGGCCAAGCACCACATTTCTGCATGCCTGTGATTTGCAGATTAATTTGCCAATTTACACGTTCAAGCGATTTTAAACCACAAGAAGAAGAAAGTGAAAGAGAACTTGATTTCAAATTGTAAAGGGCTTTTCACACTGAACGCGAATGTTCTGTGCGATGATGCTTTTGAATCGAAACAATAGAACCCGATGGAGCTATTCACAACAGGCGTGATCATTCGTGGCACGAAAAAGTCAATTTTTTTTCCCGTCGCTTTACGAATAAACGGGCCGTCCAATCAGATTTGAGCTTAGATCACATGCCTGGAGCAGCTGCTGTTGCACAAAAAGGCAGGAGTGGTCACAATCAGAAGTTGTTACAAGTGCTCGATGATGTTTTAAGCAAAAACATTAATAATCACATACATTTTCGAATGTGGCTCGATGCTAATTGTACTTCTATTTATATTTCAAGATGTTTTATTTTAAAGGAATATAGATAGTTAGTATTTCTGGCGTAGAACCTAACTTTATTTAGCTATATTCATTTAATGTTATATATTGAGCAGCAGACGATGTTAAATCCATATCTGTTGGTCGGCACCACCTAGCGTGCAGGTGTGAATTAGCAGAAGGCGAACATTCGTTTCGCGTTCTGTGTGAAAGCACCATTTGTCGCCGGTTCGCCTCGCTTTTTCACATCGTGTCCAGTGTGAAATGGCCTTAACCGGTCCATGGTGTACAAAAGGTTGGAGACTCCTCTTCTAAGTAATTGCAAAAGCTGAATATTCAGTCAAAATCTACTGATTAATCACTGAAATAATCATTGACTAATCATACTAATAATCGTTAGATTAATCAATTATCAAAATAACCATTTGTTGCAGCCCTAGAACAATTTTTTTTCATTTTTTCTAAATGTCCCAATTGATTCTCATTTATTCATTTTAGGCCTGATGAAAGAGGAAAGACAAGATCTGAATGAAGTGGAGGAGAAACATCAGTGTCATCTTAAGAATCATTTGGTAACTCACTCTTCAGAAAACCTTTTCAGCTGCTCTCAGTGTGGAAAAACTTTCACACGTAAAGCAAGCCTTAAGAAGCACATGTTAGTTCATACTGTAATAAAGCCTTTCAGCTGCTCTCAGTGTGGAAAGTGTTTCAGACGTAAAGCAAACCTTAAGAATCACATGTTAATTCATACTGGATTAAAGCCTTTCAGCTGCTCTCAGTGTGGAAACACTTTCAAACGTAAAGACAATCTTAAGGATCACATGTTAATTCATACTGGAATAAAGCCTTTCAGCTGCTCTCAGTGTGGAAAGAGTTTCAGATGTAAAGCAACCCTTAAGAACCACATGTTAATTCATACTGGAATAAAGACTTTCAGCTGCTCTCAGTGTGGAAAGAGTTTTACACAGAAAGGAAGCCTTGAGATTCATTTGGTAACTCACTCTTCAGAAAAGCCTTTCAGCTGCTCTCAGTCTGGAAACACTTTCAAACTTAAAGACAATCTTAAGGATCACATGTTAATTCATGCTGGAGAAAAGCCTTTCAGCTGCTCTCAGTGTGGAAACACTTTCAAACGTAAAGACAATCTTAAGGATCACATGTTAATTCATGCTGAAGAAAAGCCTTTCAGCTGCTCTCAGTGTGGAAACACTTTCAAACGTAAACACAGTCTTAAGGATCACATGTTAAATCATGCTGAAGAAAAGCCTTTCAGCTGCTCTCAGTGTGGAAAGAGTTTTGCAAAGAAAGGAAGCCTTGAGATTCATTTGGTAACTCACTCTTCAAAAAAGCCTTTCAGCTGCTCTCAGTGTGGAAACACTTTCAAACGTAAAGATAGTCTTAAGCATCACATGTTAATTCATGCTGAAGAAAAGCCTTTCAGCTGCTCTCAGTGTGGAAACACTTTCACACGTAAAGCAAGCCTTAAGAAGCACATGTTAATTCATACTGGAATAAAGCCTTTCAGCTGCTCTCAGTGTGGAAACACTTTCACACGTAAAGCAAGCCTTAAGAAGCACATGTTAATTCATACTGGAATAAAGCCTTTCAGTTGCTCTCAGTGTGGAAACACTTTCACACGTAAAGCAAGCCTTAAAGATCACATGTTAATTCATACTGGAATAAAGCCTTTCAGCTGCTCTCAGTGTGGAAACACTTTCACATGTAAAGTAAACCTTAAGAAGCACATGTTAATTCATACTGGAATAAAGCCTTTCAGCTGCTTTCAGTGTGGAAAGAGTTTTGCAAAGAAAGGACGCCTTGAGATTCATTTGGTAACTCACTCTTCAGAAAAGCCTTTCAGCTGCTCTCAGTGTGGAAAGAGTTTTACACAGAAAGGACAACTTGGGAATGACATGTTAATTCATACTGGGAAAAAGCCTTTCAACTGCTCTCAGTGTGGATAGTTTACATTTATTCATTTAGCAGACACTTTTATCCAAAACGACTTGCAATTAGGGAATACAACAAGCAATTCATCTAAAAGGGTTACTTCACTCCAAAATGAAAATTTTGTCATTAATCACTTACCCCCATGTCGTTCCAAACCTGTGGAAGCTTTGTTCGTCTTTGCAACACAAAAGCCATTCACACAGCCATTCCAGAAAATACACGGAAAATGTGTCCCGTGATTTGTCCCGGGATGGTCTGATTGTGGTTAATTCACACTGCCAGTGATTTTCTGGAATTTGTGCGTGCGTTCACACACAACCCGTAAAGATCCCGTAAAGACACGTGACATTTCATGTGACGTGTATAATGCTCCGTGCACCATTTCACTAAACTGTAGAATGATTTCAGCTTCAGCGCGGATAGTGAGGAGCTCCCTGATCGCTGCTTCATTCCAGTTTACACATTTTTCGTCATGAACGTTGATTTGCCTTCAAAACAACTGGCAAAACAGTCGAACGATAAAGTGCGTCATCACTACGACACACCCTTTGCGGCAATGATCTGGCTTTTGTTCACACAGCACTCGTTCCGGAACTGAACCCGGCAATGTTACAAGGTCCCCAACCCGGGATCAATCCCGGAATTAATCCCGGGACGTGTTTGCGTTCACACAGAAGCAGTGGTGGACAAAGTACACAGATCAAGTACTTGAGTAAAAGTACAGATACGTATAATTAAATATTACTCCAGTAAAAGTAAAAGTACTGCTTTTTCAATTTTACTCGAGTGAAAGTACAAAAGTACGCGATTTTTTTATGTACTTAAGTAAAAAAGTACTGATAGATAGATTTATTTTACAATTTTATAAAGACTACTTTATTTAATTTTACATTAGCACATATTTTTATAATCCTACTGTTCAAAATACCTGGGATTTTCCCCAAATAACCACTATATGGAGTCAAGATATATATTTTGTTGTTGATTTGGACTACGTTGATGAGAGTGATGTAGTAATGTTCACTGTGAAGCTTACACTGTGATGTACCTGAGAGAGAACAGATTTGACCATCTAATTTTCACCAGTTAAAAAAAAGGTTTTAAAACTTGTTTTGCAGAACGTCACAGTTAGATATGACATGAGAATAAGGCCTGAAGTTAGGAAGAACATTTTAAAGAAAATATAATTATATTTTCATAATGCTTTTTTTCTTCTCGAACCTTGTCTGTGGTGTAAAAACACTCCTGGCCAAATGCCCCAGAGGGCATCACTTCCCACTTTGATAATTACTGTAGTTATGTTCTGAACATCACATCCTTTCCTTTTACCTCAGATGTAATCTATCTAAGTGGTTGAATAAAAATATTTGGACTTTATATCTAAAAATTTCTTCAACTTAGCACCAGCAAGCTTGTTAGCTAGACAGTTAGCATCCGCTAACAATATTTACTTATTTTCAGTATGGTTATGAATAAACATTCATATCTGTCTAACTTACTCGGCTGGTTGATCCAAACAATATAAAAATGTATAGTGTTGATAAACAATATAAAAACAGACGTCACATTGGGCTAAATGCGTAGTATTTTAATAAAACTGCTAACATTACAGCTGCGGTGAATATGAACGTGCATGAGTTATTTTATTTAATCTGTGATTTTAATGTTTTTTTTTTTTTTTTACCTAAAACATAGACAGTGACATTGATCTGTCTGCATTCAAGCATTTCAGAGGGCCTAAATAGATCACCCTTTACAGCAGATTTAGTTCACAAACAACTGACAGTTTTGACCTAAATATGATTTTCAGTTAACGTTACAATAATTAATCCTAAAATTCGACATTAGTAACTTACTTTTTGCAGCATCAGTTGCACGCTCACGCTCACAAGGTCTCCCGATTCTTTACTTGTGAGTTCATTTCACTGAAGACTCGCGCTAAACGGATAATTTGAATCAGTGAGTTTTCGACTCGAGAACAGCTGCAATCGGATCATTCCAATTCGTGAATGAATCGTTTGTTGCGATTTGCGAACTGATTTAACAGGTTCATTGAAAAGAACCAGTTTGTTCATGAATCACACACCGCTTCTGCGTCTCGGAGCACGTGATGTATTATAAGGAGTAACGATATGTTTTATGAAATGTAGTGAAGTAAAAAGTACGATCTTATGCTTTGGAATTTAGTGAAGTAAAAGTAAAAGTTGCTCAAAATAAAACTACTCCAGTAAAGTACAGATTCTTGAAAAATTTACTTAAGTACAGTAACGAAGAAGTTTTACTTCGTTACTGACCACCTCTGCACAGAAGGCACTCCGGCAATTTTCTGGCAATTTTCCGGGACCAACTTTCAGTGTGAAAGGGGCTAAATTAAGATATTTGTGATGCATTCTGACAGCTCTCTGACCCTCCCATATACAGCAATGTAATTAACACGATCAATATCCAGAGACATAGCAAGGAGATCGGTAAAATAATCCGTGACATCAGGTGTTCAACCGTAATTTTACAAAGCTACGAGAATACTTTTTGTATGCAAAGAAAACAAAAATAATGACTTTATTCAACAATTTGTCTCCTCAGCATCATCCTAGTGCCATTTTGGAGAGTATCCACTGAACGCAAACAGCATATTCTGTTCTGTATCAGCCGCACCACCCAGATACGTTGTTTGTCATTTACGCTTTGATTTAAATGAAAACAACATATGTGTGGTGCGGCTGACACCGAACAGCATACGCTGTTTGTGTTCAGTGGATACTCTCCAAAATGGCACTAGGATGATGCTGAGTAGACAAATTGTTGAATAAAGTAGTTATTTTTGTTTTCTTTGCATACAAAAAGTATTCTCGTAGCTTCGTAAAATTACTGTTGAACCCCTGATGTCACATGGATTATTTTACCGATCTACTTGCCACGTTTCTGGACGTTGATCGTGTTAATTACGTTGCTGTCTATGGGAGGGTCAGAGAGCTGTCAGAATGCATCACAAATATCTTAATTTGTGCTCTGAAGATGAACGAAGATTTTACGGGTTCAGAACGACATGGGGGTAAGTGATTAATTAGAAAATTTTAATTTTGGAGTTGAGTAACCCTTTAAAGAGGCAAATAGATACAGGAAGTGCTGATAATACCAAGTTCAGGCATTGTTCAAATAAATACAAGCTAGACAAGGAAAAATTAAAAGGAAGTTTGTTTGTTTTTTCAGGATGAAGTCAAATACTAGGGTAGTTCCGATTCCAATACTAGTATCGGAAATTCCACCGATCCCACAAAAAATTCTGGCATCGGTATCGGCAAGTACTTGAACCCATGTACCGATCCGATACCATTTTCTTAAACAAGACCTATAGTTATGCGCCCTAGTGTTGCTTAATGCTGCAAATCGGAAATCGATTCTTCTTCGCTGCTCATAATGCAAACACTATTTTAACCACTATTTAGAGCAGCGACGAAGAAATACAAACGTGCTAGTAAATCACTCGCATATGCGACTAAATCTTCTCCCTGGGCGACTAAATGATGTCTAATATTAGCCACTGGCTAATAAATTCTTAGATTTTACTCGCCAGTGTGTGAGTTGGAGGCTATGTATAAGTTTAGCACAGATAAATTGCCACTCTGAACACTCTGACTGAGCACTTCAGAGTTTCTCTCTCCGTCAAGCGATCTGTGCTGTTTTTCAGATCATCTGAATGGATGTGCAGCGCACCTGTGTTTGACGTACCGTAAACTCTAGTATCAAGGCGCACGCCTCGCCGTCGCTTTGCTTTTTTCTCACACACAAAGAGAGAGAGAGTCTTACATGTAGCGCGTCAATTCTGCATGGTATGTAAACGATCTCCTTTGTTGTATTTTCTTGTCAAAATAACAGAGTTCCTTTGGATTTTTTCAGCTTTGAAGAACTGCCGGGTTCTCCGGTAGTAGGCGGAGCTAATGCGCAAACGACATTCTCATTGGCTGGCACTCACCTAACGTTTTGATTTCAGCGAATCAGTTCGAGTGAATGCACACAACGTGATTAATATTCATGATCCAGCAGTTGTTAATCCTTAGTGCCTTTTTATATTGTTCTTAGTAGAATTCATAGTATGATTATTATCTTATCAGTATTATTGATAGTTTATTTCCCATTTTTTTACAGAAACACTGAATGACCAAAAAGGCACCACCACCAGTCCTAAGTTCAGTTAAAATGACTAATATGCATTCATACATGGTTACCAAGTTTCTAATTGCTAAAGTTTTCTCATTAAAAAAAACTTGATTATCATAATATATTTATAATGCTAGACTGACTGATGTTAAGAGTGTACTTTTAGATATTTAAAAAGATGTGCCATTTTCCAAACATTATATTTGTTTACTCGCCAGACTATCTATCTATCTGACTATCTATCTATCTGGTGAAGCACACCATAAAATAATTGTATCAATTCATACAGGGCTAGTAGTAAATACAGCTGTATAACCAGATACACACCCAGGTATCGGATCAGTACTCGGTATCGGCCGATACCCTGAGCCTAGGTATCAGAATCAGTATCGGGAAGGGAAAAGGGGTATCGGAACATCTCTATTAAATAGTGACGAAAGAGACAAGTTTTCAGCTGTCGCTTGAAAATTGTCAGGGATCCAGCATTCCGGATAGGGGTGGGAAGATCATTCCACCAGCCAGGAACGGTGAACGAGAATGTTCTGGAAAGTGATTTTGAGCCTGTCTGTGATGGTACTACGAGGCGTCGTTCACACGTAGATCCCAGGCTTCTGGAGGGAGATTCTCAAAAGTGAGTGGAAGTAGGAGGGTGCTGAGCCTATACGCAAGCATCGATGTCTTGAACTTAATGTGAGCCACAACCGGCAGCCAGTGCAGGGAGATAAAGAGAGGTGTAACATGGGCTCTTTTGGGCTCGTTGAAGACCATTCGTGCTGCTGCATCATACTTTTATCTGTTCCTTTTGTTATTTAAAAACAAAAACTTTCAGTCCCTTTGATCAGCTCAGCATCAGAATTTTTTTCTCTCAAAATATGAAAAACTATGAAATATATTCAAGCTCTCTGAACAATTAGTTTCTTGTTATGTTTACATGTAGCACAGTGCTCCACAAATATATGTGCTGTATGAATTCAAATGTGCGTATTCTTTTTCTGTGTACTGTAATACTGATTTTTCTCAGTAAACGTTTATTTCATTACTGAGAGGAAAGCGCGCAATATATATTTACATATTCATCCAAACACCGCTCAGTGCTGTGTGTCTGCTTCTCTTGAATTGCATCTAGGAGGGCTGAACTACAGTCTTGCACTGCAGCGCCACACTGGTCAAACCGCAGTATTGCAGACTCTTATGTTAGGTCAATGAGATCGAACGACTACTCGACAACAAAAATATTTGTCGATAATGTCGACTAATCGTTGCAGCCCTGCACACAAGTGAGAGTAACTGTGTTTTTATTACTACTGCTGAGTCTGTTATTACAGATCGTTTGATATTTACTGAGTATTTATGTTTTAATCACAGCAGGGTCCATCTATGAAGGATGTATTTCTAGTTTCTCACTGTAAAGATGCTTTGAATCAATCTGTACTGTACAATAAAGCTGATGAATCTGAGAAATGTCTGAATGATTTATGAATCATGAATATAATCGATTTCTCACGAGACAAAATATAACATTAATCACAGCATTCAATCAAATATAGTTATTATAACTACAGTAAAGACATTACATTATTACGAGATCTTCAGAGGAATATTAATTTTAAAATATTTTATATTTACTAGATATTTACTTTTTTCTTCTGAGTTTGAAAGTGTTTTAATGACAATAGATTCATCAGAAAAATATATATTTTTATTACTTAAACATGTAAAAATGTGTTAAAATATGTCAACTTTGCTGATTGATTTGAACAAGTGTAAATATATAATGCAAATATTACTTTAGCTGAAGTATTTGTGTCAATACTGGAGTCCTTTTATTGATTTAACTATTATTTGAATTATAGCAAACAAGTAAAGAAATGTTATAATTGCAATAATCATATTGTACTGTAAAATAAATACTCAGTATTTAGTAATATTAATAATATGAATTTTATTTTATTGTTTAAAATATATCAAATTAATAAAGATTTGTTACAAATCTTTAATATGTAATATTTGTTACAAATGCAATCAACCCTAACCCTAATCCATAAAAAGTTATTATTGCAATAATACTACTGTACTGTAAAATAAAAAGTGGGTATTTAGTAATAATAATAATGAGCAAAATATGAATTTTAGTTTATTATTTAAAGTATAAGAAATTCATAAAGACATTTTATAATTGCAATAAACCTATTGTACTGTAAAATAAAAATTGAATATTCAATAATAGTAATAACCAAAATAATAATTATTTAAATTATAATAAATCATTAAAGAATTTTATGTTTGCAATAATCCTATTGTACTGTAATATTTGTATTATTATTAATAGTGATAACTAAATTATTAATTATTATTTAAATTATAACAAGTCAGTAAAGAAATATAACAACCCTGTTGTAATCTAAAATGATTATTATTAAATGCTTTTTATTTTAGAGCACAACGGTAAAGTCACAATACTAATATTTATAGCTGTCTTAATTTCTTTGCTTGATTTATTTGATCAGAAACGCTTCTCTTTTTTTGTGGACAGATTAATAATCACTTCTCATTATAAATGTGTTTACAGATGCACGTTATATGTGACTCAAACTCTGTCTATGCGTTGTGGCAGGGTGGAAGAATTACGCAACAAGGAGAGCTCCAAATAAATACCCCGGAGGGTGGATTTATTAAATTAGAGTGTAGGTGATGCTTGGTTGGCGTGGCTGAGGTGTGGCGGTGCTCTTCGTGGTGTGATTTCTTCCCCAATGCGGTGCGTCGGTGCAGTGCTTGTGGCTGGGCAGGATCGGTCACTCGCTGGGCTCTGAAATCAAGAAGAGTATATCGCATTAGTTCTCAGCGTCTTCGGGAGATGTGTCTCCCCGTCCTGCAGCCTCACACGGCTTATCTGGCCGCGGGCAAACGAGCCTCAGGTGTGGCCGATCCCGCCGTGATGAGGAGGTGCAGGTGTTTCTCCTCCGTTTCCAGGGCAACGCTGATGAGGACTCGGGACGCTCGTCACACTCCCCCCCCTAAGCGTTGTCCTGGTCCTGGTGGAAACATAAGATGACAGTAAGGGGGAAATAGGGGGTGGGTGGGGAGTGACCCCTGACAGACCTGTGCTGACTGACCAGAACCGAGAAAGTCCGTCGGCGTTTGCGTTGGAGGCTCCGGCTCGGTGACGGACGATAAAGCAAAAGTCCTGGAGCGCGAGGAACCACCGCGTCACCCTGGCGTTGGTGTCCTTCGCCTTGGCCATCCACTGGAGGGGCGCGTGGTCCGTTAACAGGGTGAATTTTCGGCCCAACAGGTAATAGCGCAGCTCCAGGACTGCCCACTTTATCGCCAGAGCCTCCCTCTCCACGGTGGCGTAGTTTCTCTCGGCCTTGGTCAGTTTCCTGCTGATATACAAGACAGGGTGTTCCTCACCTTCCTGGACCTGGGACAGAACGGCTCCCAGCCCTGTCTCGGATGCATCCGTTTGGAGCAGGAAGGGGCAGCCGAAATCCGGGGCCCCTGCCAGGTGGCCAGAAACTTGCAGGCGGAGGTGGGGACCAAAACCATGACTTGGTCGCCCGTCTGGAACTCCCGAGGCTGAGCTGCACGGTTATAGTAGCGTTGTTGGGCCTGCTGGGCGTGTGCCAGGTGTTCCCGGACTAATGGCATGATGCGATCGATCCGCTGCCTCATCTCGGAGACGTGCTCGACGAGGGACCGGTGTGGGGTGGGTTGTTGTTGTTCCCAGGCTTCTTTGGCAACGTCGAGCAGTCCCCGAGGCTGTCGTCCGAAGAGGAGCTCAAACGGTGTAAAGCCCGTTGATGCCTGCGGAACCTCCCGTATACCAAAAAGGACGTAGGGGAGCATCTGGTCCCAATCCCGCCGGTCTTCTGCGGCCACCCTCCGCAGCATTTGTTTGAGGGTCTGGTTGAATCTTTCGACGAGCCCATCTGTCTGGGGATGGTATACGGTGGCCCGCAGGTGCTTTACCCGGAGCAGCTGGCAGAGATCAGCCATTAGCCGGGACATAAACGGTGTTCCCTGATCGGTCAGTATCTCCGTCGGAATGCCCACCCGGCTGAACAGTAGGAAGAGCTCGTGAGCGATGGTTTTGGCCGTGGCTTTTCTGAGCGGTATTGCTTCAGGGTACCGGGTGGCATAGTCCACGACGACTAGGATGTGCTCATGTCCCCGGGCTGACTTCGGCAACGGCCCTACCAGATCCATCCCGATGCGCTCGAAGGGCACCTCGATGATGGGTAATGGAATGAGCGGCGAGGGGGGAGGTGGCTTGGGCGACGTCTTCTGACACGTGGGGCACGCCTGACAGAAGCGTTTCACATCGGCCTCCAGGCCCGGCCAGTGGAAACGGTCCCGGACACGCTGGATGGTATTCATCGCGCCGAGGTGTCCTGCCATTGGGTGAGCGTGGGCCAAGTGCAGGACCGACTCCGTCTTCGTGCGCGGAACCACCAGCAGCTTTTTTTCCTCCCCCCTACGCTGGGCGACACAATAGAGCAGGCCATTCTCCACGACAAAGTGGGGGAGAGGATGGGGCTTTGGCCGGGTGTCTTTCCCCTCTAAGACACACACTTGGGTCCAACAGTGTTTCAGCCGGTCATCCTCTCGCTGAGCCCGGCCGAATGAGCCCCCTCCAACCACCTGTTGATACACATCATAGAAAGGGTTAGGATTTTGAGAGGGGGACTCACCATCTCTCCCACTGTCGGAGGCCAGGAGAACGGGGCGGCGGTTGGGCCTCTTCGCTGGCGGCCGTCCACGGCGGCCCCCTCTTGGGTTGGCAGGCTGTGTGGCAGCGCTCAACAGGGCGTCAAAGCCCGGCCAGTCTCGTCCCAGCAGTACGCTCACCGGAAGGTCCTTGACGATGCCAACTTCAATGGCCCAGGTCCCGGCGGAGGCGGAAATGGTGACGCGCCGAATGGGGACTTCCCGTGTATCTCCGTGGGCGCAGGTAATGGGAAGCACTCCTTTCGTCTCGTGACTGGGCGGGAGGATCCCCGCCCTGACGAGACTGACGGCGCTGCCCGTGTCCAGTACCGCTTTAAAGGGCCGGCCGTTGATCTTGACTTCGGCGGTTGGAGCTCCCCTGGGCGGGTCTTGGTGCAACACACAGCCTGCCACCCAAGGCCGAGCTTTAGGTGACGAAGGCGCAGTGGGCATGGACTCATCCACTGGCTCAGGGGCCGCCGCCCTGTCTATTTGCCGTGAGATGCCCTCCAGCGCGCGTTGCTCTGGCACCACCCTCCGGGGAAAAGGCGGTACTCGCTCCCCAGCTTCGCGTCGTTGGGCCGCCTCGGCCAGCTCGATCGCCTCCACAACCTCCAGGACGGTGGTGGGGTTTCTCATGCCGACGGCGTGCCGACATGCGCGCGGCAGGGCGCGGAGGAGGCGATCGATGATCACGCGCTCCGTTACCTGAGCTGCCGAAGGAGAACCCACCATCAGCCAATGCTGCGCGAGCCTTGCGAGTTCGGTGGCTTGGGTACGGGCAGACCGCCGGGGCTGGTATGCCCAGTCCGCGAACTGCTGGGCGGCGCACACAGGAGACAGTCCCACGCGAGCCAATATCTCCCTTTTCACTTCGCCATAATTTCCTGCGATGGTAGTGGGCAGGCTGAAATAGGCGCGTTGGGGCTCACCGGTGAGGAGAGGAGCTAGTGCACGTGCCCAGACTTCGGGATCCCAGCCTTCGGCGGTGGCGGTGTTCTCGAACATCTGCAGGTATGCCTCAACATCATCATGGCTGGTCATCTTTGGCAGCAGCTGCGCGGCTTGCACCCGCGGGTCCGGTAACGGAACGCGCTGGCGGGCGGCCATGCGAAGGGCAGTGACTTCCTCGTCAACCTGGCCCTGGCGCGCAGCCAGATGCTCCACAATTTGCTGCTGGCGCAAGCTGACCTCCGTTAGTTGGCGAAGCAGTTCTTCCATCCTTTGGGGAGGAGTACCGCTCTATCTGCAAACGAAACAGAGGAAAAGTGTAGATCGTGAGACAACCGGTGGAGATCACTTGTTGGTGAACTTCCTTATTCTGCCCGCATTCTCCACCAGTGTGGCAGGGTGGAAGAATTACGCAACAAGGAGAGCTCCAAATAAATACCCCGGAGGATGGATTTATTAAATTAGAGTGTAGGTGATGCTTGGTTGGCGTGGCTGAGGTGTGGCGGTGCTCTTCGTGGTGTGATTTCTTCCCCAGTGCGGTGCGTCGGTGCAGTGCTCGTGGCTGGGCAGGATCGGTCACTCGCTGGGCTCTGAAATCAAGAAGAGTATATCGCATTAGTTCTCAGCGTCTTCGGGAGATGTGTCTCCCCGTCCTGCAGCCTCACACGGCTTATCTGGCCGCGGGCAAACGAGCCTCAGGTGTGGCCGATCCCGCCGTGATGAGGAGGTGCAGGTGTTTCTCCTCCGTTTCCAGGGCAACGCTGATGAGGACTCGGGACGCTCGTCACAGCGTGAAACAAGAACAGAAGAATGACTCATAGATCTTCTGTCAGAGAAATGTGCAATAATCTGCCGAAGGGCCTGACGGTGATGAATAAGGAGTTTTCTTCACTCTTTGACTCTGAACAGAATGGAGAAGATACAGAAGGCAATCTCAATCACACAATAACACGTCCTAACCGCTACTGCAATCACAGTCTCTGTGTTCCCCGTCACAGAGACACTGGCTACTTGAAAACATGAGCTAAATAAATCAAGTTCCCTTTCGAGGGAACTTCGAACTGCGTCCTCTAGGGGTCGCTATGGGGAACGCCGTCAGCGTGACCCGTGTCTGAAGCATACATACAAAAACACCACCTGTTGGCCGGCGACAGCCTATGACGTCACTACCGGCGCGAACCACAGTATAAAGGGGCGCCGGGAAAATACGTCATCCTCTTCTTCATCTTCAATTACTGTTTTGTTTGAAGCGTGCATTCTACTGGTAAGAACAATTTTCTACTCTTACTATGGCGAGTACTAGCAAGGCGTTTAAGAGATGTGTGCATCCGTGTCCTCGTTATTTGACACCTGATGACACACACGATCTTTGCGTCTTTTGTTTGGGCGAGGAGCACGCACACGATGTTCTCGAGGGAGCAATCTGCGTGCACTGTGAGTGTTTCTCTATGAGAAAGCTCCGCTCTCGTCTGTCTCTCTTTTCGAGGAAGGAGGGGCAGCCGTCTGCTTCCCGCGGTTCAAGACCCACTGTTGCCGAGGCACGGAGGGGAATGATCTCGTGGGGCTCACAGGCGGAGCTCGCTGATGAGTTAGAGAGGAGGCTTTCCTTCTCGCGCTCGTCGGCCGCGAACGAGGGTGAGCTGCTGGATGATGATGATGTGATCTTGCTTACATCATCTGATCCAGCGGCTGGTGCTCAGCTAGGTTATGCCCAGGAAGAGCGGGAGATGTCTGAGGGCGAAGAAGCTGATGCTCAATCCTCCTGCCCTGCGTATGACGAGTTACTGGAGGTTATGGAACACACCACGGCGAGGCTTGACTTGCCGTGGAAGCGGGCCAAAATGATGGCGCCTCGATGAGCGTTATCTTTCTGGCCATAGTCCCCCACCTCGAGTGAGCCTTCCATTTCTTCCAGATCTCCATGCGGAGGTTGAGAGGAAATGGAAAAAGACGTTTTCTGCTCGCATACACAGGTTACAGCATACCAGTTATGCTAACATGGAGGGGATGCCTGAAAACGGCTATGAGAGGATGCCCCCTGTGGAAGAGACGCTGGCCAGCTATCTCTCCGTGGGCGAGACATCCTCTGGGGTCTGAGGGGATTTTGGGGCCCTTGAGAGGTTTTGACATGTCCTGATATTTGTGCTTATTTCAGCTACTTATAACATACTAATGACCAACATGTATTTGTTTTTGTATTCAGCACAAACTTTGCTACAATATTATATGACCAAGATGGATGTACATGTTTGTATTTTTTTAGAAAAAAAATATTATGCATGGTTAGTAAGTTTTTGGGGAAAAAAAAATGTAGCTGAAATAAGGCCATAAAACCCACACTAAATAGTCCTGAATAAGACTTTTGTGTAATCAGTCTTGTCGGCTAGAATATTTACTTCACAATTAAGTGAGAATCATTCTGCTTACTCATTTACAGAAAACAATATATTGATTAAAAAATGTTAAGACATGTATTGTGATTGAAAGCCTGTATGCGAGGGAGTGACAATGTCCTTCAATATTAAGTGATTCTCACCTGAGACACAAAGGGCCCTCCTCTAAAGCTGCTAATGGCCCATCAGTGTGACAGTGACTTTGAGGCAGGTAAGAGAGAATGTGAGGAGATTGAACAATTTTTTTTTTATTATTATTTGTATTTTATTTACAACACCGTATAATCAAAACATACATAATGAAGGTCAAAGACACATTATTGTGCACACTGCTCTAACCACAGAGATGTGAACAGACTTTGAGTCATTCCTGCAACAGATTCTGTTCAACAAGTGACAAGTAAATCATGCCTGATATTTACGTGTGTTAGTTAAGTGTTTCTGCTACTTTCCATGGATTCAAGAAGAAAAAAACAACATAATCAGTGGTCAAGGAGCTTGTTTTACCATATAATATCAGTAGTTGGACATCTGATGTTGGTACAGAACTCTCAGAGGAAAACAGTTTGAAGAAAGTCATCAGGATTCATCTGTGTTGCAGGTATCTGATTCAATAAAATACAAACAACCAAAAAAAAAAAAACATTTGTGAGCATGTTAATATCAGGAGCATCTTTTTATATATATGTTTTATAGACTCACACATGCTTTGTACTATCATAAACAAAAAAAATACATTTTATATCTGAGAAACTAATTATTATTCTTTAGAAAAAACGAACTATGATTTTGTAGTCATATAGCCTAGTATGTATGGCTTTGTACTACAAAAGATGTACTTTGTACTATAAAAAAGGATATTTTATATCTGAGAAACTAATTATTATCGTTTAGCACGCTATTAAATCCATTTGTGAACATTAAACATTTTTCTAAACATTGTAGCATTCATAATGTTGTCGTTTGGGAAAAAAAATAAACGTGTTCAAATTTGAGTCACAATAACACGTTAACTAATGCAAAAAAAGAAACATTACTTACTCATCAGATCGCTCTTCTCTTCTGGATGAAATCTTGCTCTTATTTTGAGGCAAATACAGCTTTTATTCAGCGTGTCATCTTCCAGAAATGAACAGTAATGTTAGCGCGAGGAACGATCTGGCTTTGTTTATGTTGGGCGTCTCCCCGAGCACGCGGCACATGTGGTTATTTACATATGAACGCGAGGGGGTTATGAGGGGGTATATAATAATGAGTTAGACGGGACAGACTGAACATCGTGTTGGTTTCATACGGATTACTTCATCACAGAATGTTTGTTTTCGATAAGACTTACTTCATTTCAAAGTAGACACTTCCAGCGTTCTATAGATATAACTCCCATGTCCGTGTGTTGAGTTTTCGCTGAGTTACAGTTCATTTTAGTGACGTATTTTGAAGAGCAGCTCGCGGAGATGGAGAAGACAAAGAGCGCATCCTGTTTGTTTTCTTTTTTTTTTTCAAAACCACAAAGTTTTGTTGTATTCGTGAGTGTACACAAAAAAAATACACTTCAAAGTTTCAATTGATGTATAACACTTATCTGTATGAACAAAATCGATGGAGTATTTTTAATGTCTTTTGCACTGGTCTTAAAAAAAACGAGTTGGTATCGCCGGCGATACAGCCGTCCCCTTAGGGTTAAGGCTCCCTCCTTGCCATCTAAGCCCCTTCAGGTAACATCTCGCTTAAATGGCAAGGCATACGCAGCAGCAGGTCAGGCTGTCGCTTCGTTGCACACGATGGCGGTGCTTCAGGCTTACCAGGTTGATCTGCTGAAAGACTTGGATAAGGGTCAGGGCTTGTCACCTGATGAGGTGGCTGAGCTGCGCCGCACCACGGATTTGGCACTCCGTGCCACTAAGCAGGCCGCCACTGCTATGGGCTGGTCTATGGCGGCCATGGTGGTAACGGAGAGACATCTGTGGTACCCCTTTTCCACCAAGGCAGTTCCAGTGCTGGTTCGGAGCCAGAGCCTAGTTTCAAACCGGTTCTTTGTCTTTCGACACCCAAAGCACCAGCTCCGAACCAGCAAAAGCAGTTCGTAAGTAGCACCAAGACATTGCTGGGCTAGAAGGAAGAACCACTTACATCAGGGGCTGGGGGCGGGGTAACCGTGAACAACAAGACGAAAGAAACTGTGGACCGCCATATTTGAAATAGCATCTAAACACGGACACGTAGGATTCGCCGTGTTTGGATGCCGATGTAGATTTGCAAAGCCATGAACGTCAATAACAACACAACGTCCGCCATTGTTGATAGTTTGTTTAGGCTTGTTCGGGATGGATCGGCGCTACGCGGACCGTTGGGTGCGAGGCATCGGGGTGCTGCGGGAGAGACTGGAAAGCTGACGGCTCTTTATGCTTTTGGATCGCTCTCGCGGTGCTTTAGTGTGTTGTGTGCCGATCAATCTGAGTGGCGCGATGCACCTCGAACAAGTCTGTTGTGTTTGGCGCTGCCACGGCCGCGCTAGTGAAACGAAACATGAAACATATTCAGTGACGTAAGTCCTGGCTCTGTATTGGCTCTCTAGCCTGTGGAAAAGCAACCGGTTCTTAAAGGGCTCGCCAGTCGAACCAACTAAGAACTGGCAGTAGCACTGGCTCTGAACTAGCACCTGGTTCCTGCTGGTGGAAAGGGGGTATGGGTGAACCTGGCAGATATCGGGAAGAAAGAGAGGGGTTTTCTGCTCCGGTTTCGCCTTCTGAGCTTTTCGGTACCTCCGTCGAGACAGTGGTTGAGAAGTTTAAGGAGGCGAAGGCGCGCTCAGCGGCCTTCAAATCCTTCATTCCTAGAAGGTCCAGGTCTGAGCCCGAACAACGCAGGGGTCCTGACCCATCTCCGTCTGAGGATCAGAGATAGGCACAGAGGGCTAGTGTCGTGGCCCGTGCCCCTTCCCCGCCTGCGGGTAGGGCTAGATGGAGGCGCGGGTCAAAGAGAGGTAGGCAAGACCTGAGGGAGGTGATCCAGACGAAGCGTTCGCAATGCTCTCGTCCGGACCAGGGTGAGTGAAACATCTACTCCTTTCCCTCAGGGGGGGCACTGCATCGGCCCTCATCTTCCCCTCTCTAATTCCCCTGCAACCACGGGTTACTCCACCTGACCGGGGTTAGGTGGGAACCTAGAATCTGCGCTTGAAACACATTGCAGTCTCTATGCTGGACTTATGATGTTTTGGTTAAGTTCTATGTTTCATAGAAACTACCTTACTGATGGTCCGGACTCGACTCTTCGGACTTCGCCTCCGGGACTGGTCTCATGCGCAGGAACCATGGATGTGTGAGTACGATCCAGTTCTACGGTGTGTAAACATTCTTTGCAGTATTTCTGGGAAACCTGTCGGTTTTTGTGTTTACCTGTTTCTTTCGACTCAGTGCAGTGATGACCTCACTCGTCGATACCAGATCCAGGCTGGGATGGGGGACCCCTGGATCGTGTGGCCCAGCCGTAGGTCTCTGTGGAGCCTCCTTGGTCAGCAGGTCCCCAGCACTGCAATTCCAGGACCTGGGGGTCTTTTTAAAATATCATTCTGGACAGGGGACACCGCCTTTTGAGGAAGGTGCATGGCTATCTGAGAATATCTATATACTAGCTCAGGGACTGCTCCCCTCTCGGGGGTTTTAAGTAGCATCTCCCTGAGCTCTTGCCTAGAGTGTTCCCCTGCTAGGATTGTGGCTACTGGAGGGCTACTGAGGTTTCAGGTAGTGGCTAACATTGCTCCCCTCACCATAGAGGGTCACCTATGAGCATGCCGCTCCCTTCTGAGCGTCTGGGTTCCCTCTCGTTTGAGAGTTGAGTTCCCCGATCTCTGGAGCTGTCACAGCAGCCTCATGCTCTCCTGGTTGGTCGAGCCAGCATTGCTCCCCTCACCATAGAGGGTCACCTATGAGCATGCCGCTCCCTTCTGAGCGATTGAGTTCCCTCTCATGCTGAGAGTTAAGTTCTCCGCTCCCCAGAGCTCTGACAGCATATGGTAAGTGTGCACGCTAAGTCTCTGTGCACTTTTTTAAAACCCACGTTGTGGTAAGATCGCACATAAAGTGTTTTGCGTTCTTTCCTAAAAATCCTGTATGGTAGGAGTTACGCGCTGCGGCTTCGTGCTCTTCCTTTGAGTTGGTCAGGCCCCAGTTTTCACCTTGGGCCCCACTCTACCCATGTATAGAGCATAAAGCCCCTCATCATAGAGGGTCGTTTATGAGCACACTGCTCCCTGCCGAGTGCTGTGATTCAGCGTCCTCAGGTAGGTTGCTCTCCTTGTCGGTCGAGATAGCATCGCTCCCCTCACCATAGAGGGTCACCTATGAGCAACGCTATTCCCTTCCGAGCACTGTGACTCCTCCAGAGCTGTCAGTCAGCAGCTTCAGGTTGTTAGGCCTCTTTAGGCCTCCCTGTTAAGTTGCTCACTTTGCGGCTCCCTAGAACAGTTTAAATCCATGTTATGGAAAGTGCACAATCTAAGTCTCTGGGCACTTTCTAAAAATCCACGTTGTGGTAAGATCGCACATCAAGTGTTTTGCGTTCTTTCTAAAATCCTGTACGGTAAAGGTTACACGCTGCGGCTTCGTGCCTTTTCTTTGAGTTGGTCAGGCCCCAGTTTCGCCTTGGGCCCCACTCTACCTATTTTTCCCAATGCTTTGGGCTTAAAAGACAAATTAGATCACGAGAACTGTGATTCAGCGACCTCAGGTTGCTAGGCCTCTCTCTGCCTCCCTGTTACATTGCTCTCCTTGTCGGTCGAGGTAGCATTGCTCCCCTCACCATAGAGGGTCACATATAGCATGTCACTCCCTTCTGAAGCGTCTGAGTTCCCTCTCATGCTGAGATTTAGGTTCTCCGCTCCCCAGAGCTCGGGTGATACTGACTTGAACAGGGTGTTGCTACCAAGGGTCTGTTGAGACAGTTCCCTCATTTTAGCTCATGCAGAGCAAGCAGTAGCCCCTGGGTGACAGGCCAGGACCTAGCTACTATTAGTGCTTGGCCGTATCCCCTTAAAGGAATCTTTCTTATGATTCTAAGCCTTCAAGCTCTACCCTGGGTCCGGGATTCCCGGCCCTTAACAGGTACGTTTCAGGGTATGCAGCTAAGGTTTTTGGCCGTAGGGGATAATGTCACTGACAGACGTCTAACCGTCCCAGGGGCAACTCCCTTAG
>CM041815.1:3100731-3292028 GCA_023376895.1 Aspiorhynchus laticeps
CTGTATTGAATAAATACCTGGGGTTATGTTTGTTTTGTTCTAAAAGAGACGAAAAGTAATCAGATCTAGCAGTTTTTAAAGCTTTTCTGTAGGATAGGGTACTTTCCCGCCAGGCTAAACAAAATACCTCTAGTTTTGTTTTCCTCCAGCTGCGCTCCATTTTCCGGGCTGCTCTCTTTAGAGTGCGAGTGTGCTCATTATACCACGGTGTTGGACTCTTTTCCTTAATCTTCCTTAAGCGTAAAGGAGCAATTGTATCTAAAGTGCTAGAAAAGAGAGAGTCCATAGTTTCTGTTACATCGTCAAGCTGTTCTGAGCTGTTGGATGTGCTGAGGAATTGAGATAAATCAGGAAGATTACTTACAAAGCAGTCTTTTGTGGTAGAAGTGATGGTTCTACCATATTTATAAGAAGGAGTAGAATTTACAGCTTTAACTATATGGAGTTTACACAAGACTAGATAATGATCTGATATATCATCGCTTTGCTGCAGAATTTCAACACCACTAACATCAATTCCATGTGACAGTATTAAATCTAGAGTATGATTTCGACTATGAGTAGGTCCTGAAACGTGTTGTCTAACCCCAATAGAGTTCAGAATGTCTATGAATGCTGATCCTAATGCATCTTTTTCATTATCGACATGGATATTAAAATCACCCACAATTAGGACTCTATCTGCAGCCAGCACTAACTCTGATAGAAAATCAGCAAATTCTTTAATAAAGTCTGTATGGTGCCCTGGTGGCCTGTATACAGTAGCCAGTACAATTGTTACGGAGGATTTATCATTAATACTTTTTTCTCTAGATAATTTTATATGAAGCACCATTACTTCAAAGGAGTTATACTTAAAGCCTGTCTTCTGAGAAATACTGAGAATATTGTTATAAATTGTAGCAACACCTCCCCCTTTGCCTTTTGGACGCGGCTCATTTTTGTAACAGTAATCTTGGGGGGTGGACTCATTTAAAACAATGTATTCATCTGGTTTTAGCCATGTTTCTGTCAAACAGAGCAAATCTAGGTTATGTGTGTGTTTGAGTGTGTGTGTGTGTGTGTGTGTGTGTGTTTGAGAGTGAGTGTGTGTGTGTGTGTGTGTGTGTGTGTTTGAGAGTGAGTGTGTGTGTGTGTGTGTGTGTGTGTGTGTTTGGGTGTGTGTGTGTGTGTGTGTGTGTTTGAGAGTGAGT
Organism: Aspiorhynchus laticeps; assembly: GCA_023376895.1. Taxonomy (NCBI): domain Eukaryota; kingdom Metazoa; phylum Chordata; class Actinopteri; order Cypriniformes; family Cyprinidae; genus Aspiorhynchus; species Aspiorhynchus laticeps. The sequence goes on from CM041815.1 coordinate 3,101,925, forward strand.
GTGTGTGTGTGTGTGTGTGTGTGTGTGTTTGAGAGAGAGTGTGTGTTTGAGAGAGAGAGTGTGTGTGTGTGTGTGTGTGTGTGTTTGAGTGTGTGTGTGTGTGTGTGTGTGTGTGTGTGTGTGTGTGTTTGAGAGTGAGTGTGTGTGTGTGTGTGTGTGTGTTTGAGAGTGAGTGTGTGTGTGTGTGTGTGTGTGTGTGTGTGTGTGTTTGAGAGAGAGAGTGTGTGTGTGTGTGTGTGTTTTGTGTGTGTGTGTGTGTGTGTGTGTGTTTGAGAGTGAGTGTGTGTGTGTGTGTGTGTGTGTGTTTGAGAGTGAGTGTGTGTGTGTGTGTGTTTGAGAGAGAGAGTGTGTGTGTGTGTGTGTTTGTGTGTGTGTGTGTGTGTGTGTTTGAGAGAGAGTGTGTGTGTGTGTGTGTGTGTGGGGGGGGGGGGGAGAGACGGGAGTGAGTTGAGCTTCCTGACAGCCTGATGTATGAAGCTGTCCTTCAGTCTGCTGGATTTAACTAATTTCTTGATGTTTGCTGATGTTTGTTTGCTTTGTTTTTAGACATTTTTTATAAAATTGTACAAGTAAACCCCATACAGGCGAAAACACACAAAAAAAGTCATAGAATTATTTCCTTTGTGGTCCTCTTTTATGTCCAATAAAAACTATTATTTTTTATTGCGTTTACCATTGTTTTTTTTTGTCTGTTGCCCTATATAAAAAGTTTAATTATATGGACAAATGTTTGTTGAATTAAACATTGATAACTCTATATAAAAAAAGATAAAATAAAACATATAAGTGTGAAGCCATTTACAAAATCTCACAGATTGTTTTCAATATAGAAATCCTGGCCAGGACGCGTCCTGGGAAAATGGCACGTATGGTCACCCTATATTTGAATATGTTTGCACATTTCTGATTTTAGTGTGTGTGAACGGGACTTTTATTTTGGAGGGGTGATATGACGTCATAAGGCTGCTCTGTTGTGATTTGACTGAAGAAAGGATTGTTTTGAGTATTTGAACTGTTCAGCACTTTATGCTTCTAACGAGAACTCTTAAATTAATGTTTTATTACTGAAAGCAACATTGTAATGCTTTGTATAACATTTTAGAAGGTTTTATCTTTTATTTTTAAGGAAAGTGCATCTGCACGAGTAACACATTTATTTTCTTTGTTAATTATTCTCATCTTGTCCAAACTCTCAGAAAAACATCCACGTGACACACTATTATAAAGATGGCGTTTATTAAAGAGGAGAGTGAAGACATAAGGATTGCAGAAGTATTCAGCATCAAACATGAAGATACTGAGGAACAAACAGGTTGGTTTCTTTCTCAAAGCTGAACTCATTTGATTCTTATTCACAGGACAGCTCTACAGAAATGAATCATATTTATGAAGAATGTCATATGATTTTCCTAATTATGAAATATTACAATTTAAAATAATGGTATTCTATTTTACTATACTTTAAAATATATTTCTGTGATGCAGAACTGTATTTTCATCAGCATTCCTCCAGTCTTCAGTGTCACATGATCCTACATAAATCATTATAATATGCGGATTTATTATCAACGTTGCAAACAGTGCTTAATGTTTTTTTTCAGGATTTTTTAATTATTAAAAAGATGCTTAAATATTAAAATATAAATCTTTTATAAGAATATAAGTGTTCACTATCACTTTTTATCTGTTTAATCCTTTAAGACCTAAGGGTGAAATAGGTAATTTTCACATATTTTTTTATTTGACTGTAAAATTATAACAGAATGTGCTATTTTCAAGTGCAAGGTGTCATTTTTTTCAGAAAACAAATGGCTTTCAAAAAGCAACAGTTTTTGACCATTAATCTTGTGTGGTGAGTTTGTAAACATAATTTAAATAGAAAAAAAATAAAAAAACTGGAATAATTTGTCTGTTTTTTATTTAGAAAAAAAGAGAAAAATCATGATCGAAATAATCCAACACTTTTTACTTCAAAATTCAACTATATTACATATACACAAGTATTTTTGAGACACTGGGTTGCACAGTTTTCATTCAGGAGACTTTTTTGTTCATACACCCATTCATTTACACACGCGGACTCATTATAGCGATGCACACACTACATGTGAGTCTCACTCAGACTGCTCCCAAAGTCTCATCAAAAATCTTCCCAATCGACTCTTGTGCTTTTTACTCCTCCTTCACCATGTTTTTGTTTGTTTCGTTTATTATTTTATGCAATCCAAAACTCAGCACTCCCTATTTCTCCATTCAAATTCTCCCGGAAATCTGCCGTCATTTGTTGACGGAGCGCAAGAAATTACCGTAATAAGCCATATATTGCCGAAAAGCGCATATTGTCATCCTTGCTGATTATTATTATTATTTTTTATTTATTTGATCAAATAAATGCAGGTTTGATGAGCATAATAATTTTTTTTCAAAACATTAAAAATAGTAATGGTCCAAACTTTTGGCCAGTATTGTATGCACATATTAATCAAACTTTATCTAAGCTTCTAACTTTTACAAACGAGGTTTGGATCCGTGGAAATTAGTCTATAAACATAATTTATCTCCCCATTCATGTATCATGTGGAACAATCAATATATATCAGTCAAAAACAAGACATTTTTTGGAGTGACTGGTTTAACAAAGGTTTAATGTTTTTGTCACAGATTTATTAAACCAGTCAGGTGATCTATATAATCACACTGAATTTATTAGTAATGGCGGATTAAATGCATCTTCCAGAGAATATGGAAAACTAATTAATTGTATTTCCCCAAAATTACTTCACCTTATTAAAAATTTGAAAATGTATACGTCTGTAACTGGTTCTCTTCCAGATCTTACAGTTGGTGGCCTTTCTATCAGTGATAAAACATTCAACAACCTTTATATTAGGAAAAATTTAACCAAAGAAAACAGTATTCTTCCTAAGGCAATGGTGAAGTGGAAACAGGTTTATCCCTCGCTTTTACTTCAGAATCCGTGGTCAGATATGAATACATATGTAATTCCTAACAAAGTCAAAGAAACTCATTTCAAAATAATTCACAGATATTACCCATGTAATGATTTTATCAGTAAGTTCAAAGAAGGGTTCTCGCCCTTATGTTGTTTTTGTAAAGAGGAGTCGGAAACTATTTTTCAGTTGTAATTATACTAAACTATTTTGGTCCCAAATATCTTTATTTTTGAGTGGTTTTACAAATTTGTCAATATAAATTATATAATGGTCTTGTTTTTGGATTGTGATACTGGTCTAGTAGAAATGGACAATATAATTACAATTCTTGTTTTATTTAGGAAATATCATATACATAAAGCAAAATGTATGTTAAATGTACCAAATGGTAGACTATTTTCCATTGATTTAAAGATTTTCTATGAATCTTTAACTTTAATACAAAACAACCGTAAAGCTGTTAAGACATCTCAGCTACTAAAAAGGATACTTGATGTAATAGATTGATCTTTGATGAAAAAAGTGTATTTCTTTTTTGAAACTGTACTGATTTACAGACTCATGTATTTTTTATACTGTTGTCGCATTGTACTTTGACTCTGTTCCCCTATTATTATTGCAAAAAAAAAAAAATATATATAAAAAGGATCGGTAGGGTGTAGGCGGGTGGCAACACTGGACTGTGACTGGAGCACTGATGGCTGGAAATGACGGTAGCTCTGCTAGTGATCCGGAAATGGAAGATGATTTGTGTAGCGGGAGTACAGGAGGGAATGAATGGTGGAAAGTAGTCAATCGGAAAAGAAAGAAAACTAATAGTCAAGGATCATTTACGGATAGCGGAAAGGATGACCACATGAGTAGGAAAAATATAGAAGAATATAAAGTAATGATGAAATTTGCAGAGCCGATAAATCCAATTAAACTGACTAAATCTCTGAATAAAGCTTTAGGAGAAATAAATAGTGCAAAGACTCTGAGAGATGGAAGCTTGATTATCATGTGTAAGGATGAAAAACAACAAAAGAAGGCACTAAGTATAAATTCAATGCTTGGATTCTCGGTAACATGCACATTGATGAAGACGAAGCCTTGGGTTAGAGGTGTAATAACTGGAATTCCTACTGATGAAAAAAATTGTGTTAAAGGGGGAAAGGTTATTGGAGCAAAACGGCTACAATATGTGAAAAATAAAGAAAAGTTGGACAGTTTATCGGTTATGCTTCAGTTTGATGAAGAAAGAATGCCAGAGAGGGTAAAAATAGGCTATGTAAGTTATCCAGTAAGACCATACGTACCTCCTCCACTTAGATGCTTTAAGTGCCAGAAATATGGACGTGTTAGTGTAGTTTGCAGAGGAAAACAACGTTGTGCAAGATGTGGGGGTGATCATGCATATGGTAAATGTGGTGAAGGAGCGAAGGCAAAATGCTGCAATTGCAGTGGTGAACATAGTGCTGGATTTGGGGGATGCATTGTTCACAAACATGCTGTGAAAATTCAAAATGTAAGAATAACTGAGGGGTTGACTTATGCTGAAGCAGCCCCAAAAGCAAAACAAAATGAGCAGATTCAGAGAGAGAAAAAATAGAAGAATGGACTGGGAATACTTTGGCTCAGAGATCCTTCAAAGATATAATATTGTAAGGTAAAGACAGGTAATGAAGGTGGGGTGGCCACTTTTATACAAAATGAATTAGAATACAGAGTCATTAATGAGACTGAAGAATATGAATTGGTGGTTATAGATGTATATGCAGAGAAACAAAATATTAGAATAATAAATCATTATAATCCTTGTTGTAGATTAAGTAAAGATTTAGAAAAGGTTATTGGATCAGGAAATCATAAAATAATTTGGTGTGGAGATTTTAATGCACATAGCACTTTATGGGGCAGTACTAATGATGATTATAATGGGGAAGTTTTAGAAGAAATAATAGACAGTAATGGGTTAGTTCATTTAAATAATGGTAGAAATACAAGAATAGATTTGGTACGTGGTATTGAGTCGGCTATAGATTTAACCTTGTTTTCTGAATGTTAAAAGCGGAAAGCAGTGCCTTGGTGGACAGAACAATGTAGTAAATGCGATACATAATAGGAATAAAGCATTCAGAACAATCAAAAAGACTAATTTATTTGAACATTTGATTAAATATAAGAAAGCACAAGCTGAAGTTAAAAGAATAGTCCGAGCAGCTAAAAAGAAGTACTGGAGAGATTGGTGTAATACTAAAGGAGAAGATATTGACATAATTGAAGTATGGGGATCAATTAGGAAAATGGGAGGAATTTATAGAAATCAATCTCTACCAGTTTTTAAAAAATGATGAAGGAAGAATAGCTGTGACCAATAATGAAAAAGCTGAAATGCTGGCTAAAGTATTTGTTAAAGTCCATAGTGATGATAATGTATCAGAGGATATTAAAAAGTGTAGAATCCAGAACAAGAATCAGCACCCAGATGTAATGATGAAAAGAAGTCCTTCTGGAGACACTTTGGATGCAGATTTTTCTATGTATGTGTTAAAGATGGTTCTATAGGGGGAGTTAAACATGCATCTCCTGGAAGAGATGATATATGTTATGCAATGATTCAACATTTATCAGATAGATCTCTAAAAATTATTTTAAATCTTTTCAACAAGATATGGAATGCAGGAAAAAATCATTCTTTATGGAAGCATGGAATAATTGTACCAGTAGGCAAACCTGGAAAGGATAAATACAATCCAATCAATTATAGGCCAATTGCTTTAACTTCTAATTTATGTAAACTGTTGGAAAAATACATAGACTAAATTATATATTGGAAATAAAAGGTCTTATATAGCCATGTCAGAGTTGATTTAGGGCTGGTTGGAATACAATGGATGCTGTTTTAAGTCTAGAAGCCAATATCAGGAAAGCTCATGCAAATAAAGAAGTATTGGTAGGGGTTTTATTTGATATTGAGAAAGCTTATGATATGCTTTGGAAAGAGGGACTTTTAATAAAACTTAAATGTATGGGAATTGGAGGAAAGTTATACAACTGAATGATGAATTTCCTTCTTCAAAGAACAATACAAGTTAGGGTAGGAATAGAGTATTCTATAAGATATATACGATAGATAATGGAACTCCTCAAGGAAGTGTATGCAGCCCAATATTTTTTAATATTATGATTAATGATATTTTTAGTAATTTTAAAGGTAACATTGGAAGGGCATTATTTGCAGATGACGGGGCAATATGGAAAAGAGGATGTAATATTGCATGTGTGTCTCAAAGATTACAAGATGCAGTAGATAATGTGGAGGTATGGGCAAATAATTGGAGCTTCAGGTTATCTGTGGCTAAAACTCAAGTTATATGTTTCACAAAAGGGAAAAGAGTACAAAGGGTCAAGTTGAAGTTGTACAAACAGGAACTGGAGCAAGTATCAGTAGTTAAATATCTCGTTGTATGGATGGAATCTAGATTGACATTTGCAATACATGCTAAAAAACTGATCAAGAAATGTAAAACAGGAGTAAATATTTTACGATGTCTATCTGGGGTAGAATGGGGAGCTTGTAGATTGTTTTAGATTCTGTATTATTATTAGTTGTTGTAAAGTCTTACTTATTTAATGTTTTCTGTTCTCATGTCAGATAAGTATAGCTATGTGTAGATAAGCGCTAATGTTGTTTAAGGGACCGTCTACAAATTCCAGTCATAGTGCAAAAACAAAACATTAACTACGTCCAGTTATTAATTCAAATGAATGATTTTTACAAAGTTGTAGTAAATGCTGAGGCCAGACTGACTTACTGAATGTGAGCTACAACATTTGTAATGTGGGACCTTTTGCTGAATAACAGTAATTATGTTATAATTGAGTAATGTACATGTATAAAGAGGTAATTGAGTATGGCTCTTGTGTACTGAGTATAGGGATGTAACTGTATGAGATTTTCACAGTATGATAATCATCTCAGAAAATATCACGGTATGTATTAAACAGTAATTCTTATCAGTAACAATGACTCTTAAAAGAATAATAACAAGTTATTTGAGTGAACAAATCCTTTATTGCAACAAACTTGAAACCATTTTAATTAAAGAATTGAAGTCTCTTCTGAAAAATAAATGTAAAAAAACAATTAAAAAATAAAGCTAGAACACTTATGTATATCTATATCACACTAACATTTTAATTAATATTTTAAAATGTTATCAAACGAAAATTTAACAACTCCTTTTATTTTTGGGAAAGTGCTGCACAACAGAGGTATAGTCAAGTCAAGTCAAGTCACCTTTATTTATATAGCGCTTTTAACAATACAAATTGTGACAAAGCAACTGCACAATATCAAAATGGGAAAATAGTGTCAATAATGTAAAATGACAAGATTAAACACTCAATTTTCAGTTAAAGGCATTTCATTGTTGAATTCAGTGATGGCATCGTCCAGCTAAGTTCAGTTCAAAAAAAATTCTGTTCAATCAAGTCGATGATATTGCTGGAAATGAAGTGTCCCCAACTAAGCAAGCCAGAGGCGACAGCGGCAAGGAACCAAAACTCCATTGGTGACAGAACGGAGAAAAAAACCTTGGGAGAAACCAGGCTCAGTCGGGGGGCCATTTCTCCTCTGGCCAGACGACACAGCAGTTCAATTCCAACTGCTGCAAAGTCAGATTGGATGGCTCAACAGGTTCCCGAGGTCTTTTCCTGATGGCTCTCTAGGTGACGGGGTCCTCACTGGGGGTCTGTCTCTGGGGCTCATCTAGGTGTCCTGGTCTCCGCTGACGTTCAGGGCTGTAGTAGAGGTCGTCTCTAGGTGCTGATCCACCATCTGATCTGGTGACTGCAGTGACCTCGGAATAAGAAAGAAACAGACTAATATTAGCGTAGATGTCAATCTTTTTACGATGTAACAAGTACATCATGTGTTATGGGAAGTGTTCCCGGTTCCGGTTGATCTAATTAATGCAGCCTAACAATCCTTTAACGGATTTGAATAATAGAAGTGTATTAGTGTGTTATGTGTACGCCAGGTTAAAGAGATGGGTCTTTAATCTAGATTTAAACTGACAGAGTGTGTCTGCCTCCCAAACAGTGTTTGGTAGATTGTTCCAGAGTTTGGGCGCTAAATAGGAAAAAGATCTGCCGCCCGCAGTTGATTTTGATATTCTAGGTATTATCAAATGGCCAGAGTTTTGAGAACGCAGTGGACGTGAAGGACTATAATGCGATAAGAGCTCGCTCAAGTACTGAGGAGCTAAACCATTCAGGGCTTTATAAGTAATTAACAAGATTTTAAAATCTATACGATGTTTAGTAGGGAGCCAGTGCAGTGTTGACAGAACCGGGCTAATGTGCTCATACTTCCTGGTTCTAGTAAGAACTCTAGCTGCTGCATTTTGAACCATCTGTAATTCGTTTATTAAGCGCGCAGAACAACCACCCAATAAAGCATTACAATAATCTAACCTTGAGGTCATAAACGCATGAATTAATATTTCTGCATTTGACATTGAGAGCATAGGTCTCAGTTTAGATATATTTTTAAGATGAAAAAATGCAGTTCTACAAATGCTAGAAACGTGGCTGTCAAAGGAGAGATTACTATTAAATAGCACACCTAGGTTCCTGACTGATGACGAAGAATTTACAGAGAAGCCATCAAGTGTTAGACAGTGTCCTAGGTTATTACTTGTGGGGGTTTTAGGTCCGATAAGTAACACCTCTGTTTTTTCAGAATTTAGCAGTAAGAAATTACTCGTCATCCAGTTTTTTATATCGACTATGCATTCCATAAGTTTCTCAATTTGGTGTGTTTCACCAGGCCGTGAAGAAATATAGAGCTGAGTGTCATCAGCATAACAGTGAAAGCTAACCCCGTGTTTCCTAATGATATTTCCCAAGGGTAACATGTAAAGCGTGAAAAGTAACGGTCCTAGTACTGAGCCTTGAGGAACTCCATACTGCACTTGTGATCGATATGATACCTCTTCATTCACTGCTACGAATTGATGGCGGTCAGATAAGTACGATTTGAACCATGCTAATGCACTTCCACTAATGCCAACAAAGTTTTCTAGCCTATTCAAAAGAATGTTGTGATCGATAGTGTCGAACGCAGCGCTAAGATCCAGTAGAACTAATAGAGAGATACAACCACGATCAGATGATAAGAGCAGGTCATTTGTAACTCTAATGAGAGCAGTCTCAGTACTATGATACGGTCTAAATCCTGACTGGAAATCCTCACAGATATCATTTTTCTCTAAGAAGGAATATAATTGTGAGGATACAACCTTTTCTAATATCTTTGACAGAAAAGGGAGATTCGAGATCGGTCTGTAATTAACTAGATCTTTGGGGTCAAGTTGTGGTTTTTTAATGAGAGGCTTAATAACAGCCAATTTAAACTTTTTGGGGACATATCCTAATGACAATGACGAATTAATAATAGCCAAAAGAGGATCTATGACTTCTGGAAGCACCTCTTTTAGTAGTTTAGATGGAATAGGGTCTAACATACATGTTGTTGGTTTAGATGAATTAACAAGTTTATACAATTCTTCCTCTCCTATAGTAGAGAATGAGTGGAATTGTTCCTCAGGGGATCTATAGTACACTATTTGATGTGATGATATAGCTGACGGCTGCATGGTTACAATTTGATCTCTAATAGTATCAATCTTGGAAGTAAAGTAGTTCATAAAATCATTACTGCTGTGCTGTTGGGAAATGTCAACACCTGTTGATGCTTTATTTTTTGTTAATTTTGCCACTGTATTGAATAAATACCTGGGGTTATGTTTGTTTTGTTCTAAAAGAGACGAAAAGTAATCAGATCTAGCAGTTTTTAAAGCTTTTCTGTAGGATAGGGTACTTTCCCGCCAGGCTAAACAAAATACCTCTAGTTTTGTTTTCCTCCAGCTGCGCTCCATTTTCCGGGCTGCTCTCTTTAGAGTGCGAGTGTGCTCATTATACCACGGTGTTGGACTCTTTTCCTTAATCTTCCTTAAGCGTAAAGGAGCAATTGTATCTAAAGTGCTAGAAAAGAGAGAGTTCATAGTTTCTGTTACATCATCAAGTTGTTCTGAGCTGTTGGATATGCTGAGGAATTGAGATAAATCAGGAAGATTACTTACAAAGCAGTCTTTTGTGGTAGAAGTGATGGTTCTACCATATTTATAAGAAGGAGTTGAATTTACAGCTTTAACTATATGGAGTTTACACAAGACTAGATAATGATCTGATATATCATCGCTTTGCTGCAGAATTTCAATGCCATTAACATCAATTCCATGTGACAGTATTAAATCTAGAGTATGATTTCGACTATGAGTAGGTCCTGAAACGTGTTGTCTAACCCCAATAGAGTTCAGAATGTCTATGAATGCTGATCCTAATGCATCTTTTTCATTATCAACATGGATATTAAAATCACCCACAATTAGGACTCTATCTGCAGCCAGCACTAACGCTGATAGAAAATCAGCAAATTCTTTAATAAAGTCTGTATGGTGCCCTGGTGGCCTGTATACAGTAGCCAGTACAAACGTTACGGGGGATTTATCATTAATACTTTTTTCTCTAGATAATTTTATATGAAGCACCATTACTTCAAAGGAGTTATACTTAAAGCCTGTCTTCTGAGAAATACTGAGAATATTGTTATAAATTGTAGCAACACCTCCCCCTTTGCCTTTTGGACGCGGCTCATTTTTGTAACAGTAATCTTGGGGGGTGGACTCATTTAAAATAATGTATTCATCTGGTTTTAGCCATGTTTCTGTCAAACAGAGCAAATCTAGGTTATGATCATTAATCAAATCATTTACAAAAAGTGCTTTTGTAGAAAGGGACCTGATATTCAGTAAACCAAGTTTTATCAATTGTTTCTGTGTATTGTAAACATTTTTTATTTGTTGAACATCAATTAAATGGTTACTCATAAATAGTTTTTGACGTTTTCTGTATTTTCTAGTTCGGGGAACAGACACAGTCTCTATAGTGTGATATCTAGGTGAAGGAGTCTCTATGTGCTGAGAATTAACTGACTTCTGTGACGTGAGGCGTCTAGCAGACGGTCGGTTTAGCCAGTCTGTCTGCTTCCTGACCTGGGCTCCAGTTAGTCAAGTATGAACTCTAAGGGTGAATCCCATTTCTCTGTCTTACCCCTTCCCCTTACCCCTTCCCCTTAGTTTTGCGCGTTCATGTGAGAGTAAGGGCTGTCCCAATTCTCGTTTTGATCGAGGGGTAGGGCTAAGATGAAGTGGTAGATACCCCTTAAAACCAAGCATTTTCGCGAGCTTACTTGAAACCAAGGGGTACCCAGAACACACTGCGCAACCGGCAACAATGTCGGCCAGATCATCCAGAGAGTCCCATTTTCGGCTTAAATAATTTATTTAAAAATTACGACAGTCTTGTTTTGTGCTCTACACAGTCCTGTACATATATATTTGCAACCATGTTCTTAATTGAAACGTTTTAAAAATCGCTAGTTTGCTACGCTAACGTTGCATCGCTGATTTGCACAACAATCGCAAAAACATCACTAATAAAACCCACGCGATCAACATACACACACTTGCAGACGCATCTTGGAAGTTTCTGATCAACACTCGTCTCCTCTGGTGACGTAGCAGCCAGCTAGAGACGATGACGTAACCGTAACCAAGTGGTGTCTCATTTCATAGGGGTATGTTTTCACCCCTAGCGCTTACCACACTCGGTTTCGAGGGACAAGGGCTAGGGGTAAGACGAAGGGGTAAGACAGAGAAATGGGATTCAGCCTAAGACTATGTGCCAAATTTCTAGAGAGAATAGCGGCACCACCCCAGGAGGGATGAACACCATCTCTTTTCAACAGGTCAGGTCTGCCCCAAAAACTCGTCCAATTGTCTATAAAAACCTATGTTGTTTTGCGGGCACCACTTAGACATCCAGCCATTTAATGATGACAGTCTACTATGAATCTCATCACCCCGGTAAGCAGGGAGGGGGCCAGAGCATTTACAGTGTCTGACATCGTACTTGCAAGTTCACACACCTCTTTAACATTATTTTTAGTGATCTCCGACTGGTGAAGTCGAACATCATTAGCGCCGGCGTGGATAACAATCTTACTGAATTTACGTTTAGCATTAGCCAGCACTTTTAAATTTGCCAAGATGTCAGGCGCTCTGGCTCCCGGTAAACAATGGACTATGGTGGCTGGTGTCTCTATTTTCACGTTCCGTACAATAGAATCGCCAATAACTAGAGCACTTTCACCAGGTTTCTCAGTGGGTGCATCACTGAGTGGGGAAACCTGTTTGATGTTCTGATCGGAACGGAAGAGCGGTGTTTTGACCGCGACTATGCTGCCTCACAGTCACCCAGTTGCCCTGCTGCACAGGCACTAATGCCGGAACTGAACAATGTACAGGAATCCCTGAGCTAGTCACATCCAAAGCAGTATCTACAGCCCTCACATTCTTACTGTCCTCAACTAAAGTTTGGATGCGTGTCTCTAGTTCTAAAACCTTCTCTGTCAGCCTAACTATTTCCCTGCATTTATCACATGTGAATCCCTCATCGCCGACAGAGAGAGATAAACTATACATGTGGGCAGACTGTGCAAATAACAATAGCAGGAGAAGAAGCCATTACTCACCGTGATTGATGAATGATACCAATTTAACTTACCACTTACCACCTACCACTTACCACTGTTGTTTGATGAACTCGTGAAAAACGGAGCGAGAGAGAAATGAAAACGGAGCGAGAAAAAAAGAAAACAATAATAGGCGCGAGTAGCAACGCGAATGGAACCGCGAGTGACAAGCTAACGCACTACACTCGCGGTTTTTAAAGCGAGCGATCAGATTAGTTTGATAGATAATACCAGAAATATGGTGGGAATTAAGTTATATATTATCACTTTAAACAACAGAGTGAAAGTAAGGTAAAGATTCAATAAAAAAGCAGAGCTACAATCACAAACCGCACAGCAGCACAACAGACTATACTAAGTTAAAACATGGACAAACATGATATTCCTTAAAAATAATGTTTAAATAAATTCATTATTATAAAGAATATTACTATTGTTGTTATAACTTAAGTATATTGTACAATGCCAATATACTGTATTTCTGTCATAACTTCAAGTTAAATCAAACTTTTATTTTGACGGGTTGTAGTGGACCTTTGAGTTTCAGAGAGTATTTGACAATGTTTTTTTCTCAGATAAAACTAGGAAATGTTTAAGTTTTTTTTCTCAGAGCAGCTCTGGTGATGTTCATGTTTATATAGACGCTAAAACACCATTAGCAGGGGCGGCGCCAGATAATTTTGAACGCAGGTGCTGAGGGGGTGCTAGATCAATGACAGGGGGAGCTGGGCAATTAATAGTAGGCTAAATATGACCAAAACAGGTTGTTATTATTATTATTTTTTATATGAATAATATAATCGCTATATAGGCGCATTTCAAATGTTTATGAGGAATGGGAGTATTATCGCTCTTAGCCTACTGTATGACATGGGGCGCGCACGCAATAATTTTTTTCATTTTATTTTTCCTGCGGAAAGAGCTTATACTCCTGTCATTTTTGGATGTGCTTTCTGTCGTCTCATGCAGTCTCTGTGAATGGAGCGCGTCACAACAATGACCAGCTCACAGACATAAGAAATAAATCGTCAGAAAGCTTAAAAACCAATTAAAAAAAACAAATCTTCTCTGATTATGTAGTCCATATAGGTGCATGTCTCTATTAAAGGCACGTCCACTGTGGAGATGGCGAGTCTGAGAAAGCACTATTAATAAATAATTAAAAAAGTCTTCTTTTTCCCCAATGCATTCATTTACATTTACATTTAGTCATTTGGCAGACGCTTTTATCCAAAGCGACTTACAATTGGGAAATACATAAAGCGATTCATCTTGAAGAGGCAATCAGACAGAGGAAGTGCTCGTAACACCAAGTCTCAGTCATTGTTCAAATAAGTACAAGCTAGCAAGGGAAGGAGAGAAAGATAAAAATATATATTTTTTTAAAGTTTAGGATGAGGTCAAGAAGTGCCGAAAGAGATGAGTTTTCAGTTGTTGCTTGAAGATTGACAGGGATCCAGCATTCGGAAAAGGGTGGGAAGATTATTCCACCATCCAGGAATGGTGAACGAGAATGTTCTGGAGAGTGATTTTGAGCCTCTCTGTGATGGTACCACAAGGCGTCGCTCACTAGCAGATCTCAGACTTCTGGAGGGGATGTAGATTCGTAATAGTGAGTGGAAGTAGGAGGGTGCTGAGCCTGTGGTCGTTCTGAATGCAACCATCAGTGTCTTGAACTTGATGCGAGCTGCCACTGGTAGCCAGTGCAATGAGATGAAGAGAGGTGTAACATGGGTTCTTTTGGGCTCGTTGAAGACCAGTTGTGCTGCTGCATTCTGAATCATTTGTAGAGGTTTGATTGTGTTTGATGGAAGTCCAGCCAGAAGAGCATTGCAGTAGTCCAGCCTAGAAATGACAAGGGCCTGGACAAGAAGTTGTGCAGCATGCTCTGTCAGAAAGGGCCTGATTTTTCTGATGTTGTGTAACGCAAACCTGCAAGATCGAGCAGTCTTTGCAATGTGCTCTTTGAAGGTCAGCTGGTCATCAAAGATTACACCAAGATTTCTGACCGAAGTTGATGGGGTAATTATTGATGTGCCTAACTGAATCGAGAAGTCATGCTGTAGAGTCGGAGTGGCAGGGACGACAAGAAGCTCAGCCTTTGCCATGTTGAGCTGTAGGTGATGTTCTTTCATCCATGCCGAGATGTCCGCCAGGCAGCCTGAGATCCGTGAAGCTACCATTGGATCAGCTGGTTGAAAAGAGAGATAGAGCTGTGTGTCATCAGCGTAGCAATGGTAGGAGAAGCCATGTGCCTGTATGATGGGTCCCAGTGATGTAGTGTATGTGGAGAAGAGGAGGGGTCCAAGAACCAATCTCCTGAGGAACCCCAGTGACCAGTTGATGTGCTTTGGATACCTCCCCTCCCCAGGCCACCCTGAAAGACCTACCGGTGAGATAGGATTCAAAACAGCGAAGTGGAATCCCAGTGATGCCCAGCGATGAGAGGTTGGACAGGAGGATCTGATGATTGACAGTGTCAAAAGCAGCAGAATGAGGACTGATGATTTGGAATCGGCCTTTGCGATTCGCAGGGCTTCAGTGGATTGGATTGGCGCCGGGAGATGATGACTGCGGCCCAGATTGTCGGCGGAGGCCGGACCCCTGGATGAGCCCCGGGGACATAATCCCAGTGAAGACCTCGACTTAAAATACAATAAAACAAAAAATAAAAACAAATAAATAAAAATATAATAAAATACCTAACTACATAATAATATTATTGTTAGAAATTGCAACAATATTAAAATAGAAATATAATACATTTAAAGTCTTAATTAAAACAATAAATAAAAAATAATATCCTGGCCAGAGGAGAACTGGCCCCCCGACTGAGCCTGGTTTCTCCCAAGGTTTTTTTTTCTCCACTCTGTCACAGAGGGAGTTTTGGTTCCTTGCCGCTGTCGCCTCTGGCTTGCTCAGTTGGGGACACTTAATTTCTAGCGATTATCATCAATTTAATTTCATAGATATTATTTATACTAAACTTAGCTAGACAATGACATCTTTGAATTCAATAATGAAATGCCTTTAACTGAAAATTGAGTGTTTAATCTTATTATTATGCATTACTGACACTCTATCCTCCAACTTGATACTGTTAAGTGCTTTGACACAATCTGTATTGTTAAAAGCGCTATATAAATAAAGGTGACTTGACTTGACTTGACCGAGAGTAGCGCTGTCTCTGTTGAATGGCCACTCCTGAAACCTGACTGTTTAGCATCCAGTTTGTTGTACTGTGAAAGAAACAGTGAGAGCTGGTTGAAGACAACTCATTTGAGTGTTTTTGCTACAAATGGAAGGAGAGAGACAGGTCTGTAGTTTTCTAATAGAGAAGTGTTTAATGTAGGTTTTTTGAGCAGTGGGGTTACCCGAGCCTGCTTGAACGCTGTGGGGAAGATGCCAGTGCGGAGAGATGTTGATAATGTGTGTGAGTGCCGGTAAGAGTGTGGGAGAGATTGCTTGGAGAAGGTGAGAAGGGATTGGGTCAAGAGGACATGTTGTAGGATGGCTGAAGAGGAGAAGTTTGGATACTTCCGCCTCGGTGAGGGGATAGAAGGAGAAGATGAGCAGTGGATGTGGTTGGTTGGAGGTCCTGTGTGTGTGGAAGTGAGAACTGGTTACTGATTGTTCTAGTTTTGTCTGTGAAAAAAGTGGCAAAGTCGTCAGCTGTTATAGAAGTGGTGGATGGTGGTGGAGGGGGACAGAGGAGAGAATTAAATGTTCTGAAGAGATTACGCATGTCTGGAGCGCTGTTGATCTTGTTGTGGAAATGTGAGGATTTGGCAGTGTGGACTTCAGTAGAGAAAGATGAAAGCAAAGACTGATACCTAGTCAGGTCCGACGGATCGTTTGATTTGCGCCATTTTCTCTCTGCCGCTCTGAGTTTGGTCCGATGCTCACGAAGAACATCGGATAACCATGGGTTGGAAGGGGCAGCCCGTGCTGGCCTGGAGGAGAGAGGACAAATGCCGTCTAGATGAGAGGTTAAGGTAGAGCATAAAGTGTCAGTAGCTGCATTCACATCCAGAGATGTGAAATGGATAGGTGTGGGAAGAGAGGAGGATACTACAGAGGAAAGAAGGTTGGGGGAAAGGAGCGTATTATGTCTGAAATAATACGCTAAGGGAGCAAGTTATGTCTGAAAGTAAACGGTAAGGGAGATGGTGGCACCGGGTAGCAAAATGTAAGGTAAATGTAATGAAGAAATGGTCAGAGATATGTAGTGGTTGTACCAGAATGTTATCTGTAGTACAGTTGCGTGTGTAAATTAAATGAAGTCAGCTTTGTTTGTTTTTTTTATCAACTATTTTTTTTTATTTTCATTTTTTTCACAAACAACACAACATAATATCCAAAATAAAACAGAACAAAACAGCAGACATATATACTCAACATCTCAAGGTTCAATCAAAAGGGAGGGAGAGAGGGAAGGACAAGAACACAAAAGTTACTCCTTTAAATAATCACGTATATTCAGTAAAAAACACTGCCAAGCCTCAATGGTTGAAGGCCTGGCCCCCCGACTCGCGCCGTTGTACATTCACATGAGACAATTTGCAGGAGGCTACGGATCCAATATGCCTCTCTACACATGTGTGGTGTAAACCAGTTCTGAATTATTGTCTTCTTCACAGCTGTAAAACCAGCAAACAACACATTCTCTTTTGCATTGAACTAATACAGAGACCAGAATCATCATTAAGAAGACATAAACTTGGGTTAACAGACAAATCAATTCTCAGTAATGATGACAAAACCAGGTTTACATGTGTCCATAGACTGATGACGACAGGACATTCCCAAAACATATGCAGAAAAGTGCCCGATGATGTAGTTACATATATGGCAGTTCAAATTTGACTGCAGTTTCATTTTAAATCTTTTGTAAGGAGTTATGTATGCTCTATGAATGACTTTGAAGTGAATAAGACGATGAGCCAGATTTTTAGATGTTAAACTGAGATTAGACCACACTCTCTCCAAGTCGACAGATAAATTAAGATCAGATAATTCCCTATTCCAAATAGTTTTAATAGAAAGAGGTTTTGTAATACAATCAATAATTTTATTATATATTAAGGAAACAGATGGCCGACCAGAAGTCAGCTTTGTTGACAGCTGACTGGCAATTCCAAGACCCACAGAGAAAGAAAGAGGTGTAGTAGAAGATGTAGCGATAGGGCGCAGGTTAGCAGGATTACTTTGCCGTCTGCGTGTGTTTTTAGAGCGTGGTTGAGAGAGAACCAGAATGGTTTGGAAACACATGATAGAGGTGGAGTGATAGAGGATAGGAAGGAGAGAGTCTGAGGGAAGATAGAAATGATACTTAAGTGTGTGCTCGTTGTCGTTGCTCGGTTGAAGTCGCGCAGGAAAAAGTCGTCCGTCTTTACACTTGTTGGTCTTCACACGAGGAGGCTGAGCACGACGGCTGAACGCTTCCGCAGAAGCTTCCGCGTCAGCGCCGTACATCAAATAAATACAGTCTAGGAGACTAGAGTGAAAACAGCTGAGGCCGGCTTCTGCTCAGCACAGCCAATAACCTTAAAGGACTGCTAATTGCTCAATACGAAACTAAACATTTCGCACAATTCACACAGGCTCGTTCTTAGCTGAGGTGCAAATTATTCTAATTACCAGTAAGTGCAATCAAACATATAAACCTCAACGAAAATGCACAATAGAAATAGGTAGGAAACAAAGTATTCCTTCCTAGCAGCAAGTAAATAATTTAAACAACAGAACTGCAAAAAAGTATTACAACACTTACACGAGCTGCCTGGTGACTAATCCTGGTGATTCTCTTCTGGTGACTAATCTGCTTTTTCGTAATTCATAATCATTACTTTAGCCGGTGCTTTGCGGCAAGCGTTATGCATGCGTTTGAGCGTGGAATAATACTCCTAAATTCCTATATTAACGGATGGTTTAGCAGGTTATTATACTAATCAATTTAATATAAATGTGAGACTACTTGACTAGAAAATTTTTTAACGCATTAAAAATATTTAACGCAATTAACGCAGGGGGGGCTTGGGTTGGCCACCCCATTCACAACTGCTGCCTCTGTCTCTTTTTTTCTTGAAAAGGATTGCATTTATTTAGATGCAGAACGTCTTTATGACCACACTTAAAATGGGAGACGTTTCAGACGCGCCCTCTAACTTCACCTCCGCACCAGGCGCGAGTCAAACAAGCGCGAAAAAGATACTGAGCTCGTAGCGCGCTCAATACACTATATTGCCAAAAGTATTGGGTCGCCCCCTTCTAATGAACAGGTTTGACAACTTTAGTAATTTCTATAAGTACAAATTTTAATGTTGAAGCATATAATGATATTCTAGGAAATTGTGTGCTTCTCTAATATTATAGCAACAGTTTGGACCTTTTTCTATTCTGACATGACAATGCCTCTGTGTATAAGACCAGGTTCAAAAAGAAAATGATTGATTCAGTCAGTGTGGAAGAATTTGACTGGTCTGCATAAAAATATTCCTAATCCCAGTTTAACACCTCTGGTGTGACTGTAAATGCAGACCTTGAGCCAAAAACTCATCACCAAACACCAATGACTTGTAAATATATGGGTACAGTCATTTTAGACACTTCCAAAACTGTTGCAACAGAGATGGAAATACAATTTTTTAATACATGAATTATGTTCCCATCGTTGTTGCCACAGATTTGGAAGTGCATTTTTATGTTCTAAAGAAGGGGGTGTCCCAATACTTTTGTCTGTTATATAGTGTATGTACAAGTCATTGGTGTTTGGTGATGAGTTTTTGGCTCAAGGTCTGCATTTACAGTCACACCAGAGGTGTTAAACTGGGATTAGGACTTGTTTTATGCAGACCAGTCAAGTTCTTCCACATCAATCAAATGATTTGATTAAAAAAGGTTCAAATGTAATGATTTGATTAAAAAAGGTTCAAACATTCACTGATGCTCCAGAAGGAAACACGATGCATTAAGAGCCGGGGGGGTGAAAACTTTTGAACAGGATGGAGATTTCCAACTTTTTTCTTTTGTTGAAATATATTTATTTTTTCCATTTATTACTGCCCTTTGGAAGCAACAGAAGATACTTGCATGTTTCCCGGATGACAAATTAAGTACAATTTACCTTGATCTTCAAATTCAAAAAGTTTTCAACCCCCCGGCTCTTAATGCATCGTGTTTCCTTCTGGAGCATCAGTGAATGTTTGAACCTTTTTTAATAGTTGTGTTTGAGTCCATCAATTGTCCTCAGTGTGAAAAGATGGATCTCAAAATCATACATATCAGCTGCTGGAAAGGGTTCAAATATGCAAAAATGCTGGAAAACTGCAGAATCTGCAGAACGTGGAGGATTTGTCTGAAGAACAGTGCTCAGTTCAACTGTTCAGAACACACAAGGGACTCATGAACAACCAACACAAAACATGTGCAGAGTGGGGAGTCGCAAAGACCAGGATTAAGTTCTGCTTGTCTAATGCTTGGACAGCTTTGATGTTTTTAACGCAGTTGGTGGAACTGTCAGATGGTTGCTTAGGCATCATGTGCCGTTATTGAGCATCACAGCATTCTTAGGTGAAAATATGCAGCTATAATGTAAGGTGACCATACGTGCCATTTTTACAGGACACATCCTGGCCAGGATTTCTATATTGCCTAAAATATGCAGGATCAGGCGCAGACCGATTGTTGTATGACATCCGTAAGAAGTATAGTGAGCAGACGGCACCTTATGCTTTTAAATCGCTCTCGCTGTACTTTGATGTCATACAACGGTCAGTCTGTGCAGTGCTGCTTCAAGACGAATGAATGAAAGAACAAACACATCTAATATGTATGCGTATCTGCATCGCTTACAGCACTCTCTGTAGGTCCCACCTTCTCACGATCCACGATTGGTCGATTATGTACAATGCCTGAACGCTATTGGTCAAACTACTTTTTGATCATTACCTTCAGCAAGTATCAAAACAGGAAAAACAAAGCAAAATATAGAAATCCTGGCCAGGACGTGTCTCGTAAAGATGGCACGAATGGCCACCCTAGCTATAATGCGCCTTGGTAGTTTTGATTTAACATTTCATGTCGATATAAATAGCTGCATATTGTTAAAACTAATTGAGTTATTGATATCTTTGTAAGACTGTCAACTCTATAATACAAGGACACAGGGGAAAGCGAATATCCAACCAATATCGAACCTTTTTGTTTAAGCATGCAGAACAACCACCCAATAAAGCATTACAATAATCTAACCTTGAGATCATGAACATATGAATGAACATTTCTGCATTTGACATTGAGAGCATAGGTCGCAATTTAGATATATTTTTGAGATTGAAAATTCAGGTTTACAAATGCTAGAAATGTGTCTTTCAAAGGAAATATTGCTATCAAATAGCACACCTAGGTGCCTGACTGATGATGATGAATTGACAGGGCAGCCATCAAGTGTTAGACAGTGTTCTAGGTTATTACATGTGGAGGTTTTAGGTCCGATAATTAACACCTGTTTTTTTTTCAGAATTTAGCAGTAAGAAATTACTTGTCATCCAGTTATTATTTTGGACTATGGACTTGCCTTTCGGTAGTTTTTCAATTTGGTATGTTTCACTGGGCTGCGAAGAAATGTATAGCTGAGTATCATCAGCATAACAGTGAAAGGGTAACATGTAAAGTGTGAAAAGTAAGGTCCAAGTACTGAGCCTTGGGTACTTCATACTGCACTTGTGATGGATATGATACCTCTTCATTCACTGCCACAAACTGATGGCGGTCAGATAAGTACGATTTGAACCATGCTAATGCACTTCCAATAATGCCAACATAATTTTCTAGTCTATTCAAAAGAATGTTGTGGTCAATAGTGTCAAATGCACTGCTAAGATCCAGTAGCACTAATAGAGAGATACAACCACGATCAGATGATAAGAGCAGGTCATTTGTAACTCGAAAGAGAGCAGTCTCCGTACTATGATACGGTCTAAATCCTGACTGGAAATCCTTACAGATACCATTTTTTCTCTAAGAAGGAATATAATTGTGAGGAATACTACCTTTTCTAGTATCGTTGACAGAAAAGGGAGATTCAAGATCGGTCTGTAATTAACTAGATCTTTGTGGTCAAGTTGTGTTTTTTTAATGAGAGGCTTAATAACAGCCAATTTGAAGGTTTTGGGGACATATCCTAATGACAATGATGAATTAATAATAGCAAAAGAGGATCTATGACTTCTGGAAGCACCTCTTTTAGTAGTTTAGATGGAATAGGGTCTAACATACATGTTGGTTTAGATTTAACAAAGTTATACAATCATTCCTCTCCTTTAGTAGAGAATGAGTGGAATTTTTCCTCAGGGTTATCTATAGTGCACTATCTGATGCGATACTGTGGCTGACGGCTGCATGGTTACAATTTTATCTCTAATAGTATCGATCTTGGAAGTAAAATAGTTCATAAAGTCTGCTGTGCTGTTGGGAAATGTCAACACCTGTTGATGCTTTATTTTTCGTTAATTTAACCTCTGTATTGAATAACTACTGGGGTTGTTTGTTTTCTTCTAAAAGAGATGAAAAGTAATCAGATCTAGCAGTTTTTAAAGCTTTTCTGTAGGAGAGAGTATTTTCCCGCCAAGCAATACGAAATACCTCTAGTTTAGTTTTTCTCCAGCTGCGCTCCATTTTCCGGGCTGCTCTCTTTAGGGTGCGAGTGTGCTCATTATAACACGGTATACCAAATACTAAATATAGTGCATATTTAAGGTAGAAATACAATACATAATACCGTATTTATTAATAATATGACAATATATGTAGTTAATATTGGTCAAATGGGAGGGGGAAATCCTGCTCATACTCAGCTAGGAAAAAATAATGATAAAAGCACTAATGTTAATTTACTGAAGTGTTATTCAGGAACTGTGAATAAATTACTGCAAAATAATAATAATAATAATATCATGGCTATAATAACGTCCTCCGCAAACCTTAGATAAAGTTGGATTAATATTTTCGTACAGTACCGGTCAAAAGTTTGGACACATTAGTTTTTTTTTTTTCTAAAGATGTCTCTTATGCTCATCAAGCTATACATTTATTTGATCAAAAATAGCCTACAGAAAACAACAAAAAAAAAAAACGTCTCGGGTTACGACTGTAACCCTTGTTCCCCGAGAAGGGAACGAGACACTGCGTCGGTAGCCTGTATCATTTCATATCAAACAGCGAAACAAACTATGTGCATGCAATGTCCTTATGCCGTCAGTTAAGGCATGAGGTTACCAAAAAGGCGATTAAAGCTGCCTTAAAACTGTGTGCATGCATGCAATATGTTATACACTATATTGCCAAAAGTATTGGGTCGCCCCCTTCTAATGAACAGGTTTGACAACTTTAGTAATTTCTATAAGTACAAATTTTAATGTTGAAGCATATAATGATATTCTAGGAAATTGTGTGCTTCTAATATTATAGCAACAGTTTGGACCCTTTTCTATTCTGACATGACAATGCCTCTGTGTATAAGACCAGGTTCAAAAAGAAAATGATTGATTCAGTCAGTGTGGAAGAACTTGACTGGTCTGCATAAAAATATTCCTAATCCCAGTTTAACACCTCTGGTGTGACTGTAAATGCAGACCTTGAGCCAAAAACTCATCACCAAACACCAATGACTTGTACATATATGGGTACAGTCATTTTAGACACTTCCAAAACTGTTGCAACAGAGATGGAAATACAATTTTTTAATACATGAATTATGTTCCCATCGTTGTTGCCACAGATTTGGAAGTGCATTTTTATGTTCTAAAGAAGGGGGTGTCCCAATACTTTTGTCTATATAGTGTATGTACAAGTCATTGGTGTTTGGTGATGAGTTTTTGGCTCAAGGTCTGCATTTACAGTCACACCAGAGGTGTTAAACTGGGATTAGGACTTGGTTTTATGCAGACCAGTCAAGTTCTTCCACATTGACTGAATCAATAATTTTCTTTTTGAACCTTGCCTTATACACAGAGGCGTTGTCATGTCAGAATAGAAAAGGGTCCTGTCCAAACTGTTGCTTTAATATTAGAAGCACACAATTTCCTAGAATATCATAATATGCTTTAACATTAAGATTTGTACTCATAGAAATTACTAAAGTAGTCAAAGCTGTTCATTAGGAGGCGACCCAATACTTTTGGCAAAATAGTGTATACAGGTGCATCTCAATAAATTAGAATGTCATGGAAAAGTTCATTTATTTCAGTAATTCAACTCAAATTGTGAAACTTGTGTATTAAATAAATTCAATGCACACAGACTGAAGCAGTTTAAGTCTTTGGTTCTTTTAATTGTGATGATCTAGGCTTACATTTAACAAAAACCCACTAATTCTCAACAAATTAGAATACTTCATAAGACCAATAAAAAAAAATTTTTTTTTAGTGAATTGTTGGCCTTCTGGAAAGTATGTTAATTTACTGTAGATGTACTCAATACTTGGTAGGGGCTCCTTTTGCTTTAATTACTGCCTCAATATGGTGTGGCATGGAGGTGATCAGTTTGTGGCACTGCTGAGGTGGTATGGAAGCCCAGGTTTCTTTGACAGTGGCCTTCAGGTCATCTGCATTGTTGGGTCTGGTGTCTCTCATCTTCCTCTTGACAATACCACATAGATTCTCCATGGGGTTCAGGTCAGGCGAGTTTGCTGGCCAATCAAGCACAGTAACACCATGGTCATTGAACCAGCTTTTGGTACCTTTGGCAGTGTGGGCAGGTGCCAAGTCCTCCTGGAACATGAAATCAGCATCTCCATAAAGCTTGTCAGCAGAAGGAAGCATGAAGTGCTTTAAAATTTCCTGGTAGATGGCTGCGTTGACTGTGGACTTCCGAAAACACAGTGGACCAACACCAGCAGATGACATGGCAGCCCAAATCATCACTGACTGTGGAAACTTCACACTGGACTTCAAGCAACATGGATTATGTGCCTCTCCACTCTTCCTCCAGACTCTGGGACCTTGATTTCCAAATGAAATGCAAAATTTACTTTCATCTGAAAAGAGGACTTTGGACCACTGAGCAACAGTCCAGTTCTATTTCTCCACAGCCCAGGTAAGATGCTTCTGACGTCTTCTCTGGTTCAGAAGTGGCTTGGTAGCCCTTTTCCTGAAGACGTCTGAGCATGGTGACTCTTGATGCACTGACTCCAGCTTCAGTCCACTCCTTGAGAAGCTCTCACAATTGTTTTAATCCGCTTTGCTTGACAGTATTCTCAAGCTTGCAGTCATCCCTGTTGCTTGTGCACCTTTTCCTACCCAAATTCTTCATTCTTCATTCTTCACTCCATTCAGTCAACTTTGCATTTAATATGCTTTGATACAGCACTCTGTAAACAGCCACACCTTTCAGTAATGACCTTTTGTGACTTACCCTCTTTGTGGAGGATGTCAATGTTCGTCTTCTGGATCATTGCCAAGTCAGCAGTCTACCCCATTATTGTGGTTTCAAAGAACAAGAGATGCCCAGAATTTATACTGCATTACATGTAAAGTAAAACATTTCAAAAGTTGTTTTTCAAAATTTCATAAGGGATGGTCATTAATTGAAACTCAAATGTAAATATTCTAATATTTTGAGATACTGATTTTTGATTTTCATGAGCTGTAAACTCTCATCAAATTTAAAACAAAAAAAAAACTTTTGAAATGTTTTACTTTACATGTAATGCATCTAAAATATATGAAAGTTTCACTTTTTGAAATAAGTTACAAGAAAAAATAAACTTTTTCACAACATTCTAATTTATTGAGATGCACCTGTATGCGTCACATTTAAGAACATGTCTCTGAAATGGTTTTAAAAACTGTCCTGAGGCACCCCAGCACCATCTCCCTCATCTAAAACACCCGATTCCACTCGTCCGCTCAATTAGTAGCGACTTTAAGACCTGAAGTGTGTCAGAAAAGGTAAAGAGAGTTGTGAGAAAATAAGATGCATGTGTCATGTTCAGCAGCAACAGCTTTTAAAACAATAGCAGGCAAATAAGATGATAACCAGCTGCTGTGATGTCTATTAATCCAAGAACAAAAGAAAAAACAGGAAATCAATAACTTATAGCTTTAAGGGGTTCATCTATATTTAATTTAGAATTTAGTGTTTGGTTACTATTAATTTTCTGTATATTTCTGCTGAAGGGCACAGGTAGCTAAATATGTAATTTATTATAATGGGTTTATGTGAAGATTGTTTTAAGTTCACATAAATTAGAAGTTAAGTATAATAAATGTTCAAATTGATATGTCAATTATACTGTAATGCTGAATGGCTACAGTCAATGGTTAAATATTAAGGGGATTTTTTTTTATAGAGACATCAGTAGTATTGATATCAAGTGATGCTGGCCTTCAATCATACAAAAGATGCCATTAAAGAAATATTAAAGAAATATAAATAATATATTGTCTTTATGTTGTTTGTACATTGTACATTTGAAGATTGAATGTGAAATTATAGCAATATAAAAGTATATTTAAAAACTTTAATGTTACGTGGGATTAATCGCGATTAATTTTAGAAAAAATTGCGATTTAATTTTTATTTTATTTTATTATCGATTGACAGCACTAATATATATATATATATATATATATATATATATATATATATATATATACACAAAACCCGATTCCAAAAAAGTTGGGACACTCTACAAATTGTGAATAAAAACAGAATGCAATGATGTGGAAGTTTCAAATTTCAATATTTTATTCAGAATACAACATAGATGACATATCAAATGTTTAAACTGAGAAAATGTATCATTTTAAGGGAAAAATAAGTTGATTTTAAATTTCATGGCATCAACACACCTCAAAAAAGTTGGGACAAGGCCATGTTTACCACTGTGTGGCATCCCCTCTTCTTTTTATAACAGTCTGGGGACTGAGGAGACAAGTTGCTCAAGTTTAGGAATAGGAATGTTGTCCCATTCTTGTCTAATACAGGCTCCTAGTTGCTCAACTGTCTTAGGTCTTCTTTGTCGCATCTTCCTCTTTATGATGCGCCAAATGTTTTCTATGGGTGAAAGATCTGGACTGCAGGCTGGCCATTTCAGTACCCGGATCCTTCTTCTACGCAGCCATGATGTTGTAATTGATGCAGTATGTGGTCTGGCATTGTCATGTTGGAAAATGCAAGGTCTTCCCTGAAAGAGACGACGTCTGGATGGGAGCATATGTTGTTCTAGAACTTGGATATACCTTTCAGCATTGATGGTGCCTTTCCAGATGTGTAAGCTGCCCATGCCACACGCACTCATGCAACCCCATACCATCAGAGATGCAGGCTTCTGAACTGAGCGCTGATAACAAGTTGGGTTGTCCTTGTCCTCTTTAGTCTGGATGACATGGCGTCCCAGTTTTCCAAAAAGAACTTCAAATTTTGATTCGTCTGACCACAGAACAGTTTTCCACTTTGCCACAGTCCATTTTAAATGAGCCTTGGCCCAGAGAAAACGCCTGCGCTTCTGGATCATGTTTAGATATGGCTTCTTTTTTGACCTATAGAGTTTTAGCTGGCAACGGCGAATGGCACGGTGGATTGTGTTTACCGACAATGTTTTCTGGAAGTATTCCTGAGCCCATGTTGTGATTTACATTACAGTAGCAGTCCTGTATGTGATGCAGTGCCGTCTAAGGGCCCGAAGATCACGGCATCCAGTATGGTTTTCCGGCCTTGACCCTTACGCACAGAGATTGTTCCAGATTCTCTGAATCTTTGGATGATATTATGCACTGTAGATGATGATAACTTCAAACTCTTTGCAATTTTTCTCTGAGAAACTCCTTTCTGATATTGCTCCACTATTTTTCGCCGCAGCATTTGGGGAATTGGTGATCCTCTTCCCATCTTGACTTCTGAGAGACACTGCCACTCTGAGAGGCTCTTTTTATACCCAATCATGTTGCCAATTGACCTAATAAGTTGCAAATTGGTCCTCCAGCTGTTCCTTATATGTACATTTAACTTTTCCGGCCTCTTATTGCTACCTGTCCCAACTTTTTTGGAATGTGTAGCTCTCATGAAATCCAAAATGAGCCAATATTTGGCATGACATTTCAAAATGTCTCACTTTCAACATTTGATATGTTATCTATATTCTATTGTGAATAAAATATAAGTTTATGAGATTTGTAAATTATTGCATTCCTTTTTTATTCACAATTTGTACAGTGTCCCAACTTTTTGGGAATTGGGTTTGTATATATATATACAGTATATATCAAAAATAGGAGTTCACTCATGTTACACAGCCTGCTGCTCATAACTGCTAAAGCGTCTTTGGTGTTTCCATGTTTTCTACAAAACTGGAAATTGAGGGTGTATGATGTCATTGGTAGGCGACACATTGACACTATGGACACGGTCCGTGTTACTCGTTAAAATTGTAACGAGTGTGTATTGATATTGTTAATATGTTTGGGAATGTTTCAAATAAAAAGGAAAAATAATAAATAAATGAAGCATAAGTGCTGTTGTGGCTGCTATGCGTCACATGATGACCAACTCATGCCGCCTCAAAAATAATGTGTGCATGACGCCCCTGTCTAGCTCTTTTCTTAAAGCCACTTTCTAATTTGTGAAGCTCAAATATCTTTTGCTGCACATCATAATATATATTCTTTGGTTTGTCAAGTCTATAATACAAGGACACAGGGGAAAGCGAATATCCAAACAATATCAAACCTTTTTGTTTAAGCATGCAGAACAACCACCCAATAAAGCATTACAATAATCTAACCTTGAGATCATGAACATATGAATGAACGTTTCTGCATTTGACATTGAGAGCATAGGTCGCAATTTAGATATATTTTTGAGATTGAAAATTCAGGTTTACAAATGCTAGAAACGTGTCTTTCAAAGGAAATATTGCTATCAAATAGCACACCTAGGTGCCTGACTGATGATGATGAATTGACAGGGCAGCCATCAAGTGTTAGACAGTGTTCTAGGTTATTCCATGTGGAGGTTTTAGGTCCGATAATTAACACCTCTGTTTTTTTTTCAGAATTTAGCAGTAAGAAATTACTTGTCATCCAGTCTTTTTATATGGACTATGCCTTTCGGTAGTTTTTCAATTTGGTATGTTTCACTGGGCTGCGAAGAAATGTATAGCTGAGTATCATCAGCATAACAGTGAAAGGGTAACATGTAAAGTGTGAAAAGTAAGGTCCAAGTACTGAGCCTTGGGGTACTCCATACTGCACTTGTGATGGATATGATACCTCTTCATTCACTGCCACAAACTGATGGCGGTCAGATAAGTACGATTTGAACCATGCTAATGCACTTCCAATAATGCCAACATAATTTTCTAGTCTATTCAAAAGAATGTTGTGGTCAATAGTGTCAAATGCACTGCTAAGATCCAGTAGCACTAATAGAGAGATACAACCACGATCAGATGATAAGAGCAGGTTATTTGTAACTCGAAAGAGAGCAGTCTCCGTACTATGATACGGTCTAAATCCTGACTGGAAATCCTTACAGATACCATTTTTTCTCTAAGAAGGAATGTAATTGTGAGGAATACTACCTTTTCTAGTATCGTTGACAGAAAAGGGAGATTCAAGATCGGTCTGTAATTAACTAGATCTTTGTGGTCAAGTTGTGGTTTTTTAATGAGAGGCTTAATAACAGCCAATTTGAAGGTTTTGGGGACATATCCTAATGACAATGATGAATTAATAATAGCCAAAAGAGGATCTATGACTTCTGGAAGCACCTCTTTTAGTAGTTTAGATGGAATAGGGTCTAACATACATGTTGGTTTAGATTTAACAAGGTTATACAATCATTCCTCTCCTTTAGTAGAGAATGAGTGGAATTGTTCCTCAGGGGATCTATAGTGCACTATCTGATGCGATACTGTGGCTGACGGCTGCATGGTTACAATTTTATCTCTAATAGTATCGATCTTGGAAGTAAAATAGTTCATAAAGTCATTACTGCTGTGCTGTTGGGAAATGTCAACACCTGTTGATGCTTTATTTTTCGTTAATTTAACCTCTGTATTAATAACTACTGGGGGGTTGTTTGTTTTCTTCTAAAAGAGATGAAAAGTAATCAGATCTAGCAGTTTTTAAAGCTTTTCTGTAGGAGAGAGTATTTTCCCGCCAAGCAATACGAAATACCTCTAGTTTAGTTTTTCTCCAGCTGCGCTCCATTTTCCGGGCTGCTCTCTTTAGGGTGCGAGTGTGCTCATTATAACACGGTATACCAAATACTAAATATAGTGCATATTTAAGGTAGAAATACAATACATAATACCGTATTTATTAATAATATGACAATATATGTAGTTAATATTGGTCAAATGGGAGGGGGAAATCCTGCTCATACTCAGCTAGGAAAAAATAATGATAAAAGCACTAATGTTAATTTACTGAAGTGTTATTCAGGAACTGTGAATAAATTACTGCAAAATAATAATAATAATAATATCATGGCTATAATAACGTCCTCCGCTAACCTTAGATAAAGTTGGATTAATATTTTCGTACAGTACCGGTCAAAAGTTTGGACACATTAGTTGTTGTTTTTTCTAAAGATGTCTCTTATGCTCATCAAGCTATACATTTATTTGATCAAAAATAGCCTACAGAAAACAACAACAACAAAAAACAGTAATTTTGTGAAATAGAAAAGTAAAAAAAAGAAATGTATTTATATATATATAAGGATCATTGGTGTGCACCTGCCCAGCCTTCAGGATTTGTACTACTCCAGAGTGAAGAAACGGGCAGGTAACATCATCACAGACCCCTCTCACCCTGGACACGACCTGTTTGCGCTTCTCCCTTCAGGCAGACGCTACAGATCTCTGTGCACTAGAACATCTAGGCATAAAAACAGTTTTTTCCCCTATGCCATCTCCAGCCTAAACCACTAACACAAGAATTATTACCTGTGTTCTGTAATTCTCTAACCCTAATTCTTGCCTGTAAATTCCATCCCCCATCTCAAATTATTCACTCTCTCTAGAACTATGTAAATATGTATGCATAATTTTCTATACAGCTGTATATATAGAGTAAATAAGGCACAAATCTGTACATAAATCTTCTGTTCCAGATTCAGACACATTATTATTATTAAGGCTTATTTAAATGTTCTGTTCTCATGTCAGATATGTATGTATGTATGTATGTATGTATGTATGTATGTACCAAGAGCTTCTTAAAAACCACAACAAATTCCTCGTGTGTTTGCACACACTTGGCGAATAAAGCTGATTCTGATTCTGATTCTGATATATATATAATAACAGCATTTACTTAAAATAGTTTTTTTTGTGACAATACCATTCAAAAGTTTGCAATTCAATGGGTCAGTATTTTCTTAACTTTTATTTCATTTTATTTTTTTAAAGAAATTAATACTTTTATTCATAAGCATGTGTTAAGTTGATGCTTAAAATTCAGCTAACACTGAAATAAATAGATATTTTAAAGTATGGTAAAAAATAGAAAAACATTTATTTTATTTTATTTTCTTTAAAATAAAAAAAAAATGTAAGTTTGACAATATTTTAGTTCTTTCTGTATTACTGATCAAATAAATGCAGACTTGATGATCATAAGCGACTTCTTTCAAAAACATTAAAAAATAGTAATGCGTCTAAACTTTTGACTGGTACTACGCAAGTAAAACTATACACATTTTAAAATGAAATGTATAAACAAAAAGGTTAGGAATCATATTTGTTTCAAGTGCTTTTTATTGGGGGTGGAGGGGGGATCCAAATGTCTAGAACCGGCCCTGAACAACACTTTTTGATTTTTTTAAGGCTTCAAAGATAGAATTTGGAGGACATCTGCTTTACTTATATTAATGCCTAAATGTGTAAATTAGTTAAAAATAAGTAAACAGATGTATTGTTTATTTTGGCAAATCTGCTTCTTCCACACAGAAATTTCTCACAACAATCACACATTCAGCAATTCAGCAATAAATGCTGGAATATTCCCATCAGTTTACAAGTGAAGACGAGCATCAGAGCATCAGGAAGAGCTGAAATCTGCAAAGACTGAGTTTATTAAAGAGGACAGAGAGAAGATGAAAGATCCAGAACCCTGCAGAATCAAACACACTGAAGTGTAGGATATCAGAGCCCGAATCAGACAAATTTAATATTTGATCAGAACATGGTTGAAACATGAGAAGCCGAATTCCACAAACAGGAGAACAAGACAAGGTCATAAATCTGTCCACGGTACCCTGTTGCCATGAGCCTGGAGCAAGCCTAACCAGCAAGCCTTTTTCACAAAACAGCTTGCAACATTAAAACAAAAGAACACGTATTGATAATTCCAGTTCATTAAGGAGACTGTCAAATTTGGGGCAAGTAGTCAAGATTAATGGTCAACAGATGACCATCACATGGGTTCCACGCTGGAAAACCACAAGCTACAGACTTGCTTAGATTGACTACCCCCACACAAGACAAAGAGCCACACTGGAATTTCTTCGTTCACAGAGACCATCTCTCTTTCATATGCACCTAAAATCATCCTAAAAGACTTTCATTTTCATTTTTAATGAAACTAATCATTTCTATGCATTACTGCATATTATGTATGTAATCCACACATTTGACTATCCTCGTTTTAATCACTCAGTGTGAATGTCCTGCTTTTAATAAGTATTGAATAGCTTAAGCCTTAAGGGTTAATATTCATGTTTAGTATGTATGAGTTTGAAAAATCATGCTTTAAATGTTTCTTCCAATCAATTCTTTGTCAAATGTATCATAGTCTTGTTATAAAAATCACATCCAAAAGTATACTTTGCAAGAGCTTGTATAGTTCGGACATGTGACTGATCATTTAACATGTTGATTTATTGATGGGGTTGGGAAACAAAGCAACACCCCTAGCTAAGATCATTTCTAATTGTTCCTGTGGCTCAGTGGTAGAGCATTGCATTAGCAGCGCAAAAGGTTGTGGGTTCAATTCCCAGGGAACACACATACTGATATAAAATGTATAGCCTGAATGCACTGTAAGTCGCTTTGGATAAAAGTGTCTGATAAATGTAAATGTAATTGGTTAACACACCACATGGGACGGTCTGAAAGCCGAGTTTAAGACCTCAGGACACCATCATTCTATCTCTTAAATCGCTCTTAAAATGCTCTTGAATCGCACTCTTTTACTCTCTTCTAACTTCTAGCCATGCTTTTTGTCATCACTTTCTGCATTCTTTGAGCGCCATGTGTTCTGGCCTACACGCCAGCTAACACCATGATGAGAAGAAATACCACCTAGTCTCTTTACATCCGTGTATTCTTTTACTTAAGTTTCTTTTCTTTCCATTGAGTGTCCTGTTCAAAAGTTAAGTTTGCCGCAAAGTCCAGCTCCGACTGCACCCGCTTCAAACTTCAACTAGCAACGGACTCAGACCATTCGTCAGCCAACGCCCAAGACGTCACTACGAAAGACCACTGAACTGTCAGCCAACCAGCAACCTGGGAAAACCCCTTTTCTGCAAGGACAAGGAACAGAAGGGAATCCCTTAACACAAAGGCTAAAACAACTCCAGTTTTTACTGAATTGGTGCAGTTTAATACAAATTTTAGCCTCATTGAGAAACTCAGTGTGAGGGTTAAATAAGTGATTGATGTTGTTCAGGTCTATGCAATTGCACATATTGCTATAAACTTGAGATTTCATATTTTCATTCTCTCAACTCATCCTTTCCTTACTTTCTCTCTTCTGCAACGTGTGAATGCGTGTGTTCATGTGTTAGATTTATCAAATAAACCCTTGTTTATATTGAAAAGAGAAGGATCTTGTGTTTTGTGCTCACAAGTTAATGTCTTAATCTGCCGATTTGTGCTACTGTGCTATTTAATAGTGTTTTTACTATATCTTGGATTTTAATATCCAGTACAGATTTTTTTTTATACGGCATATTCAGTTAGATAATTGTGAAGTTGATCAAACATATTTAATAGTTCTCCCTATAGAAACATGGGATTTGTGCCTATAATGTTTTAAAAATCATAATTTGAAAATCAATGTACCTCATTCCTTGATGAATGAAAAAGTTTCAGAGCTGTATATATAAAATGTACTAGATGTGTAACGGAGGCCAGCGAGTAGGTGCTGTGCAAGTAAATCTCACTCCCCTGATCTCAAGCTGCAGCCATTTAGCTCAGGACCTTTAGAAATAAACACAGCATAACACTACAGTCATGGAGAGGAGAGGTTTGGAAAGGTTTTATAAACTAAAAGGGAAATGTGTATGTGATGTAAAAGCAAATTATCCAATTTTTGTACAAACCCATTCCCTTTGTAAATATAAAATCTACAAATTAGATTTTGGTGGTGTTAGACTACAGTTCAAATAGAAATAATGTCTATTATTATGTTTCATGCAATGGATGCCTGTTCCTTTTGAATACATAATGCACAAAATAGCAACATACCAATATTTTCTTCTACTCTCCTTCTCCACTTTCCAGGTCTATAGACATTGAAAGGGTATATGAAAAAAAAAACATGCCTTCAGTAGTAAATTCTGGTAAGCGTGTCCGCCTTCCACATGGGAAATCAGGGTTGAGACCCGCTCGGGGACCCGTTACAGATGTATTTATAAAACTGCATCAAAATTATCAAAATGTTAAATAGCAATTGTCTACTTTCTGCTGTTACATCAGGGTTCACGTTTATGTCTCTACACATTTCTTTTTTTTATGTGATAATGAAAATAAAACATTTGTACTTTTATTTCAGAGTTGATTGAAGAAAATGAGGAGAATGAAGAATTGAGTGAAGTTGCGGGAATAAATCATTTCAGAACTGGAGAAAAACTTTTGAGTTGCTCTCAAACTCAGAAAGTTTTGAAGAAAAGAAGAGCCAATAAATATTTCACCTGCACTCAGTGTGGAAAGAGATGGACAAGCAAATATCATCTTGAGCGTCACTTGAGAGTTCATACTGGAGAGAAACCTTACAAGTGTTCACACTGTGACCAGAGATGCAGTGTGTCAGGAGCCCTGAAAAGACATGAGATGATCCACACTGGAGAGAAACCACACACATGTGATCAGTGCGGGAAGAGTTTCACACGAAAAGGAGACCTTACGGAGCATATGAGAGTTCATACTGGAGAGAAACCTTACAAGTGTTCACACTGTGACAAGAGATTCAGTCGGTCAGGACACCTGAAAACACATGAGCGGATCCACACCGGAGAGAAACCACACACATGTGATCAATGCGGGAAAACATTTTTGACAGCTTCAGAACTGAAGAAACACCTGAGAGTTCATACAAAGGAGAAGCCACATTCATGTCATTTGTGTGGAAAGAGTTTTTCACATCTACACAATTTTAAAATACATCAGAAAATGCACACTGGTGTGAGAGAGTACATGTGCTTTGATTGTGAAAAGACTTTTACCACAGCGAGCCATTTAAAACTGCACCAGATGATTCACACTGGAGAGAAACCTTACAAGTGTTCACACTGTGACAAGAGATTCAGTCGGTCAGGAACCCTGAAAACACATGAGAGGATTCACACTGGAGAGAAACCGTATGCATGTGATCAGTGCGGGAAAACATTTTTGACAGCTTCAGAACTGAAGAAACACCTGAGAGTTCATACAAAGGAGAAACCACATTCATGTCATTTGTGTGGAAAGAGTTTTTCACATCTACACAGTTTGAAAATACATCAGAAAATACACACTGGTGTGAGAGAGTACATGTGCTTTCAGTGTGAGAAGACTTTTACTACAGCGAGCTGTTTAAAACAGCATGAGAGGATTCACACTGGAGAGAAACCTTACAAGTGTTCACACTGTGACAAGAGATTCAGTCACTCAGGACACCTGAAAACACATGAGCGGATCCACACTGGAGAGAAACCATACAAGTGTTCACTCTGTGACAAGAGATTCAGTCACTCAGGAGACCTGAAAAAACATGAGAGGATTCACACTGGAGAGAAACCGTATCACTGCACTGCATGTGGGAAGCGTTTCAATCGTTCATCTTCTCTACACAGTCATACAATAAACTATCACAGTAAGTAGATCATCTTCAGGTTTTTCAGGTCTGATGCTGCGTCATCACCAAGTGTGACACAATAATGAATCAACCAATAGAATATCATCTGGATAAATCTGTCATAACCAGACATTACAAAGAAACATTATCTAAAGTTTTCACAGTGAATAAAGTTCATCTTCAAAACCAGCAGATTCAACTGAGATTCAGATCAACTCAAAGATGGAGTTCCTCCCCAAAGAACAATGTCAAAAAGTTATATTATTGTATATCATGTTGCTTCGTGATATAAACAACATTATTGTGCTTTCTTATGAGTTTCATATTATGTTCAGTTGTCTTATAATGCATATGTGTCACTTGTAGTTTGCTTACTCTTTCGTGAAGGAAAGTAATAGTTTTTACAAACTGTTCTTGTTCAGGAAGATGAAGAAGAGACTAACACTTTTAAGAGAGACTGCGATTTATATTTTATTTTGTTCTTCATTGTGTAAGGCCTCTGCAGTAGTGTTGTTTTTGGCGGCCTGTTTGAATTTTAGTTTTAGTGTAGTCTTTGTGTGAAGCTGTCATTTTAGTTTTTATTAGTTTTAGTAACGTTCATACTCCTTTTTAGTCTAGTCAAGTTTCAGTCAACTAAAAGTCTGAGCATTTTAGTCTTATTTTAGTCAGAATTATCCATGACTATTTTAGTCTAGTTTTAGTCAAGTCAAGTCGCCTTTATTTATATAGCGCTTTTAACAATACAAATTGTCAAAGCAACTGCACAATATCAAAATAGGGGAATAGTGAGTCAATAATGTAAAATGACAAGATTAAACACTCAATTTTCAGTTAAAGGCATTTCATTATTGAATTCGGTGATGCATCGTCCAGCTCAGTTCAGTGCAAAAAGTTTCTGTTCAATTAAGTGGACGATGTCGCTGGAAATGAAGTGTCCCCAACTAAGCAAGCCAGAGGCGACAGCGGCAAGGAACCAAAACTCCATCGGTGACAGAACGGAGAAAAAAACCTTGGGAGAAACCAGGCTCAGTCGGGGGGCCAGTTCTCCTCTGGCCAGACAAACCAGCAGTTCAATTCCAACTGCTGCAAAGTCAGATTGTAAGGGCTCAACTGATTCCAGTGGTCTTTTCCCGATGGCTGTCTAGGTCCTAGTCCTCACTGGGGATCTGTCTCTGGGGCGCATCTAGGTGTCCTAGTCTCCGCTGACGGTCAGGGCTGTAGAGGTCGTCTCTAGGTGCTGATCCACCATCTGATCTGGTGACTGCAGTGACCTCGGAATAAGAAAGAAACAGACTAATATTAGCGTAGATGTCAATCTTCTTACTATGTAACAAGTACATCGTGTATTATGGGAAGTGTTCCTGGTTCCGGTTGACCTAATTAATGCAGCCTAACAATCCTTTAATGGATTTGAATAATAGATGTGTATTAGTGTGTTATGTGTACGCCAGGTTAAAGAGGTGGGTCTTTAATCTAGATTTAAACTGACAGAGTGTGTCTGCCTCCCGAACAGTGTTTGGTAGATTGTTCCAGAGTTTGGGCGCTAAATAGGAAAAAGATCTGCCGCCCGCAGTTGATTTTGATATTCTAGGTATTATCAAATGGCCAGAGTTTTGAGAACGCAGCAGCCGTGGAGGACTATAAAGCGATAAGAGCTCGCTCAAGTACTGAGGAGCTAAACCATTCAGGGCTTTATAAGTAATTAAAAAGATTTTAAAATCTATACAATGTTTAGTAGGGAGCCAGTGCAGTGTTGATAGAACCGGGCTACTGTGGTCATGCTTCCTGGTTCTAGTAAGAACTCTAGCTGCTGCATTTTGAACCATCTGTAGTTTGTTTATTAAGCGTGCAGAACAACCACCCAATAAAGCATTACAATAATCTAACCTTGAGGTCATAAACGCATTAATTAACATTTCTGCATTTGACATTGAGAGCATAGGTCTCAGTTTAGATATATTTTAAGATGAAAACATGCAGTTTTACAAATGCTAGAAACATGGCTGTCAAAGGAGAGATTGCTATCAAACAGCAGACCTAGGTTCCTGACTGATGACGAAGAATTGACAGAGCAGCCATCAAGTGTTAGACAGTGTTCTAGGTTATTACTTGTGGGGGTTTTGGGTCCGATAATTAACACCTCTGTTTTTTCAGAATTTAGCAGTAAGAAATTACTCATCATCCAGTTTTTTATATCAACTATGCATTCCATAAGTTTCTCAATTTGGTGTGTTTCACCAGGCCGTGAGGAAATATACAGCTGAGTATCATCAGCATAACAGTGCAAGCTAACCCCGTGTTTCCTAATGATATTTCCCAAGGGTTACATATAAAGTGTGAAAAGTAACGGCCCTAGTACTGAGCCGTGAGGTACTCCATACTGCACTTGTGATCGATATGATACCTCTTCATTCACTGCTATGAATTGATGACGGTCAGATAAGTATGATTTGAACCATGCTAATGCACTTCCACTAATGCCAACAAAGTTTTCTAGTCTAAGAATGTTGTGATCGATAGTGTCGAATGCAGCGCTAAGATCCAGTAAAACTAATAAAGAGATACAACCACGATCAGATGATAAAAGCAGGTCATTTGTAACTTTAATGAGAGCAGTCTCAGTACTATGATACGGTCTAAATCCTGACTGGAATTCCTCACAGATACCATTTTTCTCTAAGAAGGAATATAATTGTGAGGATACTACCTTTTCTAGTATCTTTGACAGAAAAGGGAGATTTGAGATCGGTCTGTAATTAACTACAACCCCAAATCAGAAAAAGTTGGGACAGTATGGAAAACGCAAATAAAAAAAGTAGTGATTTCTAAATTTACTTTGACTTGTATTTCATTGCAGAAAATATGAACACAAAATATTTATTGTTTTGTCTAGTCAACTTCATGTCATTTGTAAATATACATCCTTTCCTGTCATTCAGACCTGCAACACATTCCAAAAAAAGTTGGGACAGTAAAGCATTTACCACTTTGTAATGTTGCCATTCCTTTTCATAACACTTAAAAGACGTTTAGGGACTGAAGACACCAAGTGATGAAGTGTTTCAGGTGTAATTTTGTCCCATTCTTCCTGCAAACAAGTCTTAAGGTGGGCAACAGTACGGGGTCTTCGTTGTCGCATTTTGCGCTTCAAAATGCGCCACACATTCTCTATTGGAGACAGGTCGGGACTGCAGGCAGGCCAGTCAAGTACCCGTACCCTCTTCCTCCGCAGCCAGGACTTTGTAATGTGTGCAGAATGTGGTTTTGCATTGTCTTGTTGAAATATGCATGGACGTCCCTGGAAAAGATGTCTTCTTGAAGGCAGCATATTGTGCTCCAAAATCTCTATGTACTTTTCAGCATTAATGGTGCCATCACAGAAGTGCAAGCTACCTTTGCCAAGGGCACTGACACAACCCCATACCATGACAGACCCTGGCTTTTGGACTTGTTGCTGGTAACAGTCTGGATGATCCTTTTCTTCTTTGGTCCGGAGCACACGGCGTCCATTCCTCCCAAAAAATACCTGAAATACTGATTCATCTGACCACAGTACACGTTTCCACTGTGTGATGGTCCATCCCAGATGCCTCTGAGCCCAGAGAAGCCAACGGCGCTTCTGGACACTGTTAACATAGGGCTTCCTTTTGGCACAGTAAAGTTTTAACTGGCATTTGTGGATGTAACTACGTATTGTGGTTGTCCTGAGCCCATGTGGTGATATCGCTTATACAGTCAGGTCCATAAATATTGGGACATCGACACAATTCTAACATTTTTGGCTCTATACACCACCACAATGGATTTCAAATGAAACGAACAAGATGCGTTTTAACTGCAGAATGTCAGCTTTAAATTGAGGGTATTTACAACCAAATCAGGTGATCGGTGTAGGAATTACAACAGTTTGCATATGTGCCTCCCACTTGTTAAGGGACCAAAAGTAATGGGACAGAATAATAATCATAAATCAAACTTTCACTTTTTAATACTTGGTTGCAAATCCTTTGCAGTCAATTACAGCCTGAAGTCTGGAATGCATAGACATCACCAGACGCTGGGTTTCATCCCTGGTGATGCTCTGCCAGGCCTCTACTGCAACCGTCTTCAGTTTCTGCTTGTTCTTGGGGCATTTTCCCTTCAGTTTTGTCTTCAGCAAGTGAAATGCATGCTTAATCGGATTCAGGTCAGGTGATTTGGCCATTGCATAACAGTCCACTTCTTTCCCTTCAAAAACTCTTTGGTTGCTTTTGCAGTATGCTTTGGGTCATTGTCCATCTGCACTGTGAAGCGCCGTCCAATGAGTTCTGAAGCATTTGGCTGAATATGAGCAGATAATATTGCCCGAAACACTTCAGAATTAATCCTGCTGCTTTTGTCAGCAGTCACATCATCAATAAATACAAGAGAACCAGTTCCACTGGCAGCCATACATGCCCACGCCATGACACTACCACCACCATGCTTCACTGATGAGGTGGTATGCTTAGGATCATGAGCAGTTCCTTTCCTTCTCCATACACTTCTCTTCCCATCACTCTGGTACAAGTTGATCTTGGTCTCATCTGTCCATAGGCTGTTGTTCCAGAACTGTGAAGGCAAGGAACTGCTTGCCAGAACTCAATGGACGGCGCTTCACAGTGCAGATGGACAATGAACCAAAGCATACTGCAAAAGCAACCAAAGAGTTTTTGAAGGGAAAGAAGTGGACTGTTATGCAATGGCCAAGTCAATCACCTGACCTGAATCCGATTGAGCATGCATTTCACTTGCTGAAGACAAAACTGAAGGGAAAATGCCCCAAGAACAAGCAGGAACTGAAGACGGTTGCAGTAGAGGCCTGGCAGAGCATCACCAGGGATGAAACCCAGCGTCTGGTGATGTCTATGCGTTCCAGACTTCAGGCTGTAATTGACTGCAAAGGATTTGCAACCAAGTATTAAAAAGTGAAAGTTTGATTTATGATTATTATTCTGTCCCATTACTTTTGGTCCCTTAACAAGTGGGAGGCACATATGCAAACTGTTGTAATTCCTACACCGTTCACCTGATTTGGATGTAAATACCCTCAAATTAAAGCTGACAGTCTGCAGTTAAAGCACATCTTGTTAGTTTCATTTGAAATCCATTGTGGTGGTGTATAGAGCCAAAAATGTTAGAATTGTGTCCATGTCCCAATATTTATGGACCTGACTGTAGATGAATGACGATTCTTGATGCAGTGCCGCTTGAGGGATCGGAGATCACGGTTGTTCAGCTTAGGCTTGCGCCCTTGTCCTTTACGCACTGAAATTCCTCCAGATTCCTTGAATCTTTTAATTATCTTATGCACTGTTGAAGGTGAAATATCCAAATCTCTTCCTATCTTTCTTTGAGGAACATTGTTTTTAAACATTTCTTTCTCACGTATTTGTTGGCAAACTGGCGATCCTCGGCCCATCATTGCTCCTAAAGGACTAGACCTTTCTTGGATGCTGCTTTTCTACCAAATCATTATTACAATCAGCTGTTGACATCAACTGTTTCAAATCACATCATTACTTAACCAATTTACCTCATTACTAGCCCTAAATTGCTCCTGTCCCAACTTTTTTTGGAATGTGTTGCAGGTCTGAATGACAGGAAAGGATGTATATTTACAAATGACCTGGAGTTGACCAGACAAAACATTAAATATTTTGTGTTCATATTGTCTGCAATGAAATACAAGTCAAAGTAAATTTAGAAATCACTACTTTCTTTTTTTATTTGCGTTTTCCATACTGTCCCAACTTTTTCTGATTTGGGGTTGTAGATCTTTGGGGTCAAGTTGTGTTTTTTAATGAGAGGCTTAATAACAGCCAATTTGAAGGTTTTGGGGACATATCCTAATGACAATGATGAATTAATAATAGCCAAAAAGAGGATCTATGACTTCTGGAAGCACCTCTTTTAGTAGTTTAGATGGAATAGGGTCTAACATACATGTTGTTGGTTTAGATGATTTAACAAGTTTATACTATTCTTCCTCTCCTATAGTAGAGAATGAGTGGAATTGTTCGGATCTATAGTACACTATTTGATGTGATACTGTAGCTGATGGCTGCATGCTTACAATTTGATCTCTAATAGTATCGATTTTGGAAGTAAAATAGTTCATAAAGTCATTACTGCTGTGCTGTTGGGAAATGTCAACACCTGCTGATGCTTTATTTTTTTGTTAATTTTGCCACTGTATTGAATAAATACCTGGGGTTATGTTTGTATTCTTCTAAAAGAGATGAAAAGTAATCAGATCTAGCAGTTTTTAATGCTTTTCTGTAGGATAGGATACTTTCCCGCCAAGCTATAAGAAATACCTCTAGTTTTTTTTTCCTCCAGCTGCGCTCCATTTTCCGGGCTGCTCTCTTTAGGGCGCGAGTGTGTTCATTATACAACGGTGTTGGACTAATTTCCTTAATCTTCCTTAAGCGTAAAGGAGCAACCGTATCTAAAGTGCTAGAAAAGAGAGAGTCCATAGTTTCTGTTACATCATCAAGTTTTCTGTGCTGTTGGATATGCTGAGGAATTGAGATAAATCAGGAAGATTACTTGCAAAGCAGTCTTTTGTGGTAGAAGTGATGGTTCTACCATATGTAAGAAGGAGTTGAATTTACAGCTTTAGCTATATGGAGTTTACTAGATAATGATCTGATATATCATCGCATTGCTGCAGAATTTCAACACCATTAACATCAATTCCATGTGACGGTATTAAATCTAGAGTATGATTTCGACAATGAGTAGATCCTGATACGTGTTGTCAAACCCAGATAGAGTTCAGAATGTATATGAATGCTGATCCTAATGCATCTTTTTCATTATCAACATGGATATTAAAATCACAAAGATGAGACTTTGTTTCTTATCAAAAAGAACAAAACATAAACCTTGCGATTTACAGGATGTAATGTATAGCCTATAGTGAGGATTTATTCACGGATATGAACTGAAACGGATTAAGTTCCACACGTGCAGTGGTTAAAATGACACTGTATTTGTTCGGTACAATTTTCTGTACGAATAAGTGTACCATTACACCCCTAGAAAACATTTAAAACACCAAAACTGCACTTACCTGAATAATATGTGTCTGCAGGGAAAAGGCTTTTGTTGTAAATAGGGAGCTTTTCCATCATCATCTTTTTTACAGTGGTTGAAAGAGGATGCAGAGTGGGAAATAACGGATACATTTTCAGAATTTCAGTAATCCACCAATAGGAATAAGGGAAGACACAAAGCAACCAATAGCATTGTTGAATGGGCTGAGATGTGGACTACTACACATGACTATAACAGTTTATGTGTTTTTCCAAATAAAAGCCAAATGTTAACCATAAGTTTACACATTCCATGGTGTGGCATAGCCAAGCCATATATGGCTCTCATTTGTGTGCTGTCATGTGGACCATATACCTCAAAACATATTGTCATTCAAAAGAAAATTCCCTCCAATTCTAAAGCTATGGCAAAACATATATGGGGAAAGTTTAAAATGTGACAGCTATCAGCCACATTTGGCCCAAACGTTCTTGCAATCTGGGGTGTTTTGTCGCTTGTCATGTGAAGACCTATTTCTGCCATATCTTTGTTTTTCTCTTTTAGTTTTGTAAAGTCTACCACAGTATCATTTTTACTCTTGAAAAGATAAATATGGTGCATTATATCCCATTTAAGGTTTGATGCTACTGAATACAGTTTGATAGACTGGTATCCCTTCTTCCATTCATTGCAAAGTCACTTGAGTGAGTTGTGTTCAACCAACTCTCTCTGTTTCTTGCACAGAACAACATTCTGGACAACAACCAATCTGGCTTCAGAAGTGGCCACTCAACTGAGACTGCCCTACTCTCGGTTACAGAGGCCCTGAGACTGGCAAGAGCAGCTTCCAAATCCTCTGTACTCATCTTGCTGGATCTATCTGCTGCCTTTTACACAGTTAACCACCAGATCCTCATGTCCATCCTCAGAAAGATGGGCATCTCAGGAACCGCCCTCCTGTGGTTCGAGTCTTACCTCTCAGATAGGTCCTTCAGGGTGTCTTGGAGGGGTGAGGTTTCAAAGTCACAACTTCTTGCTACTGGAGTTCCTCAAGGCTCAGTGCTCGGACCACTTCTCTTCTTCATCTACATGTCGTCATTAGGATCGGTTTATTCAGAAGCATGGCTTTTCCTACCACTGCTATGCTGATGACACTCAACTCTACTTCTCATTCCAACCAGATGATCCAACGGTAACTGCTCGCATTGCAGCCTGTCTGAGTGACATTTCTAGCTGGATGATGGACCATCACCTTCAGCTCAATCTTGCTAAGACAGAACTGCTCGTGTTCTCAGCCAACCCATCACTTCACCACAACTTCTCTATACAGCTGGTTTGGTCAACCATAACTCCTTCCAGGACAGCCAGGAACCTTGGAGTTGTGATCGATGATCAGTTAAGCTTCACAGACCATATTGCTACAACGGCCCGGTCCTGCAGATTTGCCTTATACAACATTAGGAAGATTAGGCCCTTCCTGTCAGAGCAAGCCTGCACAACTCCTTGTCCAAGCTCTTGTTCTCTCCAGACTGGACTATTGTAATGCTCTCTTGGCGGGCCTCCCCGCATGTACTATCAAGCCTCTGCAACTGATCCAGAATGCAGCAGCCAGAGTGGTCTTTAATGAGCCGAAAAAAGCTCACATTACCCCTCTCTTCATCAGGTTACACTGGCTACCAATAGCCACTCGCATCAAATTCAAGGTACTGATGATTGCCTACAAGAACACAACTGGCACTGCACCAATATACCTAAACTTGCTAGTTCAAACTCATGCGCCCTCCAGAAGCTTGCGTTCTGCAAGTGAACAACGCCTTGTGGTGCCATCCCAAAGAGGTACCAAATCACTCTCACGGACCTTTTCCTGGACCGTGCCCAGCTGGTGGAATGACCTTCCGATCTCAATTCGAACAGCTGAGTCTTTAGCCATTTTCAAAAAACATCTAAAGACACATCTTTTTCGCCAGCACCTGACTAACTAATACTAACGATTACCTATTCTATTTAATAAAAAAAAAATTCCTAGCTACGTGT
Organism: Aspiorhynchus laticeps; assembly: GCA_023376895.1. Lineage (NCBI taxonomy): Eukaryota > Metazoa > Chordata > Actinopteri > Cypriniformes > Cyprinidae > Aspiorhynchus > Aspiorhynchus laticeps. The sequence goes on from CM041815.1 coordinate 3,146,681, forward strand.
ACTGTGATAGACTAACTGAGACTTGTCATGGCACTTGTATACTGTTGCTCTCTCGATGGTCTGATTGCTTCTATTGTTCTCCTCATTTGTACGTCGCTTTGGATAAAAGCGTCTGCTAAATGATTAAATGTAAATGTAAATGTAAATGTGATAGACGATGTAAATATACTTTTACTCCATATTTACTTTCTTCATCTGTGAACCAGTAAACTTTCACTTTCAAAATCACAGGTTTCTCTTTCTTATGTGATGTTTAAACAGCATAAACTGTGTTTTATCTCCTTCATATGTTTTTAGTTTAGTTTTAGTTTTGGACACAGACCGATGTCATCTGAACTACACTAACAGTTACAGAAAATAACATCGAGACAGAACTAATAATATCTGAACTCACCTGAATAGCGTTATATGCTCCACTTCTTAAACTACTTATTTCAAGCTGAAACAGCAAGGTTTTGTTCGTTGAACCCAAAGTTTTGAGGAAAAATAAAACTCGTAGGGATGGACAGTGTATACTGCTTCGTCGTCTTTTGTTTTTATTGGCAAACAGCTTTCCCACTTGATCTGGAGTGTGGAGTAAAGATCTATATTGCTATATGTATTCAATAACAATGCAATAAAACATGGTCCACTGTTTCTTCCTCTCCACAAGATTCACACTTTCCATTATTATGATATCCCTATAATGTATAAATCTTTGTTTGCCTATATATTATATTTCCCTATAATCTTTGTTTGTTTCCGAAATATAATAATATTGCCCAATATTATTATAACATCATCCATCGTTATTAAAATACAAAAAAGGACTTATAACGCTTCCTTGTGGTGTTGCATTATCCACCAAAAAAGCTTGCTGAACATGTTTTTCCCATTCTCGCCTCTATTGAGCATCCATACAAAAATTCCTTCACCCATCTGAACATTTTTCCTGATATTCCTAGTCTTTTCATTTTAATTAATAATCCCTCTTTCCACAGTAAATCATAGGCTTTTCCCACATCAAACCTCTTTATTCACTAGTGCTGGCTGCAGATAGAGTCCTAATTGTGGGTGATTTTAATATCCATGTCGATAATGAAAAAGATGCATTAGGATCAGCATTCATAGACATTCTGAACTCTATTGGGGTTAGACAACACGTTTCAGGACCTACTCATAGTCGAAATCATACTCTAGATTTAATACTGTCACATGGAATTGATGTTAGTGGTGTTGAAATTCTGCAGCAAAGCGATGATATATCAGATCATTATCTAGTCTTGTGTAAACTCCATATAGTTAAAGCTGTAAATTCTACTCCTTCTTATAAATATGGTAGAACCATCACTTCTACCACAAAAGACTGCTTTGTAAGTAATCTTCCTGATTTATCTCAATTCCTCAGCATATCCAACAGCTCAGAACAGCTTGACGATGTAACAGAAACTATGGACTCTCTCTTTTCTAGCACTTTAGATACAATTGCTCCTTTACGCTTAAGGAAGATTAAGGAAAAGAGTCCAACACCGTGGTATAATGAGCACACTCGCACTCTAAAGAGAGCAGCCCGGAAAATGGAGCGCAGCTGGAGGAAAACAAAACTAGAGGTATTTCGTTTAGCCTGGCGGGAAAGTACCCTATCCTACAGAAAAGCTTTAAAAACTGCTAGATCTGATTACTTTTCGTCTCTTTTAGAACAAAACAAACATAACCCCAGGTATTTATTCAATACAGTGGCAAAATTAACAAAAAATAAAGCATCAACAGGTGTTGACATTTCCCAACATCACAGCAGTAATGATTTTATGAACTACTTTACTTCCAAGATTGATACTATTAGAGATCAAATTGTAACCATGCAGCCGTCAGCTATATCATCACATCAAATAGTGTATTATAGATCCCCTGAGGAACAATTCCACTCATTCTCTACTATAGGAGAGGAAGAATTGTATAAACTTGTTAATTCATCTAAACCAACAACATGTATGTTAGACCCTATTCCATCTAAACTACTAAAAGAGGTGCTTCCAGAAGTCATAGATCCTCTTTTGGCTATTATTAATTCGTCATTGTCATTAGGATATGTCCCCAAAAACTTTAAATTGGCTGTTATTAAGCCTCTCATTAAAAAACCACAACTTGACCCCAAAGATCTAGTTAATTACAGACCGATCTCGAATCTCCCTTTTCTGTCAAAGATATTAGAAAAGGTTGTATCCTCACAATTATATTCCTTCTTAGAGAAAAATGATATCTGTGAGGATTTCCAGTCAGGATTTAGACCGTATCATAGTACTGAGACTGCTCTCATTAGAGTTACAAATGACCTGCTCTTATCATCTGATCGTGGTTGTATCTCTCTATTAGTTCTACTGGATCTTAGCGCTGCGTTCGACACTATCGATCACAACATTCTTTTGAATAGACTAGAAAACGTTGTTGGCATTAGTGGAAGTGCATTAGCATGGTTCAAATCGTACTTATCTGACCGCCATCAATTCGTAGCAGTGAATGAAGAGGTATCATATCGATCACAAGTGCAGTATGGAGTTCCTCAAGGCTCAGTACTAGGGCCGTTACTTTTCACGCTTTACATGTTACCCTTGGGAAATATCATTAGGAAACACGGGGTTAGCTTTCACTGTTATGCTGATGATACTCAGCTCTATATTTCTTCACGGCCTGGTGAAACACACCAAATTGAGAAACTTATGGAATGCATAGTCGATATAAAAAACTGGATGACGAGTAATTTCTTACTGCTAAATTCTGAAAAAACAGAGGTGTTACTTATCGGACCTAAAACCCCCACAAGTAATAACCTAGAACACTGTCTAACACTTGATGGCTGCTCTGTAAATTCTTCGTCATCAGTCAGGAACCTAGGTGTGCTATTTAATAGTAATCTCTCCTTTGACAGCCACGTTTCTAGCATTTGTAGAACTGCATTTTTTCATCTTAAAAATATATCTAAACTGAGACCTATGCTCTCAATGTCAAATGCAGAAATATTAATTCATGCGTTTATGACCTCAAGGTTAGATTATTGTAATGCTTTATTGGGTGGTTGTTCTGCACGCTTAATAAACAAATTACAGATGGTTCAAAATGCAGCAGCTAGAGTTCTTACTAGAACCAGGAAGTATGAGCACATTAGCCCGGTTCTGTCAACACTGCACTGGCTCCCTACTAAACATCGTATAGATTTTAAAATCTTGTTAATTACTTATAAAGCCCTGAATGGTTTAGCTCCTCAGTACTTGAGCGAGCTCTTATCACACTATAATCCTTCACGTCCACTGTGTTCTCAAAACTCTGGTTATTTGATAATACCTAGAATATCAAAATCAACTGCGGGCGGCAGATCTTTTTCCTATTTAGCGCCCAAACTCTGGAACAATCTACCAAACACTGTTCGGGAGGCAGACACACTCTGTCAGTTTAAATCTAGATTAAAGACCCACCTCTTTAACCTGGCGTACACATAACACACTAATACACTTCTATTATTCAAATCCGTTAAAGGATTGTTAGGCTGCATTAATTAGATCAACCGGAACCGGGAACACTTCCCATAACACACGATGTACTTGTTACATCGTAAAAATATGGACATCTACGCTAATATTAGTCTGTTTCTATCTTATTCTGTTTCTCAGTCCGTGTCCGGATCAGATGGTGGATTGGCGCCGGGAGATGATGACTGCGGACCAGATTGTCGGCGGAGGCCGGACCCCTGGATGAGCCCCAGTGAAGACCTCGACTTAAAATACAATAAAACAAAAAATAAAACAAATAAATAAAAATATAATAAAATACCTAACTACATAATACTATTATTGTTAGAAATTGCAACAATATTAAAATAGAAATATAATAACTTTAAAGTCTTAATTAAAACAATAAATAAAAAATAAAAAAATAATATCCTGGCCAGAGGAGAACTGGCCCCCGACTGAGCCTGGTTTCTCCCAAGGTTTTTTTTTCTCCACTCTGTCACAGAGGGAGTTTTGGTTCCTTGCCGCTGTCGCCTCTGGCTTGCTCAGTTGGGGACACTTAATTTCTAGCGATTATCGTCAATTTAATTTCATAGATATTATTTATACTAAACTTAGCTAGACAATGACATCTTTGAATTCAATAATGAGGTGCCTTTGGCTGAAAAATTGAGTGTTTGGTCTTATTGTTATACATTGCTGACACTCTATCCTCCAACTTGATACTGTTAAGTGCTTTGACACAATCTGTATTGTTAAAAGCGCTATATAAATAAAGGTGACTTGACTTGACTTGACTTGTACCTTCCTCACCTCTGATTCTAAGGATCCATTGATCCCCGACCTTTTCTAAATTCACTTTGATATTTTGATCTGAGATTCCTTGTTTCCAGATAATATGTTAATCTTTCTGTGATCATACGCTCCATTATTTTACACATGTGGGATGTCAGTGCTTTTGGTCTATAGTTATACGGATTGGAATATTTTCCTGTTTTCCTAATGGTACTATAACTGCTTTTTTTTCCCCAAATTCCTGGTAGTTTCCCTTCCTGCCAAATCATGTTATATAAATGTAAAATGAGCTCTAATGCTATACCTGACATATGGTCCAACATGGTATAGCAGATTTGATTTTTGCAGTAAGTCCTGATTTACTGATGGCCCTTTTCAATCCCCCTAACGCTAGGAGAGAGTTAATAACATCATCCCTCTCTTCTCTTTCCAACTATTCTTTATTTGCATCACTTGTTTTTTGTAGGCACACCCAGTTTACACCAATACTGCCGCTTCTAGACTAGACGGTGTATCATTTCCTTAGCAACAGCTCTTCAGTGTTCGCTTAGCGCAGCTGCCGAACTTACAGTCAAAACAATAGCAAGCATTTAGACACACAATAAAACATGATATGCTTTTTCTTGTTTAGAAAAAAAATAATATGAAAGCTTTTTTGTTTGCTGATTGGCTGCGGTCGGTTTGAATGTCAAATTTCTAAACAGTTTATTCAAAGCTCACAAATATAGCCTAATTTATAACCACGTTTCCAAATTGGGAAACTAATGATAATGATATTAAGTCCAGTCAAATCAAATATGTGCTAGCCACCACCCCTTCACACGTGTTAAAGGGGTCATATGGCGTTGCTAAAAATAACATTATTTTGTGTATTTGGCGTAATGCAATGTTTATGCGGTTTAAGGTTCAAAAAACACATTATTTTCCACATACTGTACATTATTGTTGCTCCTCTATGCCCTGCCTTTCTGAAACGTGTCGATTTTTACAAAGCTCGTCGTTCTGAGAAGCGAGGCGTGCTCTGATTGGCCAGCTATCCAGTGTGTTGTGATTGGCTGAATACCTCAAGCGTGTGACGGAAATGTTACGCCCCTCACCGTATTGTGATGCCGTGTCCCGGCGCGAAGAGACTAAGGAAACAATAAAACCCACTATAAACGAGGCATTTGTTGCATCCAGTGGGGACATAATTACTGATTATAATGACTTATACTGTCTTTTTACGCGTCACGTTGTATCGCGCCATGTAAACATTACCATGTCTGCATTTGTGTTCGGAGAAACGACAAACAACAAGCACTACTCTACACTGCTCAAAACTTACCTTTGAATAGTCAGTGGCAAATTCTTTAAATATCGAAACATACTTACAGGCTGAGAGTCAGAAGCGCTGGACTGTCCTTGCAAAGTTGGAATTGCCGCACTTTATAGAAACAGCCTTTGTGCAGCCAGCATTGTAGGCTACTCTTCCAGGTCCAGGAAACAGTCCTCCGTAAAATGCGCTACACACACTCTAATATTTGAGTTGTACTGCTCTGGAACAGTGTTGTAAATACAACTCAACCACTGATTTATAGTTGTGTCCTCTTTTGGAAGCCCAAACAAAGTACTTTCTCTTTCACAATGAAACACAGCATCTCCAGGACACGGCGCCGGCGGCAGCAACAATACTACAGTGAGAATGATAGCTCAGCCTTCTTTCTTTGCATATACGTTTGGGCGGTGTTTTGCAAATATTCCCACATCGTGATGTAGACATGTGGGGGCGTGTTTAAATGAGCCGTTTTAGGGGGGCGTGGATGAGTCTTAACTTTGATAAAGAATATCTCTTTGGGTTTTGAGACTTTATTCTTTGCAACTTCAGGGATCTTATCTATGCACAATCAGCTTGTAACTCTCCAAAGAGAAAGAACACTTGAAATCACATCATATGACCCCTTTAAACATGTGAAAATGATCTGATCATCAGTGCACAAGTATTTAAGGAAACATTCAAAAGAGTGAATCTTTATGTATCTAGTTGCATACAAGAATTTCTAAATCTGTTATATTTTTCTATGCACTTTTTTTTTAATTTATGATATTCTGTATGTAATAAAGATACAAAAATATTTGAACAAACTACAATCTTGAAATTTGTTTTTGTTCTAAATATTATAAGTGAATGTAAAATCAAAATTGACCCATGTATATTTTATTAAAGCATGGCATTCCAAAGAGAAAAAAAGCCTTTAAATGACTTTAACTTAATTCGTCCTTTTAAAAATGTTTTTAGAAATTTTGTTTTTGGCTTTTATCTGAGCATTTGTAAGATTTATTTATTCAAACACAATGTCTGTTGATCAAAGTTATATTATGCTGAATATTTTTTAATGACCAGTAATGGTGTATTTGTTAAAAGGTATTTTATTATGAATGTTTATTATTGTTTAATAATTGTTTTAATTCATGAAGTTATTTAATGAATTAGATTTACATTTCATTTATATTTATTCATCATCAGCCTATATGCTGATTGCCTAGAATCATTCAATTTGCTTTTATATTTCCTTTTTTTATTACTTTTAGAAGATTCTACAGATCATGCAACATCTTGTTCATGCTAATCTCATCTAAATATGTTATAATTTTAATTACATGCACATTATTAATAATAATGAGAGACTCCTCTCTGGAAAGTTGATCTGAAATGACAGCATCAGTAAAGGACAAAACTCTGAAATATGAAGAGATAAATGTTAGTTTAGTCCTGCTATGATACTCATCTGTTGAAATGCACACACATTTACTCTGCTGTGAACAGCTGAGGGATATTTCTTCGTCACACAGGCTCAAAGAGTAAGTGTTTATCACTTCTGTGGTCAATAATATTCAGTACAAAGTAGGCATCCATTTATTTTGGTTTTCTGAATCCTTAATGGCATGTGTAGTGTTTAGTCTTCTCTTTTTCCACTCTTTCAGCATTAAACAGAGACATGAATAAGATGTTGGCCACCTTAAGTTTAACTGCATTTCTCTGCTGCTGTGGTATAGTAAAAAAATCCTGTCTTTGTGGTCCAATATTTAAACAGAAATTACATTTTATTAGACAAAAGCAGCAGTTAAACACGTAAAGTCACACCATAATGATACCCATGCAAATCATTAGCTAATGATTAATTAAAGCAGACAACTGGAAGTTTAAAGGCATGGCTTCGACCCAATGTGGTAATTAACATATGAATTTAATTCATTAGATAATAAAATAAGTTATTAGGTAATTAATACATTGACACATTTTACTAATAAAATGTATTGATTAATTAATCTATGAAACATATAGAAGGTTAATTTGTTGCTGATGCAGTAATTGTTAATGAATGGTTTAGTTCTTGATGAGTTATACATTAGCTCATTATTATCTGTGCATTTGTTAAGCATGAATTAATGCATTTTAGTGGCACTGTATTGTAAAGTGTTAACGAAAAGTCTTCTCGGTTCAGCTCATTCTTTGGTTTGTCAGCATCTTCTGCATATTTGAACCCCTTCCAACAGTGACTGGATGATTTTGACATCCATGTTGTTTCATTGACTCAGACTATAAGGTGCAGACATTCAAGTCAAGTCACATTTATTTCTATAGCAGTATTGACAGTAATACACAAGAAAATACCAGTAAAGCTGCAGTGTTCTTCGTTTATGAAACACATTTAGCTGTAAAGCAGCTCTAAACAGACAACAGTGTCATTATTCAGCTTAATTTAGTTCAGTGTTGATTCAGTTCAGTTCAATAACAATGTGAATGTTGCAAAGTTCATTAGTTATGTGAACAAGTTTAAATGAATATTCAAACATTCATTAGTGTTCAAGAACTCAACATGGGGTTGTAAACCTATTAACTGTATGATCAGTGTGAATTTTTCTTATTTTGTGTATAAATCTTTTTATAATTTATTTATTTATTTTTCATATTTATTAAGTCACATTTATTTATATAGCACTTTACACAATACAGATTGTTTCAAAGCTGCTTGAAACAAGTAATTTCAGCTGTAAATCAGCTCTGAAGACAATAGTGTCATTATTTAATTTAATTTAATTCAGCATTAATTCAATTTAGTTCAAAAACAGTGTGAATGTTGCAAAATTCATTAGTTATGAAGGCAGTCATCCAGGTCAGTTTAGATCAAGTTTCAGAAAATATTCAAACATTTTTGTTCAAGAAGGATCCACAAACTTTGAACATAATGATTGGTGTGAATTACTCTTATTTTGTCTCAAGATCTTATTTTTAGTACTTCCCTTAAGAAGTTATTTACTTATTTCACATTTATTTATTTTGTCACATTTACTTACATATAGCACTTTGTTTAGTACAGATTGTTTCAAAGCAATTTCACATTTTAATAAACGGGGAAATGTTGCAAAGTTAATTATGAAACAAATTCAGTTTCAGCTGTGAAGCAGTGAGTCAACAGAGTGAGGATCCATTTGCAGCTTTTAATAAAAGTAAACACAGTCGTACAGGCAATGGTCAGTAAGTGGTAACAGGGTTATCAGAGATGAGACAAGGGCAGAGTAACAAGGCAAGAGGGTCAAAAGGCAGGCAGCAAACAAGCCAAAACGAGAGAAACAATCCAGGGTCAAACACAGTAATCCAATAGAGAAAGTGATAACGCTCAGAAATGTCAGCCGGGGCAAAACAAGACTCCGCGATGAGTGTGTGTGAGACAGAGGCTTAAGTAGCCCCATAAACGAGCATCAGGTGAACTAGCAATCAAAGTCAGGTACGGGGTGATGGGAAATGGTGTTCGGGGAGAAAAGTCAATCCTCGGGTGATGGCGAACTCTGGTGACGATCAGGGGGAACCACAGAGACCGGATTCGTTACAGAGCCCCCTCCCTGCGAGTGGCTCCTGAAGTGAGAAGGCAAATGACGCCGGGGTCTTCCACGAGGACGAGGGGTCGGTTTATTGACAACATTCAAATCTAAACACACTGAAGCACATTAGACTCAATCAAGCTTCCCTTCTGTGTACTATTTATAATCCATTCAAACTCATGCAAACTCATCTATCTAATATTTCTAATCTATCTATCCTAGCGATATGCTAATCATGCTAGAAACATACTAACAACATGCTAGTAGTATGCTAATCATGTTAGGAACATGCTAGCAGCTTGCTAGTAACTTGCTAATAATGCTAGCAAACATGCTAGTCACTTGTTAATCATGCCAGCAATATGCTAGTAACAGGCTAATCATGCTAGAAACATGTTATCATCTATCTAATCTATCTAAATGTTCAAATTTCAGGCTTTTACAACAGCTTTAAACTTTCAGGCTAGGCTTTCTCAACCTAAAGTTTGTCTTGACGAACATTTTTTATCTAGTTATATGCAATCTTTTTACAGTAGTGCGTTGTGGATTAGTAAATATAAAGTGAATTATGTTGTGTTCAGAGAGAGTTATTGCTCACCTGGGTTCATTCAGTTTCTCAAGAGTGCATAAATAGGGACTAAACTTTGACTTTCAACATCGCTCAACTATAGTGCTGCTGTTTGTGTTGTTATAACATTGTTGACCAGCAGTTGGTGTTGTTACTAACCTGCAGATTTCCCCTTCATCATGCCATAAAGATGATCAAAGCTGCTAAACGCCATTCAAAAGGCCTACGTCAAATATAGTCAAGATACTGGATCACAAACTTGTTTGGTTATCAGAATCTGCTCAGTTTAATAAGTCAAGAACTCTTAATAGTTGGACTGAATAGCTCTTCTCCTGCATGTTATAGTTTATAGTGTCGTTGCTTCAGTTTACTAGCGCACACCTGAACACATTAGGGAGATTTTCTTATTTGTAAAGCACCTTTTATTGCGAAATCTCTCCCTCATCAAAGGTAAACTGTTTTTAATGGATTGCATCAGCTCTAAATACACATTAAGCCGTTAAACCACATGTCAAAAATGAATGCCGTTTGTCAATTTTATTCCATCATATCAAACAACAAGCCTCCAACATTGAGCCTTGAGCAATGTTTTGCTTTAAGAGGAAGTTCACTGTAATAAACATGAATGCTTTTTGTTTTATCACACATGACATTAGAAGTGTTCATCTTTTTCTGTTTATTTAGTTGCACTGGGCTCAAACCCTCTGTCATATGACAGGAAGCCAGTCCCGGCTGATAAATAATCATAGAATGAGTATGATAATAATAATCATAGTCAGTATGATCTGTGTTTAGTCTGAACATCAAGGCATGAACTGAACACCCTGAAATGATCTTTAATAATTTGCACATTCGAGCATCACACATTTATTGTCAAATGAATGATTTTGAATTTTGTTATGTTAGGCTAAAACATTCTTCTGAAAATCTTTCAGAAAATAAATGGAAAATAATTAGTAAAACCTAATCAACTATGACTAGAGATATTAGTGGTTCAGACAAAAATGAGAGTTCAGCCATCATCTACTCAACTTGATGTCATTTCAAACCTGTATGACTTTCTTTCATCTGTGCAACATAAAAGAGGATACGATGAAAACTTTAGTTTATCCACACAGTTGAAATCAGATGGACGTCTTTAAATTGTTTGTTTATTAATCACCTCAAATATTCTTCATTACAGTCCCTCTTTAAAACAAGAGCAAAAGTTGGTGAACTTAAATCATGTTTTGTTGCTACACAAGAAAGGATCTGCTGGAAAAGGCTGCTGAGAAACGAAGCTCCACAGATTTTCCAGAGCAAACAGCAGATCACAGCTAGAGAACGTCTCAGGTTACGTATGTAACGTCTCGGTTACATGTGTAACCCTCGTTCCCTGAAGGAGGGAACGGAGACGTAACGTCAGTGTGACTGACTAATGGGATCTCGCCCGAGAGCCCAATCATCTTCGAGTGTTAACAAAACAAGCCAATGACAGTTGGCGTGCGTGTTTCGCCACGCGCACCCCGCCCCGCAGCGCGGGTATAAAAGGAGAGCGCGTGCAAACGCACATCAGTTTTTCGCTGAGGAGCCGAGACTGTGTGCCCCGGCCGTACAGCGGTGGTACAGCAACTATGGCGACGGGACGTTACGTCTCCGTTCCCTCCTTCAGGGAACGAGGGTTACACATGTAACCGAGACGTTCCCTATCAGTCAGTCACGTTCGACGTAACGTCAGTGTGACTGACTAATGGGATCCCTTGGAAAACGCCACTATTGCTGACCCCCTCCAGTGCCCTGCGGAAGCCGGCAAGTCCCCCCACACCAGTTGGGACGGAAGATAGGACAGGGCTTAGGCAGAGATGACCGACACTGCTGTTCCGTACAGTGGGTATGGATAACACTGGGAAAGCGTACTCCAAGTAGGGGAACGCTACGGAAGCCACATCCTGCGTAAAGGAGGTACCATGTGGAGAAGACATATGGACTGGCCAGGGGCAGTACTACATATGGAAGTCTCTGAGGTAGACTCAGCCAGCCTGGGGTGAGATAACTACACAGCAGAGACGGCAGAAGGTCTCTGCCAGGGAAAGACATGGGCTCACCGTGAGGGGAGCCGTACCGTGGAAGAATACACATGTGGGATCACCCAAAGGGGAATCACTACACACGGGCACCTAGCCCAGCACAAGGGCTGACCTTGGGCAAACACACGAGTGCTGGACCTGGCGTCTGGCGCTCCGCCACGCCTGACTGCCGAGGGTGCGGGAGGAACTTCAACAGGGTTCGCCGTGGGGAACTGAACTGAGAAGCAACAAAAGCGCACGTATCCGGTCCGTAGAGGGGAATGGCGCAGCAAGCGTGATTGACACCGAGCAGTGTTCCGGTGTTACTGGCCACCTGAGCCAAGTACACGGGAGGACACGGGCTCTACACGGAGATTGTAAAATCTCGCAAACGTGTTAGGTGCCGCCCAGCCGGCAGCTCTACAAATGTCTGCTATCGAGGCGCCTCGCGCCAATGCCCAAGAGGAAGCAACACCTCTTGTAGAGTGTGCTCTCACACCAAGGGGGCACGGTAAGCGCCGGGCCTGATAGGCCAAGACTATAGCCTCCACTATCCAGTGGGCAAGTCTCTGTTTGGAGACAGCCTTTCCCTTCTGCTGTCCTCTGAAGCAGACAAAGAGCTGGTCTGAGGTCCTGAAGCTCTGCGTGCGGTCCACGTAAACGCGCAAAGCGCGGACGGGACAGAGCAGAGCAATGGCTGGGTCTGCCTCCTCCCGGGGCAGCGCTTGCAAGTTCACCACCTGATCCCTAAAGGGCGTGGTGGGAACTTTGGGCACATATCCAGGCCGGGGTCTCAGGACAACGTGAGAGTGAGCCGGCCCGAATTCTAGGCACGAATCGTCGACCGAAAATGCCTGCAGGTCCCCCACCCTCTTGACCGAGGCCAATGCAGTGAGGAGCACTGTCTTTAATGACAGAAACTTAAGCTCTACTGACTGCAGAGGCTCAAAGGGCTCCTCCTTCAAGGCCGTCAGGACCGAGGGGAGATCCCAAGAGGGTACCAGATGAGGGCGCGGAGGATTTAACCTTCTCGCCCCTCTGAGGAACCTGATGACCAAGTCGTGCTTCCCCACAGACTTACCGTCTACTGCATCGTGATGTCAAGTCAAGTCACCTTTATTTATATAGCGCTTTTAACAATACAAATTGTGACAAAGCAACTGCACAATATCAAAATGGGAAAATAGTGTCAATAATGTAAAATGACAAGATTAAACACTCAATTTTCAGTTAAAGGCATTTCATTGTTGAATTCAGTGATGGCATCGTCCAGCTAAGTTCAGTTCAAAAAAAATTTTGTTCAATCAAGTCGACGATATTGCTGGAAATGAAGTGTCCCCAACTAAGCAAGCCAGAGGCGACAGCGGCAAGGAACCAAAACTCCATTGGTGACAGAACGGAGAAAAAAACCTTGGGAGAAACCAGGCTCAGTCGGGGGGCCATTTCTCCTCTGGCCAGACGACACAGCAGTTCAATTCCAACTGCTGCAAAGTCAGATTGGATGGCTCAACAGGTTCCCGAGGTCTTTTCCTGATGGCTCTCTAGGTGACGGGGTCCTCACTGGGGCTCATCTAGGTGTCCTGGTCTCCGCTGACGTTCAGGGCTGTAGTAGAGGTCGTCTCTAGGTGCTGATCCACCATCTGATCTGGTGACTGCAGTGACCTCGGAATAAGAAAGAAACAGACTAATATTAGCGTAGATGTCAATCTTTTTACGATGTAACAAGTACATCATGTGTTATGGGAAGTGTTCCCGGTGATGTGCGGCTATAGCGGCGACATACACTTTGAGGGTGGAGGGAGACAGCCTTCGCTCCAACCCATCTTGCAGGAAAGAGAGCACGACCGCGATCGGGCATCTCCGGGGTCTTCCCGGCGGGAAGAACACCAGTCGACGAACAGGTTCCACTTCAGCCTGTAAGCGTGTCTTGTAGACGGGGCTCTAGCTGAAGTGATGGTGTTTACTACCGATGGAGGTAGCCCATCTAGAACCTCCGCGTCCCGTCCAAGGACCATACGTGGAGATTCCACAAGTCTGGACGCGGGTGCCAGAGGGTGCCCCCTCTCTGAGAAAGGAGATCCCTCCTCAGAGGAACTTGCCAAGGAGGGGCTGTCGCGAGGAGCATCAGTTCTGGGAACCAAGTCCGATTGGGCCAGTACGGCGCCACCAAGAGGACCTGCTCCTCGTCCTCCCTGACCTTGCACAGGACCTGTGCGAGAAGGCTCACTGGGGGAAACGCATATTTGCGAAGGCCCCGAGGCCAGCTGTGTGCCAGTGCGTCCGTGCCGAGGGTCCCCTCGGACAGGGAGTAAAACAGCTGGCAGTGGAACGTGTCCGGGGAGGCAAACAGGTCTACCTGAGCGTCCCCGAAGCGTCTCCAAATCAGCTGGACTATCTCGGGGTGGAGTCGCCATTCTCCCGGAAGGGCGGGCTGACGTGAGAGCTCGTCGGCTGCACGATTGAGCTCGCCAGGGATATGAACGGCGCGAAGCGACCTCAGATGCTTCTGACTCCAAAGGAGGAGATGGCGGGCGAGTTGCGACAGGCGACGGGAGCGTAGACCACCTTGGTGGTTGATGTACGCAACGGTCGCAGTGTTGTCCGTACGGACCAGTACATGCTTGTCGTGTAGCAGCCCTTTGAAGCGGCGCAGAGCAAGCCATACTGCTAGCAACTCGAGGCAGTTGATATGCCACTGCAACCGGGACCCTGTCCAGAGCCCTGCAGCTGCATGCCCGTTGCACATGGCTCCCCAGCCCATGGCAGAGGCATCTGTTGATACAACAACATGCCTGGATGCTTGCCCTAGGGGAACTCCTGCCCGAAGAAAAGCAAGATCCGACCACGGGCCGAAGGTCTGACGGCAGGACGGGGTGACTGAGACCCGGTACGTGCCGCGTCGCCATGCCCATCTCGGGACCCGGTCGTGAAGCCAATGCTGAAGCGGTCTCATATGAAGCAATCCGAGCGGCGTGACAGCGGCTGCGGATGCCATATGCCCCAGGAGCCTCTGAAAGTGTTTCAGTGGAACCGCCCTCTTGCACTGGAAAGACTCCAGGCAGTTCAGCATCGACTGAGCACGCTCCACTGAGAGACGTGCTGTGAGGTTGACCGAGTCCAACTCCATAACGAGAAAAGAGATCCTCTGCACAGGGGAGAGTTTGCTCTTTTCCCAGTTGACCCGAAGCCCCAACCGGCTGAGGTGGCTGAGCACCGTGTCCCTGTGTTCGCACAACAGTGCTCGAGACTGGGCCAATATGAGCCAGTCGTCGAGGTAGTTGAGAACGCGAATGCCCGCTTCCCTTAATGGAACAAGGGCTGCCTCCACGACCTTGGTGAAGACACGAGGCGACAGGGATAGCCCGAAGGGGAGGACTTTGTACTGATATGCTCGCCCTTCGAACGCAAAGCGAAGAAACGGTCTGTGTCGAGGGAGGATCGAGACATGAAAGTACGCGTCCTTCAGGTCGATCGCTGCGAACCAATCGAACGGACGGATGCATTGAAAAATGCGTCTCTGCGTCAGCATCCTGAACGGGAGCTTGTGAAGGGCCCGGTTCAGGACGCGCAGGTCCAAGATTGGTCGTAACCCACCGCCTTTCTTGGGTACGATGAAGTACGGGCTGTAAAACCCCAACTTCATCTCGGCTGGAGGGACCGGCTCTATCGCGTCCTTCGCCAGCAGGACCGCGACTTCCGCACGCAAGAGAGGGGCATCCTTGCTCAACACAGAGGTGAACCGAACGCCCCTGAACTTGGGAGGACGCCGGGCGAACTGAATCGCGTAGCCAAGTCTGATGGTTCTCATGAGCCAGCGAGACGGCCTGGGGAGCGCTAGCCAGGCCCCTAGAGACCGTACAAGCGGGACCAGGGAAGCCACAGACGTACCCGCGGTGGGGCAGCGAAGTGGAGCACAGGGGCCCGACTCGGAAGGCAGTGCGTTCCGAAGTGGGGCCTGAGTGCGCAGTGCGACACTTACCTGGCTCCAAGGCTGAGCAGGGGGTGCGGGAGAAGGCATCGCGTCCTCGGACCGGACCCTGCTGCTCAAAGGCGAAAGGAGAGGGGGACGGGAGTGTGGAGACTGGGTCTCGTGCACTGCCATCCTCGCCCTCTTGGGACCCGGAGAAAAAGGAAACTGCTCTTTTTTTGAGGTTTTGGGTACCACTGGCTGGAGAGCCAGTGGCGGAACAGAATAAAAAGGAAACAAAAGATTCTCCACCCGGCCCTCCTCCGGGGGAAGGAGTGGTGCGGTCACCATCTCCTGAAGAGCAGGATCCAGAGACTCCGGGTCGCCCGTCTCAGGACCGCCGCTTGGCCTGGCGCTTCGCAGGTTTGGCAGGGGCAGAGACGGGCTGCGCCGCTTTCCTGCGGCCAGCTCCACGCTGTGGCCGTTGTGAAGGCTGCTGCTGAGGCCGAGCTGGAGCGGAGGTGGAGGCCGCAGGAGGGCGCGTTCGGCGACGAGCAGATGGAGGGGCTGCAGCCGGCGGTGGGGTGGAGACAGCAGCGGACCGCCGGGGCAGGATATGTCGAAACGCCTCCGTCTGCTGCTGTGCGGCGGAGAACTGTTGGGCAAAGCCCTCCACCGCTTCGCCGAATAGGCCGGCCTGGGAGATCGGGGCGTCTAAGAAACGGTGTTTGTCAGACTCCCTCATATCCGCCAAGGTCAGCCATAGGTGGCGCTCCTGGACCACCAACGTGGACATTGTCTGACCCAGGGCCCGCGCCGTGACTTTCGTCGCCCGTAGGGCGAGGTCCGTCGCTGTGCGCAGTTCCTGCAATCCAGCTGGGTCAGCACCACCCTCGTGCAACTGCTTTAACGCCTTGGCCTGGTGGACTTGCAGGAGGGCCATGGCGTGCAGGGCGGAAGCGGCCTGTCCAGCAGCACTGTAAGCCTTGGCCGTCAGAGCGGACGAGAACTTACAGGCCCTGGACGGAAGGCGTGGATTACCCCTCCAGGCGGCAGCGCCCTGCGGGCAGAGCTGCATCGCAATGGCGCGCTCAACTGGGGGGATCTCCACATACCCTTGGGCCGCCCCACCGTCGAGGGTGGTGAGGACGGAGGAGGCACTAGGCCTGTTTCGGGCAGAAAAAGGTGCCTTCCAAGACCTAGTCACCTCCTCATGCACTTCCGGGAAGAATGGAACCGGAGGCGGTTGCCGGCGATCGGCCTGCGCCCCCAGGAACCAATCGTCCAGCCTCGAGCGTTCGGGAGAAGGAGGAGGCCTCCAGTGCAGCCCGATGCTCTCAGCGGCCCGGGAAAGCATAGCAGTCAGTTCTGGATCTGACTCGGGCAACGCCACTCTTCCTGATGGAGGCAGCGCAGCCGAATCATCATCTCCAGAACCTAGCTCATCCCCCGATGCAGTGATCGACATCCTGTCATCTGCTGGAGCTCCGAACGAGATGCTGGGCCCCGCCCTGTCCGAGGACTCCACAAGCTCGTCCGGAAACCCCAGACGGTGCGATGCGCTAGAGGAGTGAGAGGCCCGCGGAGACGCACTCGACGGGGAAGCTCTCACTGTGATCCTCAAGTCACCCTGACCATGAGCCGAAGTAGCCCTCCGACCGGAGGAACTAGAACGGGGCATGACAAGGGGGATACCCCCCCGCTTGACGAGGAGGTATCTGGAGCGCAGCATCGCGATGGTCATGTTCCCACACAGAGAACATGAGTCATCCACGAGGGCTGCTTCAGCGTGCTGAAAGCCCAAGCACGAGACACAGCGATCGTGACCATCAGATGAGGCCAGGAAACGACCACATCCAGAAACACACGAGCGGGAAGCCATCTTTAAAAAGACGCCCGTCGCTCGTGGAGCTCTTTTAGAATTTGCTCTTTTTTGAAAAGAAATGCTCTTTTAGAAAAGTGCTGAAGCGCACAGGGAAGGTCGCGGCGTGACCGCAGTTGGAGAGCTGCAGCACGCCGTCAGAGAAGCAGCAGCACTGGATCGCAACCTCCGCTGACGCGCCGTAACACCAACACTGTAGGCTGTCTGTAGACACTCTCAGAGACTCGCACTGAAAGGCTTGGCTCCGAAGCGAAAAGCTGATGTGCGTTTGCACGCGCTCTCCTTTTATACCCGCGCTGCGGGGCGGGGTGCGCGTGGCGAAACACGCACGCCAACTGTCATTGGCTTGTTTTGTTAACACTCGAAGATGATTGGGCTCTCGGGCGAGATCCCATTAGTCAGTCACACTGACGTTACGTCGAACGTGACTGACTGATAGGGAACCATGGTTCCCTATCAGTCGGTCACTCCGAGTCACGTCGGGTGACCGACGAATTGGGATCTCGCTTAGAGAGACCAATCCACTACGAGTGTATCTAAACGAGCCAATGCACATTGGCATGGGATTATTGCATCCAGCTGCTGCTGATCACAGCGTGAGTATAAGTAGGCAGCAGGTGCAGCGCATTTTCAGCTTTTCGCTTCGGAGCCGAGCGGTTCATCGTTCTGCTCCTGACAAGCCTTCTACTACGGTGTCTGCAGTCAAGCACGCTCTTCCAGAGGACTCTCATGCTGGTGTTACGACGCTTCAGCGGCGGTGGTTTTTTCCTTCGAGTGGATTGCACACATCAGATTGCACTACCTCTGATTGTGTTGCAAGCGGCCATCTCCCCTGTGCGCTTCAGCACACTAAGAGAGCAATTTCTCTAAAAGAGCATTCACGGGTGGAACGTCTTTTCAAAGACGCGTCTTTTTAAAGATGTCCTTCCACCCGTGCGTTTCTGGATGCGGTCGTTACCTGGCGCCGGGTGATGGTCACGATCGCTGCCTCTCCGTGTCTGGGCATTAAGCACGCTGAGGCAGCTTTCGTGGACGAGTCATGCTCCCAGTGCGAACAGGGTCCCTGCGTTCCCCCTCGCTGCCCCACCGCGGGTACGTCGGTGGTTCCGTTGGCGCCACTTGTACAGTTTCTGGGAGCCTGGTTAGCGCTTCC
Organism: Aspiorhynchus laticeps; assembly: GCA_023376895.1. NCBI lineage: Eukaryota > Metazoa > Chordata > Actinopteri > Cypriniformes > Cyprinidae > Aspiorhynchus > Aspiorhynchus laticeps. The sequence continues at coordinate 3,165,373 of CM041815.1, forward strand.
CAGTCCGTCTTGTTGGCTCCGTCGGACCATCAGACTCGGCTATGCGATTCAGTTCGCCCGGCATCCTCCCAAGTTCAGGGGCATCCACTTCACTTCAGTGAAGGCGGTAGATGCTCCTGTCTTGCGCGCAGAGATCGCAGTCCTCCTGGTGAAGGATGCGATAGAGCCGGTCCCTCCAGCCGATATGAGGACAGGGTTCTACAGCCCCTACTTCATTGTACCCAAAAAAGGCGGTGGGTTGAGACCAATCTTGGATCTGCACGTCCTGAACCGAGCCCTTCACAAGCTTCCGTTCAAGATGCTCACGCAGAAACGTATCTTCGGATGCATCCGTCCCCAAGATTGGTTTGCAGCGATCGACCTGAAGGACGCGTACTTCCATGTGTCGATCCTTCCGCGCCACAGGCCATTCCTGCGGTTTGCGTTCGAAGGACGGGCATATCAGTACAAGGTCCTGCCCTTCGGGCTGTCCCTGTCGCCCCGTGTCTTCATGAAAGTTGCGGAGGCAGCCCTTGTTCCCATGAGAGAACAGGGTGTTCGCATTCTCAACTACCTCGACGACTGGCTCATACTGGCTCAGTCTCAGGACCAGTTGTGCGAACACAGGGACTGGGTGCTTTCACACCTCAGCCAGTTGGGCCTTCGGGTCAACTGGGAAAAGAGCAAACTCTCCCCGACGCAGAGGATCTCTTTTCTCGGTATGGAGTTGGATTCGGTCAGGCAGACAGCACGCCTCACGCAGGAACGTGCTCAGTCAGTGTTGAACTGCTTGAATACGTTCAAGAGCAGGACAGCGGTCCCACTGAAACAATTTCAGAGGCTCATGGGGCATATGGCAGCTACGGCGGCAGTTACGCCGTTGGGGTTGCTTCATATGAGACCGCTTCAACATTGGCTTCATGGCCGAATCCCGAGGTGGGCGTGGCAACACGGCACTCACCGGCTCCAAGTCACACCGGCCTGCCGCCAAACCCTCACCCCGTGGTCAGACCTTTCGTTCCTTCGGGCAGGAGTGCCCCTGGAACAGGTCTCCAGGCATGCTGTGGTTTACACGGATGCCTCCACCACTAGCTGGGGTGCCACGTTCAACGGGCTTGCAGTGTTGGGGGTTTGGACGGGCCCCCAACTGCACTGGCACATCAATTGCCTAGAGTTACTGGCAGTACGCCTGGCCTTGATCCGCCTCAAGAGCCGCCTACGAGGCGAGCACGTACTGGTCCGCACGGACAACACTGCGACCGTTGCGTACATCAACCGACAAGGTGGTCTACGCTCCCGTCGCATGTCGCAACTCGCCCGCCACCTCCTCCTCTGGAGTCAGAAGCATCTGAGGTCGCTTCGTGCCATTCACATTCCGGGCTTGCTCAACCGGGCAGCCGACGAGCTGTCACGAGCTGCGCTCCCCGGAGAGTGGAGACTCCATCCCCAGACGGTCCAGCTGATGTGGAGACGTTTCGGGCCAGCTCAGGTAGACCTGTTTGCATCCCTAGAAACCTCTCATTGCCAGTTGTTTTTCTCGCTGACCGAGGGCACACTCGGCACGGATGCACTGGCAAACAGCTGGCCGCGGGGCCTTCGCAAGTATGCGTTCCCCCCAGTGAGCCTTCTCGCACAGACACTGTGCAAGATCAAGGAGGACGAGGAGCAGGTCTTGCTCGTGGCGCCGTATTGGCCCACTCGGACTTGGTTCCCAGAACTGATGCTCCTCGTGACAGCCCCTCCTTGGCAGATTCCTCTGAGGAAGGATCTACTGACTCAGAGACAGGGCACCTTATGGCAACCGCGTCCAGACCTCTGGAAACTTCATGTCTGGTCCCTGGACGGGACGCGGAGGTTCTAGGTGACCTACCCCAAGGGGTAGTTGACACCATCACTTCAGCGAGAGCGCCGTACGGTGTCAACTACCCCTTGGCCACGAGCTACGAGACATGCTTACGCCTTGAAGTGGAACCTGTTCGTCGAGTGGTGCTCTTCTCACCAAGAAGACCCCCGGAAGCGCCCGATCAGAGACGTGCTGTCCTTTCTGCAGCAAGGGCTGGAGCGAAGGCTGTCTCCCTCCACCCTTAAAGTCTATGTGGCTGCAATTGCTGCTAACCATGACCCCGTGAACGGGAGGTCGCTGGGGAAGCATGACCTGGTCATCAGGTTCCTTAGGGGGGCGAGAAGATTAAATCCTCCGCGGCCCCCCTCTATACCTTCTTGGGACCTGTCTCTAGTGCTCACAGCGCTACAGCAGGGCCCATTTGAGCCTTTGCAAACAGTTGAGCTGAAGTTTCTTTCAATGAAGACTCTGCTCCTGCTCGCATTGGCCTCCATCAAGAGGGTAGGGGACCTGCACGCATTTTCGGTCGACGATTCGTGCCTAGAGTTTGGACCGGCTGACTCCCAGGTAATCCTGAGGCCCCGGCCCGGCTATGTGCCCAAGGTTCCCACCACTCCCTTCAGGGACCAGGTGGTGAGCCTGCAAGCGCTGCCCTCGGAGGAGGCAGACCCAGCCCTAGCTTTGCTTTGTCCCGTCCGAGCAGTGAGATGCTATGTTGACAGGACGCAAAGCTTCAGGAACTCAGACCAGCTCTTTATCTGTCACGGAGGCCGGCAGAAGGGGAATGCCGTCGCCAAGCAGAGGATGGCCCACTGGATAGTGGATGCCATCACCCTGGCTTATCAGGCACGGGGTGTGCCTTGCCCGTTCAGGTTGAGAGCCCACTCTACTAGAAGTGTTGCTTCTTCCTGGGCGTTGGCTCGTGGCGCCTCGCTGGCAGATCGCTAGATTCTATATCCTTCGTGTGGAACCGGTCTCCTCCTGTGTTCTCACCTCAAATGGGTAGAAGCACTGAGAGGCTCCGGTTTCGGGTCGGCTTGCTGAAACTACTCCAGAGAGTCCATACAGTAGACCCTGCAGAGCTCCTCCATCCCCTCGGCAGCCAGACGTGGCGGAGCGTCCGGCGCCAGGCCCTCACTCGGTGAATCCGTGAGAACCGGTAGAGGGCTGGGGTCCATATGTGAGACCTAATTGGATCCCATATGTGTAAAGTCCACGGTATAGCCTCAGAGCCCGTGTTCCCCGGCAGACATTCTGCTAAGAGGCTACAATCACCTCTAATCTTCCATATCCACCTAATCGGTTGTTCATATGCGTAAGTGCTTCTGAACCTCCTTCGGGGAAGGTTGGGCTTCCGCAGCGTTCCTGTTCCAAGTGGAACGGGTACGTTTCCCAGTGTTATCCAGTCTTACTGAGTGGGTAGTGCAATAGCAACAGTAGCTGGTCTTCTTGTGAAGCTCTGACCTGTGCCAAAAAGTAAGGGCGCAGGAGGCTTCCACAAGGCACTGGAAGGGGCAGTATCCGTGGCCTTTTGGTAGGGATCCCAATTCGTCAGTCACCCGACGTGACTCGGAGTGACCGACTGATAGGGAACGTCTCGGTTACATATGTAACCCTCGTTCCCTGAAGGAGGGAACGGAGACGTCACGTCCCGTCGCCACGGCTACTGTACCACCGCTGAGCGGCCGGGTCACCGGCTCGGCTCCTCAGCGAAAACCTGAATATGTGCTGCACCTGCTGCCTACTTATACTCACGCTGTGATCAACAGCAGCTGGATGCAATAATCGCATGCCAATATGCATTGGCTCGTTTAGATACACTTGTAGTGGATTGGTCTCTCTAAGCGAGATCCCAATTCGTCGGTCACCCGACGTGATGTCTCCGTTCCCTCCTTCAGGGAATGAGGGTTACATACGTAACCGAGACGTTCCCTGAGAGTAGGGAACGAGACACTGCGTCCTCTAGGGGTCGCTATGGGGAACAGAATACCCACGCCACCATGCTGAGGGGAGTGCAAGCCAGGAAAAAGAGGCGAGCACTAAGTACCAACTCTACACGGCTAAGGGAGTTGCCCCTGGGACGGTTAGACGTCTGTCAGTGACATTATCCCCTACGGCCAAAAACCTTAGCTGCATACCTTGAAACGTACCTGTTAAGGGCCGGGAATCCCGGACCCAGAGTAGAGCTTGAAGGCTTAGAATCATAAGAAAGATTCCTTTAAGGGGATACGGCCAAGCACTAATAGTAGCTAGGTCCTGGCCTGTCACCCAGGGGCTACTGCTTGCTCTGCATGAGCTAAAATGAGGGAACTGTCTCAACAGACCCTTGGTAGCAACACCCTGTTCAAGTCAGTATCACCCGAGCTCTGGGGAGCGGAGAACCTAAATCTCAGCATGAGAGGGAACTCAGACGCTTCAGAAGGGAGTGGCATGCTATATGTGACCCTCTATGGTGAGGGGAGCAATGCTACCTCGACCGACAAGGAGAGCAATGTAACAGGGAGGCAGAGAGAGGCCTAGCAACCTGAGGTCGCTGAATCACAGTTCTCGTGATCTAATTTGTCTTTTAAGCCCAAAGCATTGGGAAAAATAGGTAGAGTGGGGCCCAAGGCGAAACTGGGGCCTGACCAACTCAAAGAAAAGGCACGAAGCCGCAGCGTGTAACCTTTACCGTACAGGATTTTAGAAAGAACGCAAAACACTTGATGTGCGATCTTACCACAACGTGGATTTTTAGAAAGTGCCCAGAGACTTAGATTGTGCACTTTCCATAACATGGATTTAAACTGTTCTAGGGAGCCGCAAAGTGAGCAACTTAACAGGGAGGCCTAAAGAGGCCTAACAACCTGAAGCTGCTGACTGACAGCTCTGGAGGAGTCACAGTGCTCGGAAGGGAATAGCGTTGCTCATAGGTGACCCTCTATGGTGAGGGGAGCGATGCTATCTCGACCGACAAGGAGAGCAACCTACCTGAGGACGCTGAATCACAGCACTCGGCAGGGAGCAGTGTGCTCATAAACGACCCTCTATGATGAGGGGCTTTATGCTCTATACATGGGTAGAGTGGGGCCCAAGGTGAAAACTGGGGCCTGACCAACTCAAAGGAAGAGCACGAAGCCGCAGCGCGTAACTCCTACCGTACAGGATTTTTAGGAAAGAACGCAAAACACTTTATGTGCGATCTTACCACAACGTGGGTTTTAAAAAAGTGCACAGAGACTTAGCGTGCACACTTACCATATGCTGTCAGAGCTCTGGGGAGCGGAGAACTTAACTCTCAGCATGAGAGGGAACTCAATCGCTCAGAAGGGAGCGGCATGCTCATAGGTGACCCTCTATGGTGAGGGGAGCAATGCTGGCTCGACCAACCAGGAGAGCATGAGGCTGCTGTGACAGCTCCAGAGATCGGGGAACTCAACTCTCAAACGAGAGGGAACCCAGACGCTCAGAAGGGAGCGGCATGCTCATAGGTGACACTCTATGGTGAGGGGAGCAATGTTAGCCACTACCTGAAACCTCAGTAGCCCTCCAGTAGCCACAATCCTAGCAGGGGAACACTCTAGGCAAGAGCTCAGGGAGATGCTACTTAAAACCCCCGAGAGGGGAGCAGTCCCTGAGCTAGTATATAGATATTCTCAGATAGCCATGCACCTTCCTCAAAAGGCGGTGTCCCCTGTCCAGAATGATATTTTAAAAAGACCCCCAGGTCCTGGAATTGCAGTGCTGGGGACCTGCTGACCAAGGAGGCTCCACAGAGACCTACGGCTGGGCCACACGATCCAGGGGTCCCCCATCCCAGCCTGGATCTGGTATCGACGAGTGAGGTCATCACTGCACTGAGTCGAAAGAAACAGGTAAACACAAAAACCGACAGGTTTCCCAGAAATACTGCAAAGAATGTTTACACACCGTAGAACTGGATCGTACTCACACATCCATGGTTCCTGCGCATGAGACCAGTCCCGGAGGCGAAGTCCGAAGAGTCAAGTCCGGACCATCAGTAAGGTAGTTTCTATGAAACATAGAACTTAACCAAAACATCATAAGTCCAGCATAGAGACTGCAATGTGTTTCAAGCGCAGATTCTAGGTTCCCACCTAACCCCGGTCAGGTGGAGTAACCCGTGGTTGCAGGGGAATTAGAGAGGGGAAGATGAGGGCCGATGCAGTGCCCCCCCTGAGGGAAAGGAGTAGATGTTTCACTCACCCTGGTCCGGACGAGAGCATTGCGAACGCTTCGTCTGGATCACCTCCCTCAGGTCTTGCCTACCTCTCTTTGACCCGCGCCTCCATCTAGCCCTACCCGCAGGCGGGGAAGGGGCACGGGCCGCGACACTAGCCCTCTGTGCCTATCTCTGATCCTCAGACGGAGATGGGTCAGGACCCCTGCGTTGTTCGGGCTCAGACCTGGACCTTCTAGGAATGAAGGATTTGAAGGCCGCTGAGCGCGCCTTCGCCTCCTTAAACTTCTCAACCACCGTCTCGACGGAGGTACCGAAAAGCTCAGAAGGCGAAACCGGAGCAGAAAACCCCTCTCTTTCTTCCCGATATCTGCCAGGTTCACCCATACCCCCTTTCCACCAGCAGGAACCAGGTGCTAGTTCAGAGCCAGTGCTACTGCCAGTTCTTAGTTGGTTCGACTGGCGAGCCCTTTAAGAACCGGTTGCTTTTCCACAGGCTAGAGAGCCAATACAGAGCCAGGACTTACGTCACTGAATATGTTTCATGTTTCGTTTCACTAGCGCGGCCGTGGCAGCGCCAAACACAACAGACTTGTTCGAGGTGCATCGCGCCACTCAGATCGATCGGCACACAACACACTAAAGCACCGCGAGAGCGATCCAAAAGCATAAAGAGCCGTCAGCTTTCCAGTCTCTCCCGCAGCACCCCGATGCCTCGCACCCAACGGTCCGCGTAGCGCCGATCCATCCCGAACAAGCCTAAACAAACTATCAACAATGGCGGACGTTGTGTTGTTATTGACGTTCATGGCTTTGCAAATCTACATCGGCATCCAAACACGGCGAATCCTACGTGTCCGTGTTTAGCTGCTATTTCAAATATGGCGGTCCACAGTTTCTTTCGTCTTGTTGTTCACGGTAACCCCGCCCCCAGCCCCTGATGTAAGTGGTTCTTCCTTCTAGCCCAGCAATGTCTTGGTGCTACTTACGAACTGCTTTTGCTGGTTCGGAGCTGGTGCTTTGGGTGTCGAAAGACAAAGAACCGGTTTGAAACTAGGCTCTGGCTCCGAACCAGCACTGGAACTGCCTTGGTGGAAAAGGGGTACCACAGATGTCTCTCCGTTACCACCATGGCCGCCATAGACCAGCCCATAGCAGTGGCGGCCTGCTTAGTGGCACGGAGTGCCAAATCCGTGGTGCGGCGCAGCTCAGCCACCTCATCAGGTGACAAGCCCTGACCCTTATCCAAGTCTTTCAGCAGATCAACCTGGTAAGCCTGAAGCACCGCCATCGTGTGCAACGAAGCGACAGCCTGACCTGCTGCTGCGTATGCCTTGCCATTTAAGCGAGATGTTACCTGAAGGGGCTTAGATGGCAAGGAGGGAGCCTTAACCCTAAGGGGACGGCTGTATCGCCGGCGATACCAACTCGTTTTTTTTAAGACCAGTGCAAAAGACATTAAAAATACTCCATCGATTTTGTTCATACAGATAAGTGTTATACATCAATTGAAACTTTGAAGTGTCTATTTTTTTTGTGTACACTCACGAATACAACAAAACTTTGTGGTTTTGAAAAAAAAAAAGAAAACAAACAGGATGCGCTCTTTGTCTTCTCCATCTCCGCGAGCTGCTCTTCAAAATACGTCACTAAAATGAACTGTAACTCAGCGAAAACTCAACACACGGACATGGGAGTTATATCTATAGAACGCTGGAAGTGTCTACTTTGAAATGAAGTAAGTCTTATCAAAAACAAACATTCTGTGATGAAGTAATCCGTATGAAACCAACACGATGTTCAGTCTGTCCCGTCTAACTCATTATTATATACCCCCTCATAACCCCCTCGCGTTCATATGTAAATAACCACATGTGCCGCGTGCTCGGGGAGACGCCCAACATAAACAAAGCCAGATCGTTCCTTGCGCTAACATTACTGTTCATTTCTGGAAGAAGACACGCTGAATAAAAGCTGTATTTGCCTCAAAATAAGAGCAAGATTTCATCCAGAAGAGAAGAGCGATCTGATGAGTAAGTAATGTTTCTTTTTTTGCATTAGTTAACGTGTTATTGTGACTCAAATTTGAACACGTTTATTTTTTTTCCCAAACGACAACATTATGAATGCTACAATGTTTAGAAAAATGTTTAATGTTCACAAATGGATTTAATAGCGTGCTAAACGATAATAATTAGTTTCTCAGATATAAAATATCCTTTTTTATAGTACAAAGTACATCTTTTGTAGTACAAAGCCATACATACTAGGCTATATGACTACAAAATCATAGTTCGTTTTTTCTAAAGAATAATAATTAGTTTCTCAGATATAAAATGTATTTTTTTTTTGTTTACGATAGTACAAAGCATGTGTGAGTCTATAAAACATATATATAAAAAGATGCTCCTGATATTAACATGCTCACAAATGTTTTTTTTTTTTTGGTTGTTTGTATTTTATTGAATCAGATACCTGCAACACAGATGAATCCTGATGACTTTCTTCAAACTGTTTTCCTCTGAGAGTTCTGTACCAACATCAGATGTCCAACTACTGATATTATATGGTAAAACAAGCTCCTTGACCACTGATTATGTTGTTTTTTTTCTTCTTGAATCCATGGAAAGTAGCAGAAACACTTAACTAACACACGTAAATATCAGGCATGATTTACTTGTCACTTGTTGAACAGAATCTGTTGCAGGAATGACTCAAAGTCTGTTCACATCTCTGTGGTTAGAGCAGTGTGCACAATAATGTGTCTTTGACCTTCATTATGTATGTTTTGATTATACGGTGTTGTAAATAAAATACAAATAATAATAAAAAAAAAATTGTTCAATCTCCTCACATTCTCTCTTACCTGCCTCAAAGTCACTGTCACACTGATGGGCCATTAGCAGCTTTAGAGGAGGGCCCTTTGTGTCTCAGGTGAGAATCACTTAATATTGAAGGACATTGTCACTCCCTCGCATACAGGCTTTCAATCACAATACATGTCTTAACATTTTTTAATCAATATATTGTTTTCTGTAAATGAGTAAGCAGAATGATTCTCACTTAATTGTGAAGTAAATATTCTAGCCGACAAGACTGATTACACAAAAGTCTTATTCAGGACTATTTAGTGTGGGTTTTATGGCCTTATTTCAGCTACATTTTTTTTCCCCAAAAACTTACTAACCATGCATAATATTTTTTTTCTAAAAAAATACAAACATGTACATCCATCTTGGTCATATAATATTGTAGCAAAGTTTGTGCTGAATACAAAAACAAATACATGTTGGTCATTAGTATGTTATAAGTAGCTGAAATAAGCACAAATATCAGGACATGTCAAAACCTCTCAAGGGCCCCAAAATCCCCTCAGACCCCAGAGGATGTCTCGCCCACGGAGAGATAGCTGGCCAGCGTCTCTTCCACAGGGGGCATCCTCTCATAGCCGTTTTCAGGCATCCCCTCCATGTTAGCATAACTGGTATGCTGTAACCTGTGTATGCGAGCAGAAAACGTCTTTTTCCATTTCCTCTCAACCTCCGCATGGAGATCTGGAAGAAATGGAAGGCTCACTCGAGGTGGGGGACTATGGCCAGAAAGATAACGCTCATCGAGGCGCCATCATTTTGGCCCGCTTCCACGGCAAGTCAAGCCTCGCCGTGGTGTGTTCCATAACCTCCAGTAACTCGTCATACGCAGGGCAGGAGGATTGAGCATCAGCTTCTTCGCCCTCAGACATCTCCCGCTCTTCCTGGGCATAACCTAGCTGAGCACCAGCCGCTGGATCAGATGATGTAAGCGAGATCACATCATCATCATCCAGCAGCTCACCCTCGTTCGCGGCCGACGAGCGCGAGAAGGAAAGCCTCCTCTCTAACTCATCAGCGAGCTCCGCCTGTGAGCCCCACGAGATCATTCCCCTCCGTGCCTCGGCAACAGTGGGTCTTGAACCGCGGGAAGCAGACGGCTGCCCCTCCTTCCTCGAAAAGAGAGACAGACGAGAGCGGAGCTTTCTCATAGAGAAACACTCACAGTGCACGCAGATTGCTCCCTCGAGAACATCGTGTGCGTGCTCCTCGCCCAAACAAAAGACGCAAAGATCGTGTGTGTCATCAGGTGTCAAATAACGAGGACACGGATGCACACATCTCTTAAACGCCTTGCTAGTACTCGCCATAGTAAGAGTAGAAAATTGTTCTTACCATTAGAATGCACGCTTCAAACAAAACAGTAAGTGAAGATGAAGAAGAGGATGACGTATTTTCCCGGTGCCCCTTTATACTGTGGTTCGCGCCGGTAGTGACGTCATAGGCTGTCGCCGGCCAACAGGTGGTGTTTTTGTATGTATGCTTCAGACACGGGTCACGCTGACGGCGTTCCCCATAGCGACCCCTAGAGGACGCAGTTCGAAGTTCCCTCGAAAGGGAACTTGATTTATTTAGCTCATGTTTTCAAGTAGCCAGTGTCTCTGTGACGGGGAACACAGAGACTGTGATTGCAGTAGCGGTTAGGACGTGTTATTGTGTGATTGAGATTGCCTTCTGTATCTTCTCCATTCTGTTCAGAGTCAAAGAGTGAAGAAAACTCCTTATTCATCACCGTCAGGCCCTTCGGCAGATTATTGCACATTTCTCTGACAGAAGATCTATGAGTCATTCTTCTGTTCTTGTTTCACGCATAGACAGAGTTTGAGTCACATATAACGTGCATCTGTAAACACATTTATAATGAGAAGTGATTATTAATCTGTCCACAAAAAAAGAGAAGCGTTTCTGATCAAATAAATCAAGCAAAGAAATTAAGACAGCTATAAATATTAGTATTGTGACTTTACCGTTGTGCTCTAAAATAAAAAGCATTTAATAATAATCATTTTAGATTACAACAGGGTTGTTATATTTCTTTACTGACTTGTTATAATTTAAATAATAATTAATAATTTAGTTATCACTATTAATAATAATACAAATATTACAGTACAATAGGATTATTGCAAACATAAAATTCCTTTAATGATTTATTATAATTTAAATAATTATTATTTTGGTTATTACTATTATTGAATATTCAATTTTTATTTTACAGTACAATAGGTTTATTGCAATTACAAAATGTCTTTATGAATTTCTTATACTTTAAATAATAAACTAAAATTCATATTTTGCTCATTATTATTTTGCTCATTTTTATTGAATCTTTACCTTACTTTCACTCTGTTGTTTAAAGTGATAATATATAACTTAATTCCCACCATATTTCTGATATTATCTATCAAACTAATTTGATCGCTCGCTTTTAAAACCGCGAGTGCAGCGCGTTAGCATTCGCTAGCCGGTTAGCTTGTCACTCGCGGTTCCATTCGCGTTGCTATTCGCGCCTATTATTGTTTTCTTTTTAATCGCTCTGTTTTCACTTCTCTCTCGCTCCGTTTTTCACGAGTTCATCAAACAACAGTGGTAAGTGGTAAGTGGAGTGGTAAGTGGTAAGTTAAGTTGGTATCATTCATCAATCACGGTGAGTAATGGCTTCTTCTCCTGCTATTGTTATTTGCACAGTCTGCCACATGTATAGTTTATCTCTCTCTGTCAGCGATGAGGGATTCACATGTGATAAATGCAGGGAAATAGTTAGGCTGACAGAGAAGGTTTTAGAACTAGAGACACGCATCCAAACTTTAGTTGAGGACAGTAAGACTGTGAGGGCTGTAGACAGTGCTTTGGATGTGATTAGCTCAGGGATTCCTGTACATGGTTCGGTTCCGGCATTAGTGCCCCCGCAGCAGGGCAACTGGGTGACTGTGAGGCAGCATAGTCGCGGGTCAAAACACCGCTCTTCCGTTCCGATCAGAACATCAAACAGGTTCTCCCCCACTCAGTGATGCACCCACTGAGAAACCTGGTGAAAGTGCTCTAGTTATTGGCGATTCTATTGTACGGAATGTGAAAATAGAGACACCAGCCACCATAGTCCATTGTTTACCGGGAGCCAGAGCGCCTGACATCTTGGCAAATTTAAAAGTGCTGGCTAATGCTAAACGTAAATTCAGTAAGATTGTTATCCACGCCGGCGCTAATGATGTTCGACTTCGCCAGTCGGAGATCACTAAAAATAATGTTAAAGAGGTGTGTGAACTTGCAAGTACGATGTCAGACACTGTAATATCTCTGGCCCGCTCCCTGCTTACCGGGGTGATGAGATTCATAGCAGACTCTCATCATTAAATGGCTGGATGTCTAAGTGGTGCCCGCAAAACAACATAGGTTTTATAGACAATTGGACGAGTTTTTGGGGCAGACCTGACCTGTTGAAAAGAGATGGTGTTCATCCCTCCTGGGGTGGTGCCGCTCTTCTCTCTAGAAATTTGGCACATAGTCTTAGAGTTCATACTTGACTAACTGGAGCCCAGGTCAGGAAGCAGACAGACTGGCTAAACCGACCGTCTGCTAGCTGCCTCACGTCACAGAAGTCAGTTAATTCTCAGCACATAGAGACTCCTTCACCTAGATATCACACTATAGAGATTGTGTCTGTTCCCCGAACTAGAAAATACAGAAAACGTCCAAACCAATTTACGAGTAACCATTTAATTGATGTTCAACAAATAAACAATGTTTACAACACACAGAAACAATTGATAAAACTTGGTTTACTGAATATCAGGTCCCTTTGTACAAAAGCACTTTTTGTAAATGATTTGATTAATGATCATAACCTAGATTTGCTCTGTTTGACAGAAACATGGCTAAAACCAGATGAATACATTGTTTTAAATGAGTCCACCCCCCAAGATTACTGTTACAAAAATGAGCCGCGTCCAAAAGGCAAAGGGGGAGGTGTTGCTACAATTTATAACAATATTCTCAGTATTTCTCAGAAGACAGGCTTTAAGTATAACTCCTTTGAAGTAATGGTGCTTCATATAAAATTATCTAGAGAAAAAAGTATTAATGATAAATCCTCCGTAACAATTGTACTGGCTACTGTATACAGGCCACCAGGGCACCATACAGACTTTATTAAAGAATTTGCTGATTTTCTATCAGAGTTAGTGCTGGCTGCAGATAGAGTCCTAATTGTGGGTGATTTTAATATCCATGTCGATAATGAAAAAGATGCATTAGGATCAGCATTCATAGACATTCTGAACTCTATTGGAGTTAGACAACACGTTTCAGGACCTACTCATAGTCGAAATCATACTCTAGATTTAATACTGTCACATGGAATTGATGTTAGTGGTGTTGAAATTCTGCAGCAAAGCGATGATATATCAGATCATTATCTAGTCTTGTGTAAACTCCATATAGTTAAAGCTGTAAATTCTACTCCTTCTTATAAATATGGTAGAACCATCACTTCTACCACAAAAGACTGCTTTGTAAGTAATCTTCCTGATTTATCTCAATTCCTCAGCATATCCAACAGCTCAGAACAGCTTGACGATGTAACAGAAACTATGGACTCTCTCTTTTCTAGCACTTTAGATACAATTGCTCCTTTATGCTTAAGGAAGATTAAGGAAAAGAGTCCAACACCGTGGTATAATGAGCACACTCGCACTCTAAAGAGAGCAGCCCGGAAAATGGAGCGCAGCTGGAGGAAAACAAAACTAGAGGTATTTCGTTTAGCCTGGCGGGAAAGTACCCTATCCTACAGAAAAGCTTTAAAAACTGCTAGATCTGATTACTTTTCGTCTCTTTTAGAACAAAACAAACATAACCCCAGGTATTTATTCAATACAGTGGCAAAATTAACAAAAAATAAAGCATCAACAGGTGTTGACATTTCCCAACATCACAGCAGTAATGATTTTATGAACTACTTTACTTCCAAGATTGATACTATTAGAGATCAAATTGTAACCATGCAGCCGTCAGCTATATCATCACATCAAATAGTGTATTATAGATCCCCTGAGGAACAATTCCACTCATTCTCTACTATAGGAGAGGAAGAATTGTATAAACTTGTTAATTCATCTAAACCAACAACATGTATGTTAGACCCTATTCCATCTAAACTACTAAAAGAGGTGCTTCCAGAAGTCATAGATCCTCTTTTGGCTATTATTAATTCGTCATTGTCATTAGGATATGTCCCCAAAAACTTTAAATTGGCTGTTATTAAGCCTCTCATTAAAAAACCACAACTTGACCCCAAAGATCTAGTTAATTACAGACCGATCTCGAATCTCCCTTTTCTGTCAAAGATATTAGAAAAGGTTGTATCCTCACAATTATATTCCTTCTTAGAGAAAAATGATATCTGTGAGGATTTCCAGTCAGGATTTAGACCGTATCATAGTACTGAGACTGCTCTCATTAGAGTTACAAATGACCTGCTCTTATCATCTGATCGTGGTTGTATCTCTCTATTAGTTCTACTGGATCTTAGCGCTGCGTTCGACACTATCGATCACAACATTCTTTTGAATAGACTAGAAAAACGTTGTTGGCATTAGTGGAAGTGCATTAGCATGGTTCAAATCGTACTTATCTGACCGCCATCAATTCGTAGCAGTGAATGAAGAGGTATCATATCGATCACAAGTGCAGTATGGAGTTCCTCAAGGCTCAGTACTAGGGCCGTTACTTTTCACGCTTTACATGTTACCCTTGGGAAATATCATTAGGAAACACGGGGTTAGCTTTCACTGTTATGCTGATGATACTCAGCTCTATATTTCTTCACGGCCTGGTGAAACACACCAAATTGAGAAACTTATGGAATGCATAGTCGATATAAAAAACTGGATGACGAGTAATTTCTTACTGCTAAATTCTGAAAAAACAGAGGTGTTACTTATCGGACCTAAAACCCCCACAAGTAATAACCTAGAACACTGTCTAACACTTGATGGCTGCTCTGTAAATTCTTCGTCATCAGTCAGGAACCTAGGTGTGCTATTTAATAGTAATCTCTCCTTTGACAGCCACGTTTCTAGCATTTGTAGAACTGCATTTTTTCATCTTAAAAATATATCTAAACTGAGACCTATGCTCTCAATGTCAAATGCAGAAATATTAATTCATGCGTTTATGACCTCAAGGTTAGATTATTGTAATGCTTTATTGGGTGGTTGTTCTGCACGCTTAATAAACAAATTACAGATGGTTCAAAATGCAGCAGCTAGAGTTCTTACTAGAACCACTTAGGGGGGGGAGTGTGACGAGCGTCCCGAGTCCTCATCAGCGTTGCCCTGGAAACGGAGGAGAAACACCTGCACCTCCTCATCACGGCGGGATCGGCCACACCTGAGGCTCGTTTGCCCGCGGCCAGATAAGCCGTGTGAGGCTGCAGGACGGGGAGACACATCTCCCGAAGACGCTGAGAACTAATGCGATATACTCTTCTTGATTTCAGAGCCCAGCGAGTGACCGATCCTGCCCAGCCACAAGCACTGCACCGACGCACCGCATTGGGGAAGAAATCACACCACGAAGAGCACCGCCACACCTCAGCCACGCCAACCAAGCATCACCTACACTCTAATTTAATAAATCCACCCTCCGGGGTATTTATTTGGAGCTCTCCTTGTTGCGTAATTCTTCCACCCTGCCACAACGCATAGACAGAGTTTGAGTCACATATAACGTGCATCTGTAAACACATTTATAATGAGAAGTGATTATTAATCTGTCCACAAAAAAAGAGAAGCGTTTCTGATCAAATAAATCAAGCAAAGAAATTAAGACAGCTATAAATATTAGTATTGTGACTTTACCGTTGTGCTCTAAAATAAAAAGCATTTAATAATAATCATTTTAGATTACAACAGGGTTGTTATATTTCTTTACTGACTTGTTATAATTTAAATAATAATTAATAATTTAGTTATCACTATTAATAATAATACAAATATTACAGTACAATAGGATTATTGCAAACATAAAATTCTTTAATGATTTATTATAATTTAAATAATTATTATTTTGGTTATTACTATTATTGAATATTCAATTTTTATTTTACAGTACAATAGGTTTATTGCAATTATAAAATGTCTTTATGAATTTCTTATACTTTAAATAATAAACTAAAATTCATATTTTGCTCATTATTATTATTACTAAATACCCACTTTTTATTTTACAGTACAGTAGTATTATTGCAATAATAACTTTTTATGGATTAGGGTTAGGGTTGATTGCATTTGTAACAAATATTACATATTAAAGATTTGTAACAAATCTTTATTAATTTGATATATTTTAAACAATAAAATAAAATTCATATTATTAATATTACTAAATACTGAGTATTTATTTTACAGTACAATATGATTATTGCAATTATAACATTTCTTTACTTGTTTGCTATAATTCAAATAATAGTTAAATCAATAAAAGGACTCCAGTATTGACACAAATACTTCAGCTAAAGTAATATTTGCATTATATATTTACACTTGTTCAAATCAATCAGCAAAGTTGACATATTTTAACACATTTTTACATGTTTAAGTAATAAAAATATATATTTTTCTGATGAATCTATTGTCATTAAAACACTTTCAAACTCAGAAGAAAAAAGTAAATATCTAGTAAATATAAAATATTTTAAAATTAATATTCCTCTGAAGATCTCGTAATAATGTAATGTCTTTACTGTAGTTATAATAACTATATTTGATTGAATGCTGTGATTAATGTTATATTTTGTCTCGTGAGAAATCGATTATATTCATGATTCATAAATCATTCAGACATTTCTCAGATTCATCAGCTTTATTGTACAGTACAGATTGATTCAAAGCATCTTTACAGTGAGAAACTAGAAATACATCCTTCATAGATGGACCCTGCTGTGATTAAAACATAAATACTCAGTAAATATCAAACGATCTGTAATAACAGACTCAGCAGTAGTAATAAAAACACAGTTACTCTCACTTGTGTGCAGGGCTGCAACGATTAGTCGACATTATCGACAAATATTTTTGTTGTCGAGTAGTCGTTCGATCTCATTGACCTAACATAAGAGTCTGCAATACTGCGGTTTGACCAGTGTGGCGCTGCAGTGCAAGACTGTAGTTCAGCCCTCCTAGATGCAATTCAAGAGAAGCAGACACACAGCACTGAGCGGTGTTTGGATGAATATGTAAATATATATTGCGCGCTTTCCTCTCAGTAATGAAATAAACGTTTACTGAGAAAAATCAGTATTACAGTACACAGAAAAAGAATACGCACATTTGAATTCATACAGCACATATATTTGTGGAGCACTGTGCTACATGTAAACATAACAAGAAACTAATTGTTCAGAGAGCTTGAATATATTTCATAGTTTTTCATATTTTGAGAGAAAAAAATTCTGATGCTGAGCTGATCAAAGGGACTGAAAGTTTTTGTTTTTAAATAACAAAAGGAACAGATAAAAGTATGATGCAGCAGCACGAATGGTCTTCAACGAGCCCAAAAGAGCCCATGTTACACCTCTCTTTATCTCCCTGCACTGGCTGCCGGTTGTGGCTCACATTAAGTTCAAGACATCGATGCTTGCGTATAGGCTCAGCACCCTCCTACTTCCACTCACTTTTGAGAATCTCCCTCCAGAAGCCTGGGATCTACGTGTGAACGACGCCTCGTAGTACCATCACAGACAGGCTCAAAATCACTTTCCAGAACATTCTCGTTCACCGTTCCTGGCTGGTGGAATGATCTTCCCACCCCTATCCGGAATGCTGGATCCCTGACAATTTTCAAGCGACAGCTGAAAACTTGTCTCTTTCGTCACTATTTAATAGAGATGTTCCGATACCCCTTTTCCCTTCCCGATACTGATTCTGATACCTAGGCTCAGGGTATCGGCCGATACCGAGTACTGATCCGATACCTGGGTGTGTATCTGGTTATACAGCTGTATTTACTACTAGCCCTGTATGAATTGATACAATTATTTTATGGTGTGCTTCACCAGATAGATAGATAGTCAGATAGATAGATAGTCTGGCGAGTAAACAAATATAATGTTTGGAAAATGGCACATCTTTTTAAATATCTAAAAGTACACTCTTAACATCAGTCAGTCTAGCATTATAAATATATTATGATAATCAAGTTTTTTTTAATGAGAAAACTTTAGCAATTAGAAACTTGGTAACCATGTATGAATGCATATTAGTCATTTTAACTGAACTTAGGACTGGTGGTGGTGCCTTTTTGGTCATTCAGTGTTTCTGTAAAAAAATGGGAAATAAACTATCAATAATACTGATAAGATAATAATCATACTATGAATTCTACTAAGAACAATATAAAAAGGCACTAAGGATTAACAACTGCTGGATCATGAATATTAATCACGTTGTGTGCATTCACTCGAACTGATTCGCTGAAATCAAAACGTTAGGTGAGTGCCAGCCAATGAGAATGTCGTTTGCGCATTAGCTCCGCCTACTACCGGAGAACCCGGCAGTTCTTCAAAGCTGAAAAAATCCAAAGGAACTCTGTTATTTTGACAAGAAAATACAACAAAGGAGATCGTTTACATACCATGCAGAATTGACGCGCTACATGTAAGACTCTCTCTCTCTTTGTGTGTGAGAAAAAAGCAAAGCGACGGCGAGGCGTGCGCCTTGATACTAGAGTTTACGGTACGTCAAACACAGGTGCGCTGCACATCCATTCAGATGATCTGAAAAACAGCACAGATCGCTTGACGGAGAGAGAAACTCTGAAGTGCTCAGTCAGAGTGTTCAGAGTGGCAATTTATCTGTGCTAAACTTATACATAGCCTCCAACTCACACACTGGCGAGTAAAATCTAAGAATTTATTAGCCAGTGGCTAATATTAGACATCATTTAGTCGCCCAGGGAGAAGATTTAGTCGCATATGCGAGTGATTTACTAGCACGTTTGTATTTCTTCGTCGCTGCTCTAAATAGTGGTTAAAATAGTGTTTGCATTATGAGCAGCGAAGAAGAATCGATTTCCGATTTGCAGCATTAAGCAACACTAGGGCGCATAACTATAGGTCTTGTTTAAGAAAATGGTATCGGATCGGTACATGGGTTCAAGTACTTGCCGATACCGATGCCAGAATTTTTTGTGGGATCGGTGGAATTTCCGATACTAGTATTGGAATCGGAACTACCCTAGTATTTGACTTCATCCTGAAAAAACAAACAAACTTCCTTTTAATTTTTCCTTGTCTAGCTTGTATTTATTTGAACAATGCCTGAACTTGGTATTATCAGCACTTCCTGTATCTATTTGCCTCTTTAAAGGGTTACTCAACTCCAAAATTAAAATTTTCTAATTAATCACTTACCCCCATGTCGTTCTGAACCCGTAAAATCTTCGTTCATCTTCAGAGCACAAATTAAGATATTTGTGATGCATTCTGACAGCTCTCTGACCCTCCCATAGACAGCAACGTAATTAACACGATCAACGTCCAGAAACGTGGCAAGTAGATCGGTAAAATAATCCATGTGACATCAGGGGTTCAACAGTAATTTTACGAAGCTACGAGAATACTTTTTGTATGCAAAGAAAACAAAAATAACTACTTTATTCAACAATTTGTCTACTCAGCATCATCCTAGTGCCATTTTGGAGAGTATCCACTGAACACAAACACATATGTTGTTTTCATTTAAATCAAAGCGTAAATGACAAACAACGTATCTGGGTGGTGCGGCTGATACAGAACAGAATATGCTGTTTGCGTTCAGTGGATACTCTCCAAAATGGCACTAGGATGATGCTGAGGAGACAAATTGTTGAATAAAGTCATTATTTTTGTTTTCTTTGCATACAAAAAGTATTCTCGTAGCTTTGTAAAATTACGGTTGAACACCTGATGTCACGGATTATTTTACCGATCTCCTTGCTATGTCTCTGGATATTGATCGTGTTAATTACATTGCTGTATATGGGAGGGTCAGAGAGCTGTCAGAATGCATCACAAATATCTTAATTTAGCCCCTTTCACACTGAAAGTTGGTCCCGGAAAATTGCCAGAAAATTGCCGGAGTGCCTTCTGTGCAGAGGTGGTCAGTAACGAAGTAAAACTTCTTCGTTACTGTACTTAAGTAAATTTTTCAAGAATCTGTACTTTACTGGAGTAGTTTTATTTTGAGCAACTTTTACTTTTACTTCACTAAATTCCAAAGCATAAGATCGTACTTTTTACTTCACTACATTTCATAAAACATATCGTTACTCCTTATAATACATCACGTGCTCCGAGACGCAGAAGCGGTGTGTGATTCATGAACAAACTGGTTCTTTTCAATGAACCTGTTAAATCAGTTCGCAAATCGCAACAAACGATTCATTCACGAATTGGAATGATCCGATTGCAGCTGTTCTCGAGTCGAAAACTCACTGATTCAAATTATCCGTTTAGCGCGAGTCTTCAGTGAAATGAACTCACAAGTAAAGAATCGGGAGACCTTGTGAGCGTGAGCGTGCAACTGATGCTGCAAAAAGTAAGTTACTAATGTCGAATTTTAGGATTAATTATTGTAACGTTAACTGAAAATCATATTTAGGTCAAAACTGTCAGTTGTTTGTGAACTAAATCTGCTGTAAAGGGTGATCTATTTAGGCCCTCTGAAATGCTTGAATGCAGACAGATCAATGTCACTGTCTATGTTTTAGGTAAAAAAAAAAAAAAAAACATTAAAATCACAGATTAAATAAAATAACTCATGCACGTTCATATTCACCGCAGCTGTAATGTTAGCAGTTTTATTAAAATACTACGCATTTAGCCCAATGTGACGTCTGTTTTTATATTGTTTATCAACACTATACATTTTTATATTGTTTGGATCAACCAGCCGAGTAAGTTAGACAGATATGAATGTTTATTCATAACCATACTGAAAATAAGTAAATATTGTTAGCGGATGCTAACTGTCTAGCTAACAAGCTTGCTGGTGCTAAGTTGAAGAAATTTTTAGATATAAAGTCCAAATATTTTTATTCAACCACCTAGATAGATTACATCTGAGGTAAAAGGAAAGGATGTGATGTTCAGAACATAACTACAGTAATTATCAAAGTGGGAAGTGATGCCCTCTGGGGCATTTGGCCAGGAGTGTTTTTACACCACAGACAAGGTTCGAGAAGAAAAAAAGCATTATGAAAATATAATTATATTTTCTTTAAAATGTTCTTCCTAACTTCAGGCCTTATTCTCATGTCATATCTAACTGTGACGTTCTGCAAAACAAGTTTTAAAACCTTTTTTTTAACTGGTGAAAATTAGATGGTCAAATCTGTTCTCTCTCAGGTACATCACAGTGTAAGCTTCACAGTGAACATTACTACATCACTCTCATCAACGTAGTCCAAATCAACAACAAAATATATATCTTGACTCCATATAGTGGTTATTTGGGGAAAATCCCAGGTATTTTGAACAGTAGGATTATAAAAATATGTGCTAATGTAAAATTAAATAAAGTAGTCTTTATAAAATTGTAAAATAAATCTATCTATCAGTACTTTTTTACTTAAGTACATAAAAAAATCGCGTACTTTTGTACTTTCACTCGAGTAAAATTGAAAAAGCAGTACTTTTACTTTTACTGGAGTAATATTTAATTATACGTATCTGTACTTTTACTCAAGTACTTGATCTGTGTACTTTGTCCACCACTGCTTCTGTGTGAACGCAAACACGTCCCGGGATTAATTCCGGGATTGATCCCGGGTTGGGGACCTTGTAACATTGCCGGGTTCAGTTCCGGAACGAGTGCTGTGTGAACAAAAGCCAGATCATTGCCGCAAAGGGTGTGTCGTAGTGATGACGCACTTTATCGTTCGACTGTTTTGCCAGTTGTTTTGAAGGCAAATCAACGTTCATGACGAAAAATGTGTAAACTGGAATGAAGCAGCGATCAGGGAGCTCCTCACTATCCGCGCTGAAGCTGAAATCATTCTACAGTTTAGTGAAATGGTGCACGGAGCATTATACACGTCACATGAAATGTCACGTGTCTTTACGGGATCTTTACGGGTTGTGTGTGAACGCACGCACAAATTCCAGAAAATCACTGGCAGTGTGAATTAACCAAAATCAGACCATCCCGGGACAAATCACGGGACACATTTTCCGTGTATTTTCTGGAATGGCTGTGTGAATGGCTTTTGTGTTGCAAAGACGAACAAAGCTTCCACAGGTTTGGAACGACATGGGGGTAAGTGATTAATGACAAAATTTTCATTTTGGAGTGAAGTAACCCTTTTAGATGAATTGCTTGTTGTATTCCCTAATTGCAAGTCGTTTTGGATAAAAGTGTCTGCTAAATGAATAAATGTAAACTATCCACACTGAGAGCAGTTGAAAGGCTTTTTCCCAGTATGAATTAACATGTCATTCCCAAGTTGTCCTTTCTGTGTAAAACTCTTTCCACACTGAGAGCAGCTGAAAGGCTTTTCTGAAGAGTGAGTTACCAAATGAATCTCAAGGCGTCCTTTCTTTGCAAAACTCTTTCCACACTGAAAGCAGCTGAAAGGCTTTATTCCAGTATGAATTAACATGTGCTTCTTAAGGTTTACTTTACATGTGAAAGTGTTTCCACACTGAGAGCAGCTGAAAGGCTTTATTCCAGTATGAATTAACATGTGATCTTTAAGGCTTGCTTTACGTGTGAAAGTGTTTCCACACTGAGAGCAACTGAAAGGCTTTATTCCAGTATGAATTAACATGTGCTTCTTAAGGCTTGCTTTACGTGTGAAAGTGTTTCCACACTGAGAGCAGCTGAAAGGCTTTATTCCAGTATGAATTAACATGTGCTTCTTAAGGCTTGCTTTACGTGTGAAAGTGTTTCCACACTGAGAGCAGCTGAAAGGCTTTTCTTCAGCATGAATTAACATGTGATGCTTAAGACTATCTTTACGTTTGAAAGTGTTTCCACACTGAGAGCAGCTGAAAGGCTTTTTTGAAGAGTGAGTTACCAAATGAATCTCAAGGCTTCCTTTCTTTGCAAAACTCTTTCCACACTGAGAGCAGCTGAAAG
Source organism: Aspiorhynchus laticeps (assembly GCA_023376895.1). NCBI lineage: Eukaryota > Metazoa > Chordata > Actinopteri > Cypriniformes > Cyprinidae > Aspiorhynchus > Aspiorhynchus laticeps. The sequence goes on from CM041815.1 coordinate 3,188,359, forward strand.
GCTTTTCTTCAGCATGATTTAACATGTGATCCTTAAGACTGTGTTTACGTTTGAAAGTGTTTCCACACTGAGAGCAGCTGAAAGGCTTTTCTTCAGCATGAATTAACATGTGATCCTTAAGATTGTCTTTACGTTTGAAAGTGTTTCCACACTGAGAGCAGCTGAAAGGCTTTTCTCCAGCATGAATTAACATGTGATCCTTAAGATTGTCTTTAAGTTTGAAAGTGTTTCCAGACTGAGAGCAGCTGAAAGGCTTTTCTGAAGAGTGAGTTACCAAATGAATCTCAAGGCTTCCTTTCTGTGTAAAACTCTTTCCACACTGAGAGCAGCTGAAAGTCTTTATTCCAGTATGAATTAACATGTGGTTCTTAAGGGTTGCTTTACATCTGAAACTCTTTCCACACTGAGAGCAGCTGAAAGGCTTTATTCCAGTATGAATTAACATGTGATCCTTAAGATTGTCTTTACGTTTGAAAGTGTTTCCACACTGAGAGCAGCTGAAAGGCTTTAATCCAGTATGAATTAACATGTGATTCTTAAGGTTTGCTTTACGTCTGAAACACTTTCCACACTGAGAGCAGCTGAAAGGCTTTATTACAGTATGAACTAACATGTGCTTCTTAAGGCTTGCTTTACGTGTGAAAGTTTTTCCACACTGAGAGCAGCTGAAAAGGTTTTCTGAAGAGTGAGTTACCAAATGATTCTTAAGATGACACTGATGTTTCTCCTCCACTTCATTCAGATCTTGTCTTTCCTCTTTCATCAGGCCTAAAATGAATAAATGAGAATCAATTGGGACATTTAGAAAAAATGAAAAAAAATTGTTCTAGGGCTGCAACAAATGGTTATTTTGATAATTGATTAATCTAACGATTATTAGTATGATTAGTCAATGATTATTTCAGTGATTAATCAGTAGATTTTGACTGAATATTCAGCTTTTGCAATTACTTAGAAGAGGAGTCTCCAACCTTTTGTACACCATGGACCGGTTAAGGCCATTTCACACTGGACACGATGTGAAAAAGCGAGGCGAACCGGCGACAAATGGTGCTTTCACACAGAACGCGAAACGAATGTTCGCCTTCTGCTAATTCACACCTGCACGCTAGGTGGTGCCGACCAACAGATATGGATTTAACATCGTCTGCTGCTCAATATATAACATTAAATGAATATAGCTAAATAAAGTTAGGTTCTACGCCAGAAATACTAACTATCTATATTCCTTTAAAATAAAACATCTTGAAATATAAATAGAAGTACAATTAGCATCGAGCCACATTCGAAAATGTATGTGATTATTAATGTTTTTGCTTAAAACATCATCGAGCACTTGTAACAACTTCTGATTGTGACCACTCCTGCCTTTTTGTGCAACAGCAGCTGCTCCAGGCATGTGATCTAAGCTCAAATCTGATTGGACGGCCCGTTTATTCGTAAAGCGACGGGAAAAAAAATTGACTTTTTCGTGCCACGAATGATCACGCCTGTTGTGAATAGCTCCATCGGGTTCTATTGTTTCGATTCAAAAGCATCATCGCACAGAACATTCGCGTTCAGTGTGAAAAGCCCTTTACAATTTGAAATCAAGTTCTCTTTCACTTTCTTCTTCTTGTGGTTTAAAATCGCTTGAACGTGTAAATTGGCAAATTAATCTGCAAATCACAGGCATGCAGAAATGTGGTGCTTGGCCCGTACATATAACTGATCAACTGCAATCGGTTTAACCGCTAATAGCCTATAGATATAACAGATCAGAACAATCATTCATGTAAATGAACAATTAATGTAAAATCATCAAATTGTTACTCTACAGCAATCGCATATAACAAACAAAAATACAGAATAATTAGAACAATTAGAATAATAATAAACAAATAATAAATAACAGAGTGCCATATATAGGCTATACACTTTTGTACGACCTGGTGGTTGGAGACCTCTGAGTTAAAATGTTCAGTTATTCTAACATACACATATACAGTGCACAGCATAAATGAGTACACCCCCTCTGAATATATATAAAGATGTATTTTCTTAATGATCACTAATATAATTAATGGAAATATGGCAAGGTTGAAATGCAATAAACATATACTTAGTAAAAAAAAACTAAATATATGCCAATAGTTTCTGTAAGATAAGTAAATTAGCCAATTTTGTTTAAATGAAGGATTGCAGAAATGAGTACACCCTAGATTTAATTCAGCAAATGTTTAATATTCTAGTACTTAGTATGTCCTCCAGAACTTTAAGTATACTGCTCTGACCCTCTTGGCACTGAGTGTACAAGTTCATACATTTTCACATCTGTCCTGTTTAACTCCTGGTGGACGACCTCCTTGAATGCTCTGGGGCCTCATGTATAAAACTCTCCGTATATTTCATCCTAATAGTGTACGCACAAAAGTTTTCAGATTTATAAAAGCATGCACACGCCAGAACATGTGCAAAAATCCCTTTATAAATCCCAGTCAGGGGAAGATGACGCCATGTTTAACACCATCAACGGTACAAGAGGTTAAGAAAATATGAGACACGGACTAAATGCCTTTTGTGCTACATTCATTTTTATTGCCAAAATCATCAAGAATGTTTTAGAATATATCAAAATATCCATAAAAACAAAACTGTTTAGTTCTCAGATAAATAGCCTATTTTAGAATATACTTGACCTCATTATTTCCACTGACCAAATAGTATTTCAATTGTTTTAAACAATTCAAATAAAATAAAATGTATGTAGTTTTGCTGAAAAGGTGAACATCTTTTAGTTATTTTTAGTGGAAACAGGTAAGCCATTTATTGCAGTGTAAATACAGTTGTCTGACTCGCGCGTCACTGACAAAGTATTTTAAAAAGGAAACAGGTTAATCTTACCACGGTTGTACAGTAGCTATTGTTTAAACCGGACAATGGACTGTTCGACCACCGAATCCAGCAGTGTCCGCCATAATATCGAAGTAAGTGTGCATCCTTGATCATTGTTCTCGCTAAAAAAATTCTCATAACACGAGATCCACAGTTTAGTTTAAATATATGAATTATTATAGCACTCGTCGCTGTTATTAAAACATTGCATGCCACAAGAAAAGTGATTAAGCACATCAACTACAAATATGTCTAACTTCATATAATTTTGGTCACTAATTTCAGTGCTTATCTCCATTGATGAGAGTGGAATATTTAATGTAAATGTCGAAATGAAAACGGTTTAAAATCATTGTTTACTTCATTACTCCAGGAAAAAGTGTGCGTACGCACAGTCAAGAGCATCCGTACGGTGCGCACATACACTATATTGCCAAAAGTATTGGGTCGCCCCCTTCTAATGAACAGGTTTGACTACTTTAGTAATTTCTATGAGTACAAATCTTAATGTTTAAGCATATAATGATATTCTAGGGAATTGTGTGCTTCTAATATTATAGCAACAGTTTTGACTCTTTTCTATTCTAACGTGACAATGCCTCTGTGTATAAGGCAAGGTTCAAAAAGAAAATGATTGATTGAGTCAGTGTGGAAGAACTTGACTGGTCTCCATAAAACCAAGTCCTAATCCCAGTTTAACACCTCTGGTGTGAATTTAAATGCAGACCTTGAGCCAAAAACTCATCACCAAACACTAAAAACCAAATTTTGAAATTAACCCTAAGAAGAATAATTGCAATATATAACTATTGTTTATTTGATAGGTCATGTTATCTAAAAAAATATCTTATTGTAAAGTGTTTTTAATACTACAGTTTCCTTCCATTTGATATGCACTTGTCTTAAAATATATGTAATCTTATCTAAATTTATTATAAAAGCTGAGGTTTGTTATTTACTGAAATGTTATATTTTAGCTGGAGTCAATGATCTAATGTTGCATTTGGTCAGACTCAGTCCACTGCTTTACTTATATTATATTTTCCTTTTACAGCTACAGGAAGATCATGAAGCACCAGAAAACCCTAAAACAGACAACAGTTCACAGTTGTTTTTCAGCGGCAGCAGAAATATGACAAAAACTTTTGGGTGGTACTTGTTTACTTTTTTTCATACTTTTATTACTTGTGGAAAAAACTTGAAATAATTTTAAATAAGCATAAAGAATGGCATTGGTTTTTGTTATTTTTGTTTAACTTTATTAACAAAAATGTGTTTTTTTAATTAGCATATTTTTGTGTTTTGCTTTGGTACCGAAATTGGCACCGAGAACCGTGGATTTTCACTGGTATTGGTACCGAATACTGAAATTTTGGTACCGTGACAACCCTAGTACCAAGCACTTCTCACTGTACTCCTCCTCTAGCAACACCAGAACATTTTGGACGCTTTTGGATCTGAAATAATTGACTTGGTCTCTTGAGACCAGAGTATGGATTCCCAGAAGTCTCTATTTAGTAAATAGGGGCCTTGGAAGAGTTTATACGAGTTTGCTTTGGCTACAGCAGGTAATTTTAGTGGTGACAACAATACATGTCACTTTGCAGGCTGCGTCATACTCTGTGAGATAATGTGTCACTCTTTTCATAGCTTTTGCCGGCTCTGAGACACTTGCATGTTATTTCTCCTGCTCTTTTTCAACCAAAAATTCACTCATCACTAAATTAAAACTTAAAGTGAAGACCTGATTATTTCATGAGCCTTGTCACAAGTCCATTGTTTTTGAATGTCGGTGCTACTTATTAGGGATGTCAATTTTCGATAATTTTCATAATCAATCGTCGTTTAAATTAACAATCAATTAATCGATTAATCGTTAACCTTGACTACTGCAAAATGTGTCTATTGCAGTGGCATTTAGTCACCGGCATGACATGATGTGCCAGGCTGGTCTCATGTTCATACGTAGGTATTAATACGTAACATTTACAAGCACAAAACGTACATTTATGTACGTATTTATTGATGCTAAAACGTACAATTTAGACGTATTTCAACGTTTAAAACGTACAAATCGATACGTATTTTTAGCTAAAAAACGTAAAAATATTTACGTATCTTTTATATCATTAAGATATTCGTATCAATGCATTTTTATCATTTTATCAATAAGCGATTTAGACGTTTAGACCCCTTAACCTACCCCCAAACCTAAACCTACCCATTTTATAGCGAATATGCATATTTATCATTTTATTAATAAGCAATTTAGATTTTAGACCCCTTAATCTACCCCCAAACCTAAACCTACCCATTTTATAGCGAATATGCATTTTTATCATTTTATTAATAAGCAATTTAGATGTTAGACCCCTTAATCTACCCCCAAACCTAAACCTACCCATTTTATAGCGAATATAAAACGCAACTGACCGAAGCATGCAGGAAGATAACAATTTTAGTAAGAATAATAGCATTAAAAATGTTTTTATAGTCGCTAATCCCACTCCTACCTCTAAACCTAAACATAGCTATTTCTGTACAGTATAAGAAAAACATGACAGACAGAGAAATGCAATTGCAATCATTTATTTATTGCAAAAATTTCAAAAGCACTACCAAAAGTAATCCAAATGACGATGCGTTGCAGCCGCAGTCCTCTCTGGCGGAATACAGTAGATTTGTGTGAGGTGCAGAACAGAATTTATGTTATTAATCGCTGAAAATATTATCAGCGATTAATCAGTGAACTCGTCTCCTGAAGGCGCGCGTATGCTCGCATCTTTCAAACACACACCTCACCAGAAACACGGCATGTCGCAATCTGTGACGAATGCAGGTGAGAGCCAATGAGCGTTCGATTATTCTGCCGTAAACCTGTCGTTTGAAGGGCAACATTTGAATTCGTAACGGACGCGTCAGTCAGCGCGGGCTTTACTGTTTACGGTCGCTGGACTTGCTGCTTGGGATGAAGCTAGTCGAATAAAGGCTTGGATTTGGGTCTGTTCCTCGCAGTCGTATGGATTCTGCAGATATGGATTACAGCGCATGAATAAAATTGTTTCATTTCGTAATTATGTTGCGGTTTTGGTGTTTTTATAGTTCTATTGTCAGTCACAGTGTCGGAGAAAACGCTTTTTGTGGCCCATGGCAAACAAAGTAAACATTACATGACAAGTAAAGGTTAAACGATTGCAGAAATGTTATTTATTTTGAGGGTTTAAAGTGAAGTCTTGTTTAACATTATGTAGGCATATTCTTGGAAACGAGCTGGCAGAAATCACACAAAACAGAACGAAATGTTATCATTTCTTATTAGGTAAATGGGTAAACAACTGAAAACAAGGTAATTAATATGACAACTAATAATAAAATTAATGCCGCAATTTCAATATTCATAAGGATTCATTTTTAGATGTAGTCAATACGTCAGTTTTCAACGTTTAAATGCAGAAAATACGTAAGTATTTATACGTTTAGATGCTGTAAATACGTCAGTATTGTACGTTTTAGTGCCTGTAAAAACGTAAGTAAATGTACGTTTTATAGCACCACATTTTACGTAAAATACATACGAATTATCATGAGATCACGTTGGATGTGCAAATGCCACTCAAAATGCCAGCTTCCTCTCCCCAAATGAAAAGGGTTTTTAGTCTAAATAAAAGGCTAGTGGCAGGATGGTAAAATGAATGGATGTGATTACGATCATTTGATAAAGGAAGAGAGCACGCTGGAGTTATTCATTTTGCAGGATCAGTACAGATTTGTTACAGGAGATACAGTGTGGAAACACATGATGTTAGAAGTACGTCAGCTAACCCTGATCACAGATGACAAGCTAAAAGTGCTATATTAAGTCACTATCCCTATGGATTTTAAATGCTTTGAATCTTTTCCATTGCAAGTAATATATTCCCACCTGTGCATTTACAGATCCCCTCTAATCATCTTATATTTTACAGGTAACAAACCAAAGGAAGAGGACAGCAGCTTTGCTGTGTCAGTCATGGTAAAACAGAAACATTCTTCATGAAGATGTGCGAGAGAAGCTTGCAAGGCAAGATGAGGGAAAAAATTTAAGGTACGTTTCTTCATATTCATAGATTTTGAGATATTTATCTATATTTGGGTAATTAATAAACTTATCTTTTATTTCCTGTAAAGTAGGAATAAAAAATGTTTGTAAAAATGTTATTTATTTTTAAAGCCCAGTGTCAGTGAAAATGGTGCAATCAGGAAATCTGGTGTTTGTGGGAAATCTGAAGGAACATCTCCCACGTTCTACTACGATATTTCCCTGATGATTGAGGTAATTCACCGCTTAGGTGATGCAGATGTGGTAAAACGTTTACATACACCTTGCAGAATAAACTGCTTCATCAGAGCAGAAATTGCAATTTTTTTAATACCCCTCTACCCTCTTACTGCTTAAATTATTAACATTTTGCAGATACTGCAAGGTGTATATAAACTTTGGACTGTGTCTATTGCTTTCACTCAACTGAACCATTTATAATGACTGGATGTGTTTTATAACAATTGTTTTTCTTTCTTTCCTCAAGGAATTTTTTTCTGACTTTCCTGCCTCTTTGACTGTGGAGAGATGGTGTGCAGTAGGGATGCATCGATCCGATACTCCGGATCGGTATCGGCTCCGATATGGTAATTTTCTGCAGATCGATTACCGGTCAGACGAGACCGATCCAAATCCGATATTGTGCGTATTCTATTCTGTGTTATTGTTGAGCCCCACGAAAGGCACAAAAACATTATAAAGCACCATAAAGTTTTCGTGCACTATATTTCAAGTGTTCTGAAGCTGTTCCGTAGTTTAATCTGAGGTACAGATTAATATTTAATTCATATTTAAGTTTGATTCAAGTTGAGGTAAATTCTTCTCTACGTCTGTCTGTCATCCTCTATTCAGCATTCAAACTGCGTGTTGCGTTCGTTTACTACAGTCAAACTCTCTTCAAGAGCGCACAGTAACTGAGGTTTAAAACTGTTAAAAGAACAGGCTTAATAAACTAACGCACAGATTTAATACACCACGCATCAATATCTGTTCCCTTTGTACTTTTCTATGCGGACTCGGAGGGCTGTGCAGCCTGTGCGCTGTGACTCCGTGTCGATTCAAGCACATCATTCTGCATACGGGATGCGCATAAGCGCTTTGTGCCACTCTGTATTGGAGCCTTTCCTATTATATTTATTTTGCACAGTGAAAGATTATTAATAGTCTTTCTTGTTCTGTCCTATCTATCATATGTTGCTGCCTTCATTACTGTGCTATAGATTTAAAAGAAATGTATTTTCATTTTATAGTGTATATTTATATATAAATGTATTTTTTTTTCATGAATGTATTTTACAACAATACAAAGAGCAACGTGTACCATTTTACCAGATTTAGTCCTACATTCACTTGTATTTGTAAATAAAAGTGTTTCACTAGGTTTTATAAAATTATTGTGCACCCATGATTTTTTTTAGAGTAGGCTACCTTTGCTGCTGAATTATCCACTAACCTAGTTTATAATAGTATTTTTGTCATATATTATGATTATATATATTTTCATTTGTAATTTTTCATTAAAATGAAGTTATCTATATGAAGTAGATTGTTTTTAACAAACAAAAGAGTGATGATCAGGTCAACACACAGAAAAATAGAAATTCTACATCAATTTATAAAAAAAAACTGCACTGGTATCGGATTGGATCGGTATCGGCAGATACTCAGTATTTTCGGGATCGGATCGGTTCTGAAAAAATGGGATCGTTGCATCTAGGGCTTAACCAAGTTTTTGGAAAATAATCTAATTGCGATTTTTTTTACCAATATTGCGATTGCAATTTAATATGCGATTATTTTTTAAAGTTCTTTATATTCTGTATTATTCAACAAAGACAAGCAATAAATCATTGTATAGTATACAGTGTTGGTCATGTTACTTTAAAAAAGTAATTAGTTATATTACTAGTTACTTCTCACAAATAGTAGCTGAGTTACATCATTATAAAAGAAACTAATTACCAGGGAAAGTAACTATTGTTACTTTTTTTTAAAAATGTTCAAATATGTCAAATAACTTGGATGTCCCAATATTAAATGTTAAATGAATGAAATGGACACTAAATAGAATAAATTATTATTATAAAACATTGCACAGTAATCTACACTATTTTAATGTTTCTGTGGGACAATGTGAGAGACACCTATCAAATTCAGTTGATTATTGTAAATATTATCAACCCTCTATGGACACCTTGGCATAGTATATCAGATAATTAATATTGGCCTGGTGAGTAAACAAAAAAAATTACAAGCCAATGGAGATTATATTGCCATGGTGTCCATAGAGGGTTGATAATATTTACAATAATCAATTGAATGATTTTCAATTATATATAATTATATCTATATAAAGCTTATGTTTGTAAAATGGCAGTTTTTTTAAAAATATCTCACTTAGCATCAGTCAGTCAAAACATTATAATATGATATTATGATAATTTAGCATTAAATTTGAGCATTATATGATGATATAACTTTAGTAATTATAATAACCATGTATGAATGCATGTTCATGTTGACTGAACTTAGGACTGGTGGTGGTGCTTAAGATATTGTTTGTCATTTAGTGTTTCTATAAAAAAAGGAAAAACTACAAATAATACTTATAAGATAACAAAACTACAATGAATTCTACTACTAATAACAATATAAAACGCTCTAAGGATTATTGAGCTGCTGGGTTCATGAATATTAATCAGGTTGTCTGCGTTCGCTCGAACTGATTCGCTGAAATCAAAACAGGGACGATGATAGGTGAGCGCCGGCCAATGAGATTGCCGTTCACGCATTAGCTCCGCCCACTAGCGGAGAACCCGGTAGTTCTTAAAAGCTGAAGAACTCCGATATTTTGACAGAAAAACACAACAAAGGATATCGTTTACATGTAGCGCGTCAATTCTGCATGTTATGTAAGACCCGCGGACACGAAAACAACCCGCGGCAAACTGCGGACTTGGCAACATAGCGTGCCAACTTGATGCTTCCTCTGAAGACTGCTTAGATGTGTTTGACTTGAAGCAGCGCTGCTGGACCGATCGTTGTGTGCGTCATCAAAGTACTGGGAGAGCTATAAGCCCTTTCACACATACAGACTTTTCCGGAAAATTACCAGTAAATTGCCGTAAAGAGATCATGTGTGAACAGGACCTTTTCAAAAATACCGGTAAATTCGTTCCGGCAATTTACCGGAATGAGAAGTTGTAACATTACCAGTAAATTGCCGGAATGATGCTGTGTGTGAACGCTGAATGAAGATTACCAGTTTGAGGACGTACAATTTTAGAACACGGTGATGTAAGACGTAAGACGTGTACTCTGGGCTAGGGCTGCAACAAACGATTATTAGAACGATTAATCGACTAATCGTCGATTATTCCCCTGGTTAATCAGTAGACTTTGATTGATTATTCAGTTTTTGCAATTAGTTAGAATATTAAGTTATACATATTCTAACATAAATAAAGGTCACTTCAGCTTTAGAAAAGCATATTATGTAATTACAATTATTACACAATTAATTGGTAACACTTTACATTAAGGTGCATTAGTTAACATGACTGCACTGTATTTTATGTATAATCATTTTCTATTCGTAATGGTTTTAAATTAATTTTAAATACATTTTTATATAATGTCCTTGTTTTTATTGTTGTGATTATTATTTTTAATGTCTATTTCACTTCCTTTTATGTAAAGCACTTGTGTTTTTTAATTTTTTTTGTGTATGAAATGTGCTATATAAATAAACTTGCCTTGCCTAACATGACTTAATAATGAACAATACTTCTATAGCATTCGTTAATCTTTTTTTTTTTTTTTTAGCATTTGTTAATCTTAATGTTAATTTCAGCATTTACTAATGCATTATTAAAATCAGTTGTTTTTTTACATTGATAAATGCATTGTGAACTAACATGAACAACTGTATTTTTATTAACCAACATTAACAAAGATTAATACTTAAATGTAATAAATGTATTGTTCATTCATGTTAATTAATACAGTAACTAATGTTAACAAATGATACCTTATTGTAATGTTACCAATTCATTATAAAAATAGATGTATTTGGCACACAAAATGAGACACTCTCTCACCATTTAATTAGCTTCATGAAAAAGTAACTGAATGACACATTTTGCACATTCTGCCTAACATCTCCTTTTGTAAGTCATATAGATAAGAAACAAAATAAAGGTAAGTGATAAGACGCTTTGGATAAACTATTTCATTCACAACATAATGTCTTAAAATACCTTATAGGGTTATGATAATCAAAACAGCCCTGAGCTAGATCAAGCTTTGATCTCTGCAAACCAAACTGTCACTTTAATGAAATTATTATTTTTTCCCACTAATAAAAATATTTTATCATTAGCTAGCTCACACTGGAGAGCTGCTTTATAACAGAAAATCAAGTTGTAATTCTAACTGAAAGCGACACTGACTTTCATGTTTTTCATGTTTAATACCGTAAAACTGCTTCAATTAAGGCTATCTATTGCATAAAGTACTACATAAATAAACATAATGTGACCGAACTTTACTGAGTAATGTTACGTTACTGAACTGCAGAGCTCATGCAAACATCCACATCGTTGTAATCAGATGCATTTTTAACTGTTGCTTTCACACTGCTGTCAGTTTTTGTTGTTTATTTCGTTACTGAGAGGAAAGCGCGCAATATATATTTACATATTCATCCAAACGCCGCTCAAGTGCTGTCTGTGTGTTCTTCTCTTGATCTGCATCCAGGAGGGCTGAACTAGAGTCTTGCGCTACAGCGCCACACTGGTCAAACCGCAGTATTGCAGGCTCTTACATTAGGTCATATGAGATCAAACGACTACTCGACAACAAAAATATTTGTCGACAATTTTTTATTGTCGACGTTGTCGATAATGTCGACTAATCGTTGCAGCCCTACTCTGGGCCAATCCAGAGCCGTTGAAATTCAAAAATTCAGCGGCTCTGGGCCAATCATAACATTCGGCGCATTTACTCCACGCAGTGTGCAGTGTTGCCAGATTGGGCGGGTTCACACACGCTCGCTGCAAAGAGACTGGTGCTGATGTTGACGTCGCGGCAGCAACCACTAGATTTGATCCATGGGAAATGTATCTAGCATTATAATTTATATTTTGTCATCATTATTTCATTATAAGGAGTTAAAAATGGCTCTTATCAACCTTGATTTACATTATATCACATTATTTTGACAGTTAACGTTTTGGGCGGGTTTTTGTGAGCTTTTGGGCTGGAAATCTTCCATCCAATCTGGCAACACTGACTCCGCGCTGTGTAGTTTGCTTTGAAGTCGTGTAATGGATGTCTCTGGGACAAAACCGCTGCGTGAATGTGAACGTTTGATACAAAAATGAAAACATAAACAAAAACACTGTCCACGTATACCCCTTCACGTTTACAAACACAACACCGGGAGGCAGCCGTTAAGAGGTCGTTTCTGGTTAATGATGTCACAGAATTTACCGGTAATTTGAAACCTATGTGTGAATGGTGCTTTTCCGGAAAAAAAGACGGAACGTTGTTACCTGTGTGAACGGCACATTTTTGAATTTACTGGTAAAGTCGTTCCGGTAATTTTATGGCAATTTACTGGTATTACTGTGTGAAAGGGCTTTATAAGAGAGCAGACGTCTCCTTATGCTTTCTCTCGCCGTACTTTGATGTCATACGATCGATCTTCAAGTTGAACACACAGCTTTACTCCCACTCTCGCGTGTCACGTGACAGAGTAATCGCAGCCTCTGCGGTTGAAGAATCGCGTTTTCTCATATCGCGATATTATCGCAAATGCAATTAATCGTTCAGCCCTAGTTGCATCCCTAGTGTGCAGCTTCATGACATTTGAAGTTTACTGCCGATGAAGAGCTTCTGGGACACTGTCAAACACCACTTCCCACCAAGTCCATTTGGAACTTTATTTAGTCAAACTTGCATTCACTAATGCTGGAGTGAGATTTTAGAAGAAACCTTTCAGTCCGGTTTAATGTTGGTGCTAGTAAAGGTTTGAGAATTTATGGCCTGGTTTCACAGACAGGGCTTAGACTAAGCCAAGATCAGGCCATAGTTCAATTAGGACATTTACGTAATTTTCATTAACATACCTTAGAAAAAAACATTACTGGTGTGCATCTTGGGACAAAACAAAGGCACTGATATTTTTAAAGATCAGTTAGTGCAAGTTTCTTTCAGTTGAAACAGCTCAGAATTACATTTTATTCTGGGGCTGGTCTTAAGCCTCGTCTGTGAAACCGGGGGGTACCATTAACACAGTTTGGTAATGTTTTACAATAAGGTCTAATTTGTTGTACGAATGATAATTTTCTAGAATTTTTATTTTTTTTGTATTAAGTGTGTGTTTGTAATCCTATACGTTATGGAGACCAAATGACTCCACAAGGATAGTAATATAGGGCCCTATGAAATCCGTTTTATTTTTTCCCAAATTCCTTTTTATTTTTTTCTAAATTCATTTTTTTCTGGATTCCGCTTTTTTTCATTTTAATTTTTCTGGACTCCTTTTTAATGGACAAATTAAGTTGTATTAATCAAAAAGCTGTTCTAATTAATTAAAATCATGGAACTTATACAATTTAACATTAATTTATTAAAAGTGTAACAAAAATTACATGTTTAGGGCTCGTATGAAATGTTTTATTTTTTTCTCACTTTATGTTTTATTGTTACCAAATTCTGTATTTTAGAATGTCTAATTATTTGAATGCATACAAACAATTTTTATTTATTCTTACAGTAGCCTTATGAAATGACCCCCCCCCCTCCCTCAGAAATTCTGTGTTGTGTATTAAAATTTTACTGGTTATCAGATGAAGGCATAAATCATTGATTTAATTTATATTTTAATTAATGAAAATTAAACATTTAAATTTTTGGCAAATAAAGGGGATTTACTATTAAAATTAAAATATTTTGTGATTACTTCTAAAAAATAAAGTTTTATTATTTTTCAACAGTAGTAGTAATAGTAATACGTACATTCTACTAAATACTAGTAATATAGCTATTTCTGGCACAATGTCTTTAATACCAATTAAAATGTGATAAATTTAAAGTTAATTACAAATACAATGAATTTAAGCGCCGAAAATAACATTTAGTTTGCACTTATGTGTGTTCTTTTAAAGTATATTATTTCTGCAATAAGTACACTTTATAAAATTATACTTAAGTGCACTTCTTTTTCACAAGGGTACTAGCGTTAAAAACAAATCCAGTCTCACACGCTCTTCAATACAATACAAGAGTTCAATACAGTTTTGCGATTCCAAAAAGCGAAAATAAATCTAATCATTAAATCTCCTCCTTGCAATAAGAACTTTGAAACGTGATTTAAGACTTTTTAATAATAGTTAAGGTCTTACTTTTACATTAATGATCTGTGCACACCCTGTGTCTAAAGCTTTGTTAGCTTAATGTAGCTCAAAGAGTCGTGAGAAGATGAATGAAGAATAAAAACCAACCTCCTTGTTCCTCGTGTTTTATTCTCCCGGGTTCTGGCTCCTCGTGTCTTATTCTGCAGGGTTCTGGTTCCTCATGTTTTATTCTGCAGGGTTCTGGTTCCTCGTGTTTTATTCTCCCGGGTTCTGGTTCCCGTGTTTTATTCTGCAGGGTTCTGGTTCCTCGTGTTTTATTCTGCAGGGTTCTGGTTCCTCGTGTTTTATTCTGCAGGGTTCTGGTTCCTCGTGTTTTATTCTGCAGGGTTCTGGTTCCTCGTGTTTTATTCTCCCGGGTTCTGGTTCCTCGTGTTTTATTCTGCAGGGTTCTGGTTCCTCGTGTTTTATTCTGCAGGGTTCTGGTTCCTCGTGTTTTATTCTGCAGGGTTCTGGTTCCTCGTGTTTTATTCTGCAGGGTTCTGGTTCCTCGTGTTTTATTCTGCAGGGTTCTGGTTCCTCGTGTTTTATTCTGCAGGGTTCTGGTTCCTCGTGTTTTATTCTGCAGGGTTCTGGTTCCTCGTGTTTTATTCTGCAGGGTTCTGGTTCCTCGTGTTTTATTCTCCCGGGTTCTGTTTCCTCGTGTTTTATTCTCCCGGGGGTTCTGTTTCCTCGTGTTTTATTCTCCCGGGTTCTGGTTCCTCGTGTTTTATTTTCCCGGGTTCTGGTTCCTCGTGTTTTATTCTCCCGGGTTCTGGTTCACTCATGTTCTCCTCACTCTCTTCTTTAACAAACACCATCTTCACAGCAGCAGATCTCAGTTCAGATGATACTCCTCCAGATATTCCCGCTTGCTTCAAAACTTAGTCACGACTGTGAGGATGAGAATATTACAGGTATTTACTGACCTGATTCAAAAACTGTATTTTTCTATTTACTGAAACAACGTTTCTTACAGCTTGTATTAAAGCAGCATCACGACAAAACAACAGAGAGCGCGGTGAAACTGAACTTCTTCCTCTGAGGATTAATGTGTTTGGCAAACAAACGTCTGTGTTTTAGCGCCACCCGCTGGACTGGAGAGAAGCGGCGAGAGGAGGGAAATAACACGGCAAACTTAGTGCGTGTACAAGGTGCGCTGAATATTCCTTTAGAAGCCGATCTGCACAAATAAATGAAAATAATTTAAAATTATAGACATGGCATTTGATCAACATTAACAGTATTTTTTAATTATTTATGGTTATATGAATATTATGATTATTCAAATATATTTAATCCTTTTTTCCCCTGTGTAAGTAATCTCGTACTATATAAAGTGTTGAATCATTTACAGAATCTCCTTTTGTTCATAAACAATTATTTGTTCTCTGTATCATTTAGTCGTTATCTGTAAACAATTATTCGTTATTCCTGAAGCAGTATGTTGGGGATTGCCTTTTATTTTTGTGAACCTCATTTCTCCTGGTATTTAAAAGTTAAATTTCTAAAAACATTTTTAAAAGGTCGTATCAAAGGCCCCCTTTTTTTTTCCTTTGCCATGCTGTAATAAAATATACAGGGGTCAGTTTTGATTTTATATTCACTTATAATATTTAGAACAAAAACTAATTTCAAGATTGCACTTTTGTATTTTTGTTTCTTTATTACATACAGAACATCATACATTTTTAAAAAAGTGTTTAGAAAATATTTAACAGATTTAGAAGTTCTTGTATACAGCTATATACACAAAGATTCACTCTGAGTTGGATCACAGTATGGTTTTGAATATCAAAAATATATAACACATTGTGGCCTTGCAATCTCTTCAGCTGCTTATCAGTCTCATGAGTGCTATTATATAAAATGCAGGACAAAACTGCAGTGGTCAAAGCCTTTGCATTTCATTACTTGTTGGCATGACAACTAACCACGATGACACATGGGGTTATAGAGGAGAGGCGAGGTCTTTATAAACGCAGTTGTGTGCATGTGGAGATTTTTGTGAAGTGGTGACATTATTTACTGAAGCATCCTTCTCATACCGTATAAAATCTGAAGAGTTTTAATAGGAGCGAAACATTGAGTGTGCTTAGTAATGATGCAGCGAGTAAATAGTTTTTCTTCTGTTTTAGCTGACATATTCATCACCCGCTGTATGTGTGCTTTTCCCATCTGTGTTATAATCTCAAACTCTCCTATTTCTACTGTACATTTCCATTTAGTTGCTTAGCAACAATGCACTGCCAGAGGAAAGTCTGATTATAGGAATTCTGCTTCATTTGAAAAAGGACATTTCATATATGAAATGAAATATAAAATAATAACCTTCTAAGTCAAATAACTTATGTTTATGACTGAAAAACATTTAGATAAATACAAATAAATTTAAAGCTTTAAATGCATCTATTGACATCTATTGCAATCCACAAAGCACCAAAATTGTGGAAAGTTTCCTCAGAATAATTTAAGTATAACTTTACTAAAGCTTTATATGTATTTTGCATAAAAAAAACGAAAGGTAAAGGGAAGAAATACTTGACTTGTCTTTGCTGAAGTGGACACAGTTTCTGAAGCTTGTAGTTTTTTTCACTGTTGAGTAATTTAAAAACACTCCAGCTTTTGTTTATTTCACTGCTAAGCTGCTAATATTCACTCCAACTAAAATTCATACAACAGTACATGCATAATAATGCATATGCACAGCTACAAGCAATTGAAGCAGCTCAGTGCAAGCCAAAAATCCAAAGGAAAGACAGAGGTGTAGAGTAAGTCTTTGATTCATATGGAATATTCACATACGTAATATTTGCAAGACTATTTACAAAGCTCTTGGATGTAAAGCGAGTCACAGTGTTATTCTGTTAGCATCAGTTATAGTCCTGATATTTTTAGTCAGGCTGCATGTTTCTTAGTAAAATATGAACTCCTCTTCAGTGTTCATTGTCTGCCTCCTGATTTCATTAACAGCCCAGTGTAAACAATACATCATAATTCATGTGACTGCTGCTAAGAGTTTTATCCAAACCAGTATGACTTTGCTCCAAGGAACACAAACGAATACATTTTTAATAATAATATTATGCAGTTAAAATAACTGAGAACTGGAACTATAAAGCTTCAAAAATTGCACCCATCAAAGCATCATCATCAAGCACATTATATTCTCTTAACACATGAGAATGTATGTGTGGATGTTTTCATGTGATGTGTTTATGAGTCTCCAGCCCCTTTCTACCCACCCACCAACCCACACACATCACGATGCATTACAAGACCTCATCACTAACTCTACAAACTCTACAGAGGCAATGTCTAATAGATGGAACATTATATAAATATGTTACATGGCTCACTTTGACTCCTATTGGTCAGCTGTGGCATTCTGTGGACAAATATTTTTAATAATGGAGTGTCTATTTTTTGGCAGAGGCTATTTGCTTTAACTCCGCCCACCAACATGTGATTGGACTGGACAACAATACAAAAGACTGCCGTCAATCGATGGTTTCAGCAGCGTAGATGATGAAGCGCTTATTAACGCGTTTCTTATGATGCTATCGACTCGAGTTCGAATCCGCCTTTAACCGAACTCCTTCATTTCCTTTTTCACATCTCTTATCACATTGAAAGGGCGTTTATTTTCCAGAAAAATTAAGGAAATAATCAAAAAGTTTTAAAAGTATCGTAGGGTTAGGGTGATTGTAGGGAGGGTTTTATTGTCCCAATAAGGCAGCATCTATTAATAATAGGCTACTAATAAAAATTATAATTTACACTCAATACATTATTATTGCAAACTAATGTACTACAATACTGAGGTGAAGATATTTGCCACTATTTGCAATAACTAGTATAAACAGCAGCTATTTGTACATAGTGTAAATAGAATCTATGCTATTTGCACTTAGTTTAAACAGCATATATCGCTATTTAAACCTTAGTGCAAATAGCCGCTGCCAATTAATAAACACTAAAACAACATTATATAGGCTAATATTGACTAATGACCCAGGCAAGGGATTTCTATGGTTTCATGTGTCTTAACTGTATCGCTTTCTTCTCACATAATAAATAGTTAAACTTTAAAATGAAAAAAAAAAAGTTAAACTTAAATATTTCATGTCCGTTTAATAATTTATTTGATTAGTAGCTGTGTAATAAATGACTCCGCTTGGCGTAGGTGACCTGATCACCCCGTCGGGTTTATTTTGTTTGGTTATGACTGGAGGATTCTACATGATCCCTTACATAATATGCTGGAGAGAGAGAGAGAGAGAGAGAGAGAGAGAGAGAGAGATAGTGAGAGAGAGAGAGTGTGTGTGTGTGTGAGAGAGAGAGGGTGGAGAGAGAAGGGGAGAGGGAGGGGGTAGATAGAGTGAGAGAGAGAGGGGGAGAGAGAGAGATATAGAGAGGGGGGAGATAGAGTGAGATAGAGATAGAGAGTGAGAGAGAGAGAGAGAGAGAAGAGAGAGAGAGATAGGAGGGGGAGAGAGAGAGAGGGGGGGGGGATAGAGTGAGCTAGAGAGAGAGAGAGAGGAGAGAGAGGGGATGTTCTCCTCACTCTCTCTGTGCTCTCGTCTGCTGCGGTTATCATGGACAAGCAGTCTTCATATCAGCAGGTAAAGAAATCTCTTCCTCTGTGTTGATCAAGCTTGTATTTTAGCTCCTGCTGAATGTTTTGCTCTTTGCACACTGGCTTTATTCAGTCTGCATTCTGTGTTTTGTTGATCAGTAGCTCCGCTAGATGTTTATAATGGCAAATACACGAAAAAAAAAAGATAGCCTAAATTTTTTTAAGGTTAGTGGTTGCAAACTATTTATTTAAGCTAAATTTAATAAAAAAAAATATGTTGAAAGTTAGTCAACTAAATTAGTTTATTTAAATGTAGCTAAAATAAATTGATTGCAACCACTTACCTTAAAATTTGTAGTAAATTCAATGAATCATTTTTTTCAGTGTACTTTTCATTAGCAGTTATACAAGTCTATTAAAAGAAGTCCACATGCATTTTAACGAGTCTACTTGCCACATTAAGAGTAATTGCCTACATTTAGTAGAAGATGACTACCACAAATATAAAGAAAGTTAACATTTTGCTTCAACAAATACATATTTTTACTGGAAAACAAGGTGAAAATATATTTTTGTTGTCTTGCTAGTATCTCTGTACATCACTGCTGAGATTTTGCCAGCTGAATGAATTTGCTGGTTCTGGAGCTCAGATGGACAGGAAGTTCGAAGGAGTGGGGTGTTTTTTTTTTTTTAATGGTGTGCTGAAAATTAAACAAAAATGTAATTGTGCGATAGCAAGGTTTGGACACCAATACAATGCAACAAAAAGAGCCTTCTCTTATAAGAGCGCTGCATGATTAAGCAGAACATTATAAGTATATTGAACTGAAACCATTAAACTGATAATGAAGCACATTTCCCCGTGTTGATTTGTAACAGAGCAGAATCTTTGGTGAACACACACAGGGCATCACAAATAAACCCTTTACTTTCATTAGGGGTGTTTGAAAGAGTTGCTTCATATATTCTCTTTTCCATTAATTAATGTGGTTTCTTTGATCCTCCTCCACATTCACTGCCTCATTTCACCCCTTCACTCCATTTTCAAAGTGTTCTCTCTTTCGCCCACACATCACATTGTTGTACCTGCCAATTCGCAGCACCCACACACACTCTCGCCCACTAACACCCAGCCACACTAATGCAGTGTTCCCCGAGCCCACACACACACACATTAACACCAAACCACAATAACACATAGGAGCAAAGATGCCTTGAGTGCTGAGGAGCTTTTCCTGAACTTTCGCACAAGCATGCATATATTTCAGATATATCTCAGTGATGTTAAACGAGTGCTGTTGTGCTGAATATCAGTGGCCTAGTCCAACTACAGCCATTATAGCTGGGCTGATATTCTGTATAACAGCACAGTTGCAAGTGTGAGATGTTGTTCAGTTGTTCTGGATGTGTTGTCGCCGTTCTTTCAGTTGCTTCTGTCTTTTCCTGTAATCCCAGACTGATTTTAATTATGGTTATAGGACTCTCAGTTCGAACAAAAACTCACTGGACTATCGCAATAATTACAAAATAAATATATGGAAACCTAAAAGTGCTTAAGCAGTACGAAAAAAGAAAATCTCTCCACTCATGTTATCATGCCATTCAAAAGTTTGGGATCAGTAAGATTTGTAAGTTTAGTTTTTTTTTTAAAAGAAGTTTCTTATGCTCATCAAGGCTGCATTTATTTGATCAAAAACACAGAAAATTTTCTATTTTAATATAGCCTACTTTAAAATAAAAAATTTTTGTGATCAAACCTAATTTTTCAGCATCATTTAGTGTCACACGATCCTTCAGAAATTATTCTAATATGCTGATTTATTAGTAATGTTGAAAACTGTTTTTTTTTGGTACCTTTTCATTTTATCTGATACCTTTTCATTCTTTATGAATAAAAAGTAAAAAAGTAGAAATAATAGAAATAAAATAGAAATATTTTGTAACAATATACACAGCCGTTCATTTTTTTTCTTTCTTTCTTCCTGCAAAAAAAAAAAAAAAAACAAACAAAAAAAAAATTCAGCAAGGGTGTTTTAAATTGATAAAAAGTGACAGTAAAGACTTATTTCTGTTATAAACAGAAAGTTCTTTTTAACTTTTTATTAATCAAAGAGCTGTTCTTTCACAGACGATACGAGGTAAGGAGCTACCTGTGATTTTCATTAGCCATAAACTGTCCCCTGCAGCAATGCCGTAACAATAGAAAGATCCATTGACAGGCTGTCCTGTCCTGGATCCGAGGTATTACCTGTAACTGGGCAATGCTGATGACCCCTCCAGGATGTTTCTCCCTTTGTCAGGTCTACACTGGTACTTCTCAGCCTCTTATATTGTCTGTTATCATTTCCCAGATGCGTAAAGAGTAACTGAAAAGTAGAGATACCTCACAGACTTACAAGTCACCAATTCCAATACCACTTGAGTAAAAGTCTTCGAGTATCTGATAGTAACGGTGATTGATTAACCCTTGTGCGTCAATTAAAAAAAGTTACACATAGGTTCATAGAGGACAAAAATGTCCATGCTTGGGAGTACAGACTTAAGTTTGGTCTCATTTTAAAAAAGACCCTTGACAGATTATTGTTGAAGTTAAAAACGTTGTAATTTTTTTTTAAATGTAAGTTTATGAAAATGATTTATGAGCAGTTTTTTAATATAAAATATATATTTTATAAAACATGTTGAACACAAAAATTGCTAGAAAATCAAAGCCATAAATCTAAACAAGTTGTGTTTTTTTATCTCAAAAAATGAGCTTTTAGTAAGATTTTGTTTGGGTGCAGTACCAAAGTTTCCCATTAGATTCCAGCAAATAGGGGGCAGTCATGGCCTAATGGTTAGAGAGTCCGATTTGTAACCCGAAGGTTGCGGGTTCGAGTCTCAGGTCCGGCAGGGATTGTAGGTGGGGGGAGTGAATGTCCAGTGCTCTCTCCTCCTTCAATACCACGACTGAGGTAAGACCCTTGAGCAAGGCACCGAACCCCCAACTGCTCCCCGGGCGCCGCAGCATTGGCTGTGTTCACTGTGTGTGCGTGTTCACTTCTCACTGCTGTGTGTGTGCACTTGGATGGGTTAAATGCAGAGCACGAATTCCAAACATGGGACACCATACTTGGTCACGTCCTTTCTTTCCTTTCCTTTCCAAACCAAAGCTCCACTGGCAAACACTTTGCCAACAGAATGAAAGCTTATTAACAAAGAGCTGCATAATTTTATAGTTAAATGGCCTGGGATAAACAATTGCAGTTTTAATGGGTTTCAAAGATGTCCTCATTGAAACACCATTAAAACTTTAATTTTAATTTTAATTTAAACTTTAATTTAATTTAATTTTTAATTTTAATTTAAAAAAATATAATTTTAACCTATTTTTTTGTACCTAGTGTAAAATAGATTTATTAAAGGAAATGAGGGTGAAATATTATAATTCCAATAAAAATACACACCTGCGGCAAAATTTATGCAGTTGGCATTAACACAGGCAAAATGATAAAAATAAAACAAAGCTGAAAAGGAAAAAAATGTCCATAAGGACACACAAGGGTAAAGCAGCTGTGTTGGGGGTATCAGATTACTTTTCCAAGCAACTAGTAAATTAACGCATTACTTTTTAATTTACAAGAAAATATTGTTTCGAAATTCTTGCCGGCACTGAGACTTAAACCTGCAACCTTCGGGTTAAAAGTCTGACTCTCTAACCATTAAGCCACGACTGCCCTAAAAGATGCGCTCTTCGATGAGGATGTGATATCCTCATTATATGTAATATGCATTTAATCACATTTTATTTACCAATGACAATCAATCAATCAATCAATCAATCAAGAACGGCATCACAGCTGAAATGTTTGTTTGAGCTGGTGGTGTGAAAGGGGTTTTACACTTGCCAGAAATATATATTTTTTTATATTAAAATCAAAGAAGCAAGCCCAGCCCAGATGATGAAAAAAAGTAACATAAGTCACATAATGCATTACTTTCCATTAAAAGTAACTAAGTAACACAATTAGCTACTTTTTAGGGAGTAACTCAATAATGCATTACTTTTAAAAGTAACTTTCCCCATAACTGTTAAGACATGCAAAATGTGCAGTTTATACTCTAGAACGACTGATCTAGACTATATAAGTATCCTCCAATGATCCTCACTATACTCTCACTCTTCTGACAGAAATTTGTACTACAGATGTCTTCTTCCATTAAGCCGTCCCAAATTAGTTTGAGTCTCCTCTTTGAGCAGCAAAGCAGAGAGCTCCCCCTTTTGTGAAAGCATGCCAAATAGTTTAAGGTTTAATGTAATATTTGAGCCAGATATGATTTGTAGTATTTCTGCTGGTAATTTGATGGTGTTGTACACTTGAATCTTAAATGCTTGTGTTGTTGGTAAAATGGTCAGTATAGATGTTGCACCTGTTTCTGCAAACACTCATGCTACAAGCATTTTTAAATGCTATTAATATATTTTTTCCCAGTGGAATAAGGAAACAGAAGATGTGCATCCCTTCATTTTGTATTTTGTCATTCTGAATGAGTTGTGTCTGCTTTCATGCTTTGCTGCTCAAAGGGTTTTTGATGAGCTGCTGTGAACATGAGGAGCTGCTTCAAAGAGTCACCGCGACACAAATACAAGACATCAACAAACAGTAGACACACACATTTGTTTTGTTGTATTTGTAGAATTAAAAAAGCATTTGCATGATTTCATGAAATGAATGCCTTCATGATTTTGCAATTTGTCAGATTTAGCTACCTTTTGTAGACTGCTTTGTCGCCGAACCATAACCAGGCATGTACGCATACACACACCTGTTTGCTAAAGAAATACTAAGGTCAGGAGCGTAAAAAGATAGATCTGCTCTTTCATAAATTTAAGCCAATTCCACTGAGAAAATATAATCTTTATGATCTTGCTTCCCATTTGTGCTTCAAACTGATTTTTTTTTTTGGATGAAAACTGTAGTAAATGGAGCTGGATTATTTTTTTATAAATATAGAGTACTGTGATAAGTTTAATAGAGTCAAAACTAGAAAATTGCAAACTAGAATAGAAATAACCCTAACCCCATAGAAAACAAAAATGCTTACACACTGTGTATCATGGAATCGTCGCTCTTAACACTGCGCTTGCTTTGATGTAACACTTAATTTCCTAGTCACAACCCAACTCTGATCAAACTTTAATGAAACATCCTCATTAATCCCTTCACTGGATGAGAATATTCCCACAATGACGTCACATCTATAGACATGTTTGACTGGATGTGATCCTTATTACAGCTCAGCATGCTGAAACAAAGAGAGCAGAAAGTGCTGCTTAATAATTGAAAGACTTTAATTCTGTTAATGACTTTAATTCATTTAAATGTCACTATACATAATGAGTTACAGAGTTAGGCATAATTCAAACAGGAGTTGGAATATGAATTACATTGAGCAATGCATTCATAAATTGAGGTATTTTCTTAATAGGAATAACTTTTTTTAAACATGCAAAAGCTCCAACAACAAAAGTAAAAAGAGATAAAAAAGAAAGACTCTGGGATTCTCTAAAGCTTTCAATCATTCAGCTCCAGCTTTCCTTGCATGGTTTTTGTTTCTCGTTCCTCTCCATCTGCACTCCTCACAGAAGCTGTTATGTGTACGGTTGACGTTTCCCTTTAGCAGCTCGATGACTTTCATGGCTTGTTGTCAGCACGTTTTGTTCCTGACACTCCAGAATTTCTCCAAACACTTTAAAAAACCCGTTCCTTGCCACACAGCTCCAAATCCTGATGGATGAATTTGCTTCTCTCTACCCCTCATGTACAGTGTTGGGGAGTAACTAGTTACAGGTGCATCTCAATAAATAAGAATGTCGTGAAAAATTTCATTTTTTCTTGTAAGTTATTTCAAAAAGTGAAACTTTCATATATTTTAGATTCATTGCATGTAAAGTAAAACATTTCAAAAGTTTTTTTGTTTTATATTTTGATGATTAGAGCTTACAGCTCATGAAAGTCAAAAATCAGTATCTCAAAATATTAGAATATTTACATTTGAGTTTCAATTAATGACCATCCTTACAGTATAAATTCTGGGTATCTCTTGTTCTTTGAAACCACAAGACTGCTGAGTTGGCAATGATCCAGAAGATGAACATTCATGCCCTCCACAAAGAGGGTAAGTCACAGAAGGTTATTACTGAAAGGTGTGGCTGTTTACAGAGTGCTGTATCAAAGCATATTAAATGCAAAGTTGACTGGAAGGAAGAATTTGGGTAGGAAAAGGTGCACAAGCAACAGGGATGACTGCAAGCTTGAGAATACAGTCAAGCAAAGCTGATTCAAACACTTGTGAGAGCTTCACAAGGAGTGGACTGAAGCTGGAGTCAGTGCATCAAGAGTCTCCACGCTCAGACGTCTTCAGGAAAAGGGCTACCAAGCCACTTCTGAACCAGAGACAACGTCAGAAGCATCTTACCTGGGCTGTGGAGAAAAAGAACTGTACTGTTGCTCAGTGGTCCAAAGTCCTCTTTTCAGATGAAAGTAAATTTTGCATTTCATTTGGAAATCAAGGTCCCAGAGTCTGGAGGAAGAGTGGAGAGGCACAGAATCCATGTTGCTTGAAGTCCAGTGTGAAGTTTCCACAGTCAGTGATGATTTGGGCTGCCATGTCATCTGCTGGTGTTGGTCCACTGTGTTTTCTGAAGTCCACAGCCAACGCAGCCATCTACCAGAAATTTTAGAGCACTTCATGCTTCCTTCTGCTGACAAGCTTTATGGAGATGCTGATTTCATTTTCCAGCAGGACTTGGCACCTGCCCACACTGCCAAAGGTACCAAAAGCTGGTTCAATGACCATGGTGTTACTGTGCTTGATTGGCCAGCAAACTCGCCTGACCTGAACCCCATAGAGAATCTATGGGGTATTGTCAAGAGGAAGATGAGAGACACCAGACCCAACAATGCAGATGAGCTGAAGGCCACTGTCAAAGAAACCTGGGCTTCCATACCACCTCAGCAGTGCCACAAACTGATCACCTCCATGCCACGCTGACTTGAGGCAGTAATTAAAGCAAAAGGAGCCCCTACCAAGTATTGAGTACATATACAGTAAATGAACATACTTTCCAGAAGGCCAACAATTCACTAAAAATGTTTTTTTATTGGTCTTATGAAGTATTCTAATTGGTTGAGAGTGAATTGGTGGGTTTTTGTTAAATGTGAGCCTAAATCATCACAATAAAAAGAACCAAAGACTTAAACTACTTCAGTCTATGTGCATTGAATTTATTTAATACACGAGTTTCACAATTTGAGTTGAATTACTGAAATAAATGAACTTTTCCACAACATTCTAATTTATTGAGATGCACCTGTGTGTGTAATGGAGTTACGTAATTTACAGTAATTACAAAATAATTGATTTTTCTTTCCAAAATTTATGCATATGCTTTACTTTTTAAGACTGACTGTTTTTCCAAGGCTTTGTTAGATGCCAGTGTTTCCCGCCATAGCTATGCAAAGATTTGATTTCAAAAACAGTATCATAACTATTAAACTATTTCTTGTTATGATGTTAAATCTGTATTTACCTCAGAATGATCTCAGAGTAAAAAGAGCTGCTAAAGTCTGATTTTGTGGTGGCTGTGCTTTAAAATGAAATTATTATGATCTTAATTAAAGTGATGAAGGATTGTGAAAGTCTGACAGTGATCAGTATTGAGTTCTGTAAGGTTAAACCTGCCTGCTTTACATGTTTCAAAATGATTAACAGTTGAAAGAAAACATTAGAAATTTAGAAAACTAATAAAAAAGTAATCAAATGTAATCAGTTACATTACACTAAGAAAGTAATTGAAATAGTTACACTACTTATTACATTTTAGGGTAACTTGTAATCTGTAAGCTATTACATTTCCAAAGTAACCTTCCCAAAACTGCTCATGTCATACCAAAACCTTTAATCATGTATGCTGATTTCTGAAGAATACAAACAAAATCAAGCAGCATCCAAGCTGACAGCACCATCACTGAGCAAATGACTAAAAGCATAAAGTTACAAAAACAAACTATCATTTTAAAATGTGTCAGTAGCCTATATGTATATTTTACTTAAATTTTCTCAGAATATCTAATTTAGTATATATAAGAAAAAAAAAACAATATTCTGTTTTTCAATAATTCATTATTTTTTTTTGCATGGCCCTCTTCGCCACAAGATGGAGCTATTCATCAGATTATTACGCTAAAGCAGTAATACTAACTTCATACTCAAATATAAGAAGTCTAAAACAAACCTTTTAAGCCATAAAAGAGTATCATCAGCTGTAATTATATACATTTATTTTATATGAATTACAAAATCTGAAATGTAGGTTGTTTAGATGCATTTTGCTATATGGTTAAGGCCCTGTTTGATAGACAGGGCTGAGCCTAAACCAGGATTAGGACATAGTTCAATTAGGACATTTAAGTAATTTTTATAAACATGCCTTAGGAAAACAACATTACTGGAATGCATCTTAAGACAAATCAAAGGCACTGACATGTTTTAAGATCAGTCAGTGCAAGTTTCTTTCATTTGAAACAGCTCAGATTTACATTTTAGTCCGGGACTAGGCTTAAAGGGATAGTTCACCCAAAAATGAAAATTCTGTCACAATTTACTCACCCTCAAGTAGTTCCAAACCTGTATGAATGTCTTTGTTCTGCTGAACACAAAGGAAGATATTCTGAAGAATGTGGGAAACAGAGCAGTTCTGGGGCACCATCGACTTCCATAGTAGTTTTTTTTCTACTATGGAAGTCAATGGTGCCTCAAAACAGCCTGGTTACAAACTTTCTTCAGAATATCTTCCTTTGTGTTCAGCAGAACAAAGACTTCCATACAGGTTTGGAACTACTTGAGGGTGAGTAAATGATGACAGAATTTTCATTTTTGGGTGAACTATCCCTTTAAGCCTTGTCTGTAAAACTGGGGGTATATGATTTAATTTATGTAAGTGACTGTTAAGTAACAGGATTTTAAAATTAAAATCTGATTGAATGTGCTGATTGAATGTCACGTGTTGTTGTAAATAAACATCAGCACACCACGGAGCGCACATTCATTGAATTGTTTTTATAATAGAAATAAATGTAGTTATTTAATCAGTTCAGCCGGTCAGTGTAATTAAATATTGTTACGGTTGTTGTTTCAGGTGACAGAGTGAATTGACATCAGGAAAGCGTCATGAGCACAGAAAAAGAGCGCAGCGTCCTGAATGATGCTGATGAGGAGAAGGAGGTGAAGCAGGAGCTGGAGGAGCTGAGGGCTCAGGTGCTGCAGCTCCTGCTTGAGCTGGAAGAAGCTCGAGACACGGCTCAGAAACATGAGGAGAGCTTTCTGGAGCTGCAAGGTGAGACTCACTCAGAAACACACCAGTGACCTGACATGTCATGCTTTCTTATTTTGATTTTTTATTTTCCCCTGTAGGTCCACCTATAATTTTTTTAGGTAGCACTTAATTTTACAGTGTCCTTGTTACACGTTACATGTACTTACTATTATAATAACAATAAATTATGCATAATTACATGCAAGTAACCCTAAACCAAACCCTAATCTTAACCCTAACTATATAGTAAGTATGTACATGTAATTAATATTACTTAGCACTTAATGTAGAATTACACTGTAACAAGGACACCTTAAAATAAAGTGTAATGTTTTTTTTTTTTTTTGTTAACATGACGCCCTCTCTCTCCTAACCCGATCTCATGAAAGTGCGTACAAATAGTACGCCAAATAAAAACAAAAACTTGTGGTATTGATATGCAAAAATGGACTTTGGCGTGTATAGGACAGGATTACTTTATTTATCCCTATAGGGAAATTTGTATTGGACATAAAGGTTGCCACATACAAGAATACATAGAATTGTAATACAACAACAACAACACACACACACACACACACACACACACACACACACAAAATGCTTATATGCTACGCAATGGGTAGGATTAGGGTTGTGGGGTAGATTATATGCGTATCATATACACGCCTTTATGTCCAATACAAATTTCCCTATAGGGATAAATAAAGTAATCCTGTCCTATACATGCCAAAGTACATTTTTGCGTATCAATACCACAAGTTTTTGTTTTTATTTGGCGTACTATTTATACGCACATTCATGAGACCGAAACTTGTGTCACAAGCCAAAAAGTTGCAGATTTGTACCTTGTTGTTTTTGCACCGGATCGTTTTGAGTTAAGGCATTTACTAAATGTTTTTATAATACAATTAATGATTAAATGTCAAACCAATAACTGAACTACTGTATATATTATAGAATACATGTATATTTAGTTCATGATATACATTATATTATAATTATTATATTATATGATCTGAAACCATTCTAAGATTGCAGTGCTGTTAAAATCGCTGAATACAGAATCTGTGTATTAATATCTATGTTTAATTGTACTGAAATTTGCATTAGATAATAGTGACTGCTAAATGACTAACACTTACAGGAACCCTGATGCACGGTGTCATGAAAAAAGATGTTACAGAACGTTATTTGTCAGAGATATAGTTGAATGTTTAGCTCGTTTTACTCAATGACAGACCCAGTAAAACAGCTTCTATATATAGCGTTTACAGCTCTTTAATGAGTCACCTGCTGTATCAGACAGACTCCTGGGACTCAGTAATGATCTGGCTGTGCTGTGACCGTGGTGTGTGTGTGTAACATGACAGGCATGTGAGAGGACAGCTGCGCTGAGGGAAGCTTCCAGACGGCTGTCCTGACCAGCTCTAGGGCAGCAGATGCCTTTCTCCAAACTCTGCTGTTCCCGCTCACTTCTGATCGCAGACGGAGCATTAGATCAGTCTCACCCGCTTGAGTGGCCACCGTTTCATACTGAAAAGCTTTCAAGTATAAGTGAATTATCAGGTCTGAAACAGAAGATGCAGTATAAACTCCCAGAAATTAGACACCCATCTGCAACAGTGCTCGAAATGTGGGTGGAGAAGTTTATAAAATCAGCCTGTGAAATCCAAAGATGAGTTTTGGGTTGCTAAAGTATTTTATGTAAATGTCATTCATCTGGAGCCCATCCCTGCTTCTTAGGTCGCAGACGGGATATAAATGTTATGGAGACTAAGTTATGTTACCACTCTCTCTTTAGGGTAATTTAGGTTTTTTGTTCTGTACAGTATGTAGTATTATATATTTTTCTCTTTTTTTTTAAATAGAAGACATTTTGGTAAAACTTTACAAAAATGTTCCACTTGTTAACTATGTTTAATATTTGATGCATTAACTAAAAATGAGCAATACATTTACTACAGTATTTAATATCTTTGTTAATTTTAGTCAATAAAAGTCCATGTTAGCTCAGGCGCATTAAATATCATTAACTTTTGATTTTAATAATGCTTTAGTAAATGCTGGAATCAACAACTAAGAGTCATAAATGCTTTAGAAGTATTATTTGTTAATTTATGTTAACTAATGTTAACAAATAGAAATTTATTGTAAAGTGTTACAGATTTTTCTTAATGGTATGTGGATTTCGGTTTTGCACACAGTATTGATAAATTACAACTGTCTAAGATAACATATGAATAATTCATTAAGAATAATGAATGAATTGAATGTAAGCTTTTTGACATTCACCAAATTTGACAGTATTAAAAAAAAAAAAAATCTGTTGTGTGTGATTTTTTTTTTAACATTGTTACATATAATTGTGTCTCTTTAGGGAGAAACCGTGCCTTCAGACTGAATGCATTACATTGCATTGAATAAAAAAAGGCTAAGAAATGAATTCAAAATTTGAGATTAATTCCATAAACTGAAAAAAAGCTTTCCAATGTTTACAATAGTTGATGCATCAATTATTTAAAATTGATTTAATCATTTTCTTTGAAGCAAATAATTGCAAGTAAACAAGAGCTTTACTTGAATTTACATGACTATTGATGAACTACATTCATCAGGTCAAGGTCGCTGCTAAAATTCACAGGACCAGGGACAAACATTTTATAAGTGGGGGATCATTATCTGCCTCTGATAAGTAGGGCTTTTTAGTGCATTGTTGTGTAAAATACCTGCATTTATTTCCAGTTCTATGGATACAAAAATTGGCAATGTATAGAGTAATGCTTGAGAACCGACCTATTTCAAGCCCTGCCCTGAACTTACATATTTCACTGGTTTGGGGTACAAACACACTGCAGTCATACAACAATTGTTTTGGTCGACTAATTTCATTGGTCAAGCAGTGTCCCGAGAGTGCAGTTTAATTATCACTGGATGTCACTGCAACACTTCATTTGGCAACATGTAAAAAGATTTAGCTTAATTCAAACTAACTGTCATTGACTACGTTTACATGGACATCAGTAATCTAATTATTTACCTTATTCTGAATAAGACAATATTACGATTAAGGTGTTTACATGAGTTGCTTTTAGAATAATCCTTTCATGTTCCCGTTTTACATGTTATAGTACATAGATCGATTAATGGCATGCATCATTACGTCACCACGCGACGCCATCTGACGTCCCCTCAAGAATTTCACATATAAACATATAGTTTGTCTTCGCGATGATGCCATATACAGTTTTGGGTGTTTCATTTTTCATTTTATGAAAGTTTCAAGTGCAGTTAATTATTTTCGTGCATACAGACGACGGCGGTGTTGAAGCTCTTTTATTTGTCGTCAAACGGTTTATCACTGCCGTGTGTGTGTCCTGTCGCAAAATGCGACGAAAAGTCCTACACGACGGTAATAGTTTGATTAAGGTGTTTACATGTCTGTACCGCACTTCAATAATGCGACTAAAATCGGAATACTCCACGTCTTAATTCGATTTGTGTTTACTTCGATTATGACTTTAGCCGGATTAGGGTAATCAAAAATCTCTGTTTACATGGTAGACTATTAATCAGAGTATTGTCTTAATCGTATTAAAATATGATTATTGATGTCCATGTAAACATAGTCACTGTCAGAGCAGAAATAAATTATATCATTTGATTGTTTATCTGTGATGATATTAAATAAAACAATGCTCATGCTTGTGTGATGTAGCTTGTTATACATAATTGTGTTGTTAAAATGTTCTACATAAAAGCTAAATATTTCAGCTATTTCAAATGCTTTTCTCAATCTCTATCCAGGTCTTCTTGAGGAGGAGCGTTTAGCTAGTGCTCATCAGGCCGAGGCCTTCACGAGACAGATCCAGCGTCTGCAAGGTAACAAAGACTCTGAATACTCAAACCCAAGATGATGTGATGATTATCATTAGATTAGATGACAAAATAGCAAAGCATATGCTGTCTATTTGTGAGGAGTAAACTTTTCTTTCAAAATACTGGGAAGGAGGGAAGTGAACTTTCCACACTTGCCATACAAGAAAGTCATGCATTTCTTATAGGGGTGTAACTGTCACACCCCAGGACTGTTTGTGTCTGTTTTCTCCCCATGTGCTCTGCGTAACCTAGTTTCTGTCTCTAGTTAATCATGTCATTTGGTTCAGGTGTGTCTTGTTAATTGTCCTTGTCATCCCATGCATTTAAACCCAGGTCAGTGTAGTCTATGTTTGTCGGGTCTTAATCATCTTTAGCCAGCTCGCTATTTTAACGCCGTTTGACGACGCTGCGCTGAACTCCCTGTTCTGGATCAAATTACCATCGCCCTGTCGACCTCCCAGACACCACTGGACTGTGCTGGAGGGAGGCAATTGCCACATGGAGCGACAGAGCTGAGGATTGCCGCAGAGCCGATGCTGCAAGTGACGTCAGACCAGGTGCGAGAGCCGGCTACAACGCCCGCCACGAGTGAAAAAGCTGTGGACAACGAGATTGCAGAGAGGAGCTCCGCCCACTGCACCATGGCTGAGGGTGAGCGGAGTGTGGATCTGGAACTGTGGAGCTCAGAAGGAGTGTTTGTGGATTTATTTGTTGACCTGCCCCCTCTCCACCCTCCTCCGTCGGAGCCCTCTGTCACTCCTGTTCCCACATCCAGCCCAGAGAGGGCTTCCGTTCCAAAGATCGGCCCAGAGAGGGCTCCTGTTCTCATGTCCAGCCCAGAGAGGGCTCCTGTTCCCACGTCCAGCCCAGAGAGGGCTTCCGTTCCCAAGATCGGCCCAGAGAGGGCCCCTGTTTCCACGTCCAGCCCAGAGAGGGCTTCCATTCCCGAGATTGGCCCAGAGAGGGCCCCTGTTTCCACGTCCAGCCCAGACAGGGCTCCCGTTGCTGAGTTCAGCCCAGAGAGGGCTCCTGTTCCCACATCCAGCCCAGAGAGGGCTTCCGTTCCCAAGATCGGCCCAGAGAGGGCCCCCGTTTCCACGTCCAGCCCAGAGAGGGCTTCTGTTCCCAAGATCAGCCCAGAGAGGGCTCCTGTTCCCACGTCCAGCCCAAAGAGAGCTCCTGTTCCCACGTCCAGCCCAGAGAGGGCTCCTGTTTCCACGTCCAGTCCAGATAGTGCTCCAGTTCCCACGTCCAGCCCAGAGAGGGCTCCCGTTCCTGAGTTTAACCCCGAGAGGGCTTCTGTTTCCCCGTCCCCAGGGAGGGCTTTTGTTCTGGAGTACAGCCCTGAGAAGCCCGGAGGTTCAAAAATGTCCACCCACCGTCCCGCTCCTGCCTCCTCCACCGCTGTCATCTGGCAGCCCCTCTGCTCGCATCTGTACGGTGCAAGCTCCACGGGTCTGCCAGTCTCCATCGGCGCCGTGGCTGGAGGATCCCCCGTCTCCGCCTCCAGCCTCAGAGTCCAGGACTCCGCCTCGGCCCGTCGACCCAGCGGCTCCACCATGGCTCCTAGCTCCCTCTGCTCCACCGTGGCCCAGCAGTCCACTGGCTCCGCCGGGCTCCCTCGTCCCTCCGGCTCCGCCTTGGTCTGTCAGCGACCATCCGCCACCTCAGGACTCCACTCCTCCGGCTACACCTCGTCCCGCAGGCTCTGTCAGGCTCCTCCTTCCCTTCGGCTCCGCCTCGGTCACCCTGGCTCATCGGCTCTCCGTCTCCACCTCGGGCTCCTCCGCCATTTGCTCCGCCGCCATTGGTCGGCCCTCTGGAGTCGTCAGCTCTTCCTCCTCCATGGCTCCTCCCTACGTTGGCTCCACCGTGGGTCACCATTATGGCTGTGGCCTGGGTCCCACCTGGCGCTGCATGCTCCAGGTCCCTCCTGTTTCCTCCATGGCGCCTCCCTTTACTCTGTCTGTCGTCCTCCTCCCGGGAGTCCATCCTCTGCCCGAACCTCCACCTGTGTTGTCTGCCTGCCTTCCTGCCAGCCCTTTTCCGTCCTCTGTTACCATCCCAAGTCCACTCCTTTGTCCGCCTCCAAGTCCCCCTCCCTCCCATCCTTTGTTTCTGTGGCGCGAGGTCGCGCCTTCCAGGAGGGGGGTGAACTGTCACACCCCAGGACTGTTTGTGTGTGTTTTCTCCCCATGTGCTCTGCGTGACCCAGTTTCTGTCTCTAGTTAATCATGTAATTTGGATCAGGTGTGTCTTGTTAATTGTCCTTGTCATCCCATGCATTTAAACCCAGGTCTGTGTAGTCTATGTTTGTCGGGTCTTAATCGTCTTGATGTGCTACGTGTGTCTCCAGCCTGCCCTGTGTTTCCCTGCGTTTGGATTATTAAAGACTGTGGTTTATGATTATCCCTCGTCTCTGCGCTCCTTGCTCCTTCACAGTAGGCATTGATGACAGTAACGGTACACAAACATGGCGGTTCGGTACGTTCCTCGGTTTTGATTTTGATTCCTCAGTTCGGTGGTTTCGGTACAGCAGGGGGAAAAAAACCTAAACATTATTATTATTTTATTTTTTTGCATTTAACAGTGGTTTACTGAAATGGCTCTTTCTTTAAATAAATTCAATTATAATTAAAAAAAAATTAGGGATAAAAATCTACCTCAGCTTCCGCTCTAAACTATAGGGAGCCCTTTTACATTACTATAAGGTTATAATTAACAACCGAGCCCAAACTTAACTATAATGACACTCAAATTAAAAAATTGCATGCAAACATGTAAACTGTTTTTAAATTAACTCCTAAATAATTCAGTTTCATTACATAATTTAAACATCACTAAAAGGTAAAGTAAAATATAATGAGTATATAGTCTAATATTTCGAAAAATGCTCTTCACTAGACTTCATCTCTCTAGCAAATAACGAGCTGTAGACACTGACGTGCCTGAGGTAAATGAAATGCTACTGTACATGTCATTTTGTTACAAGCTGTTTTAATGACGTCTTTCCGCAATTGAAACACTGAGCGATTACATGAGGCATGAGATGTTCATTCATGTTTATTTTGCGTTATAACTAGTAGTAAAGAGGAAGGGTTAATCGCGCTCACTCATGCAGCCGTTTGATCTGAGGTGTTAGTATACGGCGATATGTCGTGCCACATCAAAGAGTGTCAAAAGAGTGTTGGGGAAGTCGTGGCCTAATGGTTAGAGAGTCGGACTCGTAACCTAAAGGTTGCGAGTTCGAGTCTCAGGTCCGGCAGGAATTGTAGGTGGGGGGAGTGAATGTACAGCTCTCTCTCCACCCTCAATACCACGACTGAGGTGCCCTTGAGCAAGGCACCGAACCCCCAACTGCTCCTCGGGTGCCGCAGCATAAATGGCTGCCCACTGCTCCGGGTGTGTGTTCACGGTGCGTGTGTGTTCACTGCTGTGTGTGTGCACTTTGGATGGGTAAATTGCAGAGCACAAATTCCGAGTATGGGTAACCATACTTGGCCACATGTCACGTCACGTCAAAACGGCATTTATTGTCTGAATTTCCTGAAAAAAAATGGAATGATTTGTTTGGCACACATGCGTACCGAACCAAAAGACCCATACCGAAAGTTTTCAGTACAAATATGTGTACCGTTACACCCCTAATTTGTTATGATCTCCTGACCCCTGTAGCACAGCTTCGCTCTGTCCAGGAGGAGATGGACAGTCTGGAGGAGGAGAAGGAGAGCGAGCTCCTGGAGGCGCAGGAGGAGCTGCGGGCGGCGCAGGAGGAGGTGCTGCTGCAGCAGCAGGCGGCGGAGGAGGCCGCGGCCGAAAGAGAGAACGACATCGCCAGTCTGCAGGAGGAGCTCTGCCGCTTACGGGCCGAAATCTCACGACTGGATAACACGGGACAGGAGTACGAGCTGGAGATCGTCACGCTCCGAGCGGAAATAGAGATGAAGAGCCAGAGCCGTCTGCAGCAGAGGAAGCAGGGTGAGAACAGAAACACACTGAAAGAGCTCTGAGACTGTCTGAGTACTGCATTAATGAAGATAAGTCAAACAATTCACTGTGATATCAAGAGCTTACATAAATAACTGTGTGAACATTATAAACATTATTATACATTTTTAAACAAATGAGGAAAAAAGTGAACTGATTCAAGGTGACAAAGACAATAACAACATTAGGAACAAATGTGTATTAAAAATGTAATTAGTGTGGTTACACTTTATTTTAAGGTGTCCTTGTTACAGTGTAATTATACATTTAAGTACTGCACTGTAAAAAAAAAAAAAAAGTTGACCTAACTCAAAAAAATAAGGCAACCTATCACAATCAACTTTTTAAGTTAACTCAACTAGCAACCGACAACCGACAACTTAAAAACTTTAATTCATCTAATGAATAAAAGTCAGTCTACTGAGTGTTAAAAGATCTGTCAGAACAACCAAATATGTTTTACCAAT
This sequence comes from Aspiorhynchus laticeps, assembly GCA_023376895.1. Lineage (NCBI taxonomy): Eukaryota > Metazoa > Chordata > Actinopteri > Cypriniformes > Cyprinidae > Aspiorhynchus > Aspiorhynchus laticeps. Next base: position 3,224,978 of record CM041815.1, read on the forward strand.
TAGCAATAATAATCTTTTTTTAACAATCCTCTTTCTTTTAGATTCACATTATTTTCAAGTTTTCTACATAACATGGGTAGTATTTGTCTTTTAAAACTAAAGGCAATCATGCATGCTAACGAACAAATGTATTAAACAAGTTTCAATGAGATGCAAATATACACTACCTCAGCACACGATTCTCAAACATGGTGATCGACAAATTTTAAATCAGTAAAAATATGAACTCTGATCCACATGACAGCTAACTGACAGTAACAACAGCAGCAGCAACATAAATTAAGCCAGCAAAATGTAAAACAATGATACAATTTTAATAATTAACATAAAATGTTTTCAAGCTGCAATGCATGCTGGGAACTTGTGCAATGTTGTTCAATGTAAAATTGTTTGTTCAGATGACTGCAAACAAGCCTGCACTGACCCTTTACAGGCTGCCAGCGCAGGGCCCCTGAGAATTTGCTCATTGACAAAACGTTGGCCCCTTAGCACTGGCCCTGCACGGGCAGCCCTCACTTAGCCTCCAGGAAGCCTAAGCACTGTTTTATTGAAAATAATAATCACCGTTATGGAGGTAAGCGCTTGTTTTAGTTGGGTTCCTGACCCTTGACTTTGTGACAAGTTTTTCTCTGGCAGCTGTAACTGTGTTTTTGAAACACATTTGTTATAGCAAGTGTTGTGAGAAGACGAGCCGATCAGATGATGATGCTTAGTTATTGATGATTCAGTTATCATGTACTGTCCTGATTCACTGATCTCATCCAGAGGCTGATCTCTGAGAACATCATTTAGGTTTAGTAATTTCACTTTATAATAGCCCTAGAATTCCACTGCATGCAGTTTTACCCTGCTACAATATTTTGACTGTTTTTAAGTCATTATGCACAAATTATTTGGACAGGATCATGTAGACTCACAGATATATCAAGATTCAGCGTATGAACCTCAACAATGGTGACAATCAACGAAAAGCTTGTTTTGTGAAGTTCAGAGTAGATCTGAATATTTTATTGACTCTCACCATTGTTGAGGTTCATACACTGAATCTTGATATCTGTGTGAGTTATTTCTGCATAACGGCTTGAAAATGTTCTAAATATTAAAACAGGACAAAATTTTATGCATTTGTCTTCTAGGACTACTATGATGTGAAATAATTAAATCTAAATAATGTCCTCAGAAATCAAACTCTGGGTTAGATCAGGGAATCAGGCCACTACGTGATGACTGAATCATCAAATTAGTGTTTCTTCTTGCATTGTTTGCTATAACAAATGTGCTTCAGAAACACACAGTTATAGCAGCCAAAGAGAAACTAGAGTTAAAAAGTCAAGGGTCAGGATCCCAACTAAAACAAGCACTTACCTCCATAACGGTGATTATTATTTTCAATAAAACAGCGCTTAGGCTTCCTGGAGGAATCCTAACGTGAATCTAAAAGAAAGAGGATTGTTAAAAAAAGATTATTATTGCTAATTGCTAAAACATATTTGGTTGTTCTGACAGATCATTTAACACTCAGTAGACTGACTTTTATTCATTAGATGAACTAAAGTTTTTAAGTTGTCGGTTGACGGTTGCTAGTTGAGTGAACTTAAAAAGTTGATTGTGATAGGTTGCCTTTTTACAGTGCGAGTAATATTAATTAACTACACTCTTAAGAAAAATGGTTCTAAACAGTACCAGAAAAGGGTTCTTCGGCTTGTAACAATAGCAGAACCCTTTTTAGTGCTAAATAGAACCTTTTTTATAGGGTTCCATACAGAACCATGCTTTGAAAATGCTATATAGGACCTTAATGGTGTTATAAATAACCTTATTAATGATAGTTTTTCATTAATATTAGTATGTTAATATCATTAATATTAGTATTATTTGTATATATTATTTATTAATATTGTTTTTTACGCCTCTATCTGCCTGGTCTTATAATAACTTATATCTTATAATATAGCCTACTTGTAATATCTTATAATATAAGTGTCTATTAGGGTTTTACATAAAATCATCAACAACAACAACAATGTGTCAATTTCTTCTTTTTTTTTAATGATGTGCAATTGTAGCAAAAATTACAGTGTTCTAACAACAGTTATTAGTAGAATACATTAATGAATGACAATGGTCATTGAACATAAATAAATGTTTAAAAAAGTAAAACAAAATAGAACATAAAATAGTGTATTGAAGACCAAGCTCCAGTAAAATATCTTCACAGTCCTCTATGATGCCTTTAAGTTAATCATTATCTGTATTTTGGTGTGATTGAATGGCAGTTTCTCTCTGCAGATGATGAGGTTGTAGCATCTGAAATGGACAATTGAGTTTAGATATACAATGTGTCTCCTTTCATTTGTTTATGTGAAAACAATTGTTTATGAAGGCCAAAAGTAGTACAGTATGTGAGCACTTCACAATGTTAAAAGGAAAAAATAAAATAAAGTCATGGGATAGCTGGGTATGTTTATGCATAAACCCTAGTAATACAAATATCTAACAAAATGGATCATAAATTCAATTTCTTTGTTACTTACTTAGTTAAGAAGAGGAGAATATCCTTAACTGAATAGAGCTGGTCACACGTACATGCTCTCTTAAACTAAAAAGAGAAAAGACATAGAAAAACCAATTAGTATTTGAAAGTTATAATTTATAGACATTTTAAGAAAGAAATGATTTACCTGTTGAGAGTGTTGTCAGTCTGTGTAGTTGGATGGCTGAGCTCCAGAAAATCAGTAATGAAGCATCTTAGAGTGTAGCCTCGGTTAGGGTTTCACATTAAAACAACAACAACAATAACCACAACAGCAGTATGTTGTGTGAATTAAGTGTGTTTTTATTGATATGCAAAATTGTCAGTGCTCATAACAACAGTTATTAGCTGAATACATTAATGAATGACAATTGACAATGAACATGAATAAATACATGAAGAAGTAAAACACAAAATAAGAACAAAAAATAGATGTGATGAAGACCAAGTTTCAGTGAAACAATCACATTCCAATCAATATGATGCCTTTAAGTCCATTATTTTGGTGTGATTAAGTGGTGATTTTTCTCTGCAGATGATGAGGTTGTAGGATGTGATACATCTGAAATACACAATTGAGTTTAGAGTTACAGTGTGTCCATGTGTTTATGTAAAAAAAAATTATGTTTATGAAGGCCAAAAGCAAAAATGGACAGTATGTGAGCCCTTCACAATCTTAAAAGAAAAAAGTGATAAAAAGTCATGGGATAGTTTTAATATTTTTTTGTGACTGGATATGTTTATACATAAACCCAAGTAATAATTTAAAAAGTCTAACAATATGAATTATAAATTCATTGTCTCTTTTACAGAAGAGGAGAGAAGTTTCCAAAGCTTAGCAGAGCTGCACACACTTAGGCTATATGTGACCAAAAACAAAAAAAAAGATAAAAACATGTTTGTTTGGAAACAGGTTAAAATTTTAAAGTTAAATTTGTATTTAAATTTAAGAATGAAATCATTTACCTGTTGAGAGTGTGTTGAAAGTTTGTGTAGTTGGATCACTGGACTCCAGAAAATCAGTAATGAAGTGCTTTGACAGTTACAGATTTGAAAATCAAAAGGGTGGGAACAAAGAACCCTAAACTCTAACAAAGAACCATTTCAGCATAAAAGGGTTCTTCAGAATGCTACGGTTCTAAATAAAACCATTACTGCATGTAAAGAACCTTTAAAGAACCATATTTTTTTAGAGTGTACATGCATTTACTATATGGTTAGGGTTTGTTTTAGGGTTACTTGCATGTAATTATGCATAATGTATTGTTGTTATAATAGTAAGTACATATAACACGTGTAACAATGACACCTTAAAATAAAGTGTTACCTTAAAAAATGAAATGTGGACCTCAGGGGAAAAATAAATAAATTAATAGTAGGTACACTGTAAAAGATTTTGGTGGTCTAAACTCAAAATGTTGTGTTGACTTGCTGCATTTAACATTGATGAGTCAAGATGGCGCCGAGGATGGCAGCCGTGTTGCGAGCTCCGAGAAAACTCTGTAGGTTTTCGTATGTTTTGTTTGTTTTTTTGTTGTTTTACATGTTAGATGTTGTTAGTATAACTGTCTACGATAGAGACACGCTTTTAAACATCGGTTCTTCCGTTGCGCAACGCAAACCGGACTTTGAGTTCCTGAACGTCGGCGGATTGTTTACAGACACCGCATCAGAGCCCTTTGTCTGGAACGCACGACCACGACGAAAGAAACTTAGCCGGAAAAGAGGGAAGAGAGCTGGCGTTCTCGTCAGACTGAGACGCCGTGCCTTTCGACCTCCTCTCCCAACCATTTTGCTGGCTAACGTTCAGTCACTGGATAACAAACTCTGTGATCTGCGTGCGCGCATCTCATACCAACGAGAAACAAGGGAATGCTGCGTTATTTGCCGCACAGAAACCTGGATGTCTGCAATGGTTCCAGACTCAGCCATCGAGCTCACGGGCTTCTCTGTGCATCGCTCGGACAGAACGAAAGAGCTCACAGGGAAAAGCAGAGGTGGGGGCATTTGTTTCTATATCAACAACTCGTGGTGTGATGAAAGGAATCTACACTCCATTAAATCCTTCTGCTCCCCTGATCTGGAATTTCATATGCTTCTGTGTCGACCATTCTGGCTAATTTACAGCGATCATAATCACGGCTGTTTACATTCCCCCTCAAGCCAACACAGACCAGGCACTCAGGGAACTGTACGGGAATATAAGTGATCAGGAAACCGCGCACCCAGATGCAGCATTTGTTATTACGGGGGACTTTAATAACGCCAACTTCAGAACAATAGCTCCAAAATACTTTCAACACATCACCATCAACACGCGTGGTGATCGTGTACTGGACCATTGCTACTCCCCCTTCCGGGACGCTTACAAATCCCTCCCCCGCCCACCTTTCGGCAAATCGGATCACTTCTCCGTTCTGCTCCTGCCTGCTTATAGGCAGAAACTGAAACGTGAAGCACCCGCCCTCAGGACAATTCAGTGCTGGTCGGACCAATCGGACGCTATACTACAGGACTGTTTTGATCACGTGGACTGGGACATGTTCCGGGCAGCATCTGATGACGACATAGAGGAGTACTCAGATTCTGTAACGTGTTTCATACGGAAGTGTATAGAGGATGTAATTCCGACCAAAACAATATGCATCTACCCCAACCAAAAACCATGGATTAACAGCGATGTTCGATCAGCCTTGTCAGCGCGGACATCTGCCTTTAAATCCAGAAACACTGACGATCGGAAACAAGCCAGTTACGATCTCAGGAGATCCATCAAAGCAGCCAAACGACAATATAAAAACAAAGTTGAAGAACAATTCAACAACAACAACCCAAGAAGCATGTGGCAGGGCATCAACAACATCACAGGTTTTAAAGGGAATAAACCAGCTACTGTGAACATTGCTCTTTACCGGATGAGCTGAATACCTTTCATGCTCGTTTCGAGGCTCATAACACCGCCCACACAGAGTGCGCTCCCACGGCTGCTGCAGAAGAGGTGAGTCCACTCTCCCTTTCTGTCGCGGATGTAACTCGATCCTTCAAACGGGTGAACATCCGCAAAGCTGTGGGCCCGGATGGCATCCCAGGCCGTGTGCTCAAAGCATGCGCTTACCAACTAGCCGGGGTTTTTACAGACATCTTCAATTTGTCCCTCTCTCTGTCTGTGGTTCCCTCATGCTTCAAAAAATGCACCATTGTGCCCATACCTAAGAAAAATAAAATCACATGCTTGAATGACTGGAGGCCCGTTGCTCTGACACCCATCTTCAGCAAGTGTTTTGAGAAGCTCATCAGAGACCACATCTGCTCTGTGCTGCATTCCTCACTGGACCCACTACAATTTGCATACCGCAGAAACCGTTCCACAGACGACGCTATTGCCTTCACCCTGCACACTGCTCTCTCCCACCTGGAAAATAAGAACACCTATGTAAGGATGCTGTTCGTGGATTATAGTTCAGCATTTAACACCATAGTGCCTGCCACACTGGTTGAGAAGCTCCAGACTCTGGGACTGAACAGATCTCTGTGCAGCTGGATCCTGGACTTCCTGACAGGCAGAAGTCAGGTGGTCAGAATGGGCAACAACACATCATCTCCCCTGATCCTCAACACTGGTGCTCCGCAGGGCTGCGGCCTCAGCCCACTCCTGTACTCCCTGTACACACACGACTGTACAGCTACACACAGCTCCAACGCCATTGTCAAATTTGCCGATGACACAACGGTGATAGGCCTGATCACCGACAACGATGAGACGGCCTACAGAGAGGAGGTGAGTACCCTGACTAAATGGTTCCAGGAGAACCACCTCTCACTCAACATCGACAAGACCAAGGAGCTGGTGGTGGATTTCAGGAGACAGAGCAGAGAACACACACCCATCTCCATCGACAAGACACCTGTGGAGCAGGTAAACAGCTTTAAGTTCATCGGCGTTCACATCACCGAGGATCTCACATGGTCTGCTCACACAGACGCAGTGCTGAAGAAGGCACATCAGCGCCTCTTCTTCCTGAGACGGCTGAGGAAGTTTGGAATGAGCCCCAGCATCCTCAGATCCTTCTACACCTGCACTGTGGAGAGCATCCTGACCGGCTGCATCACCGCCTGGTTTGGAAACAGCACCGCTGGCAACCGCAAAGCTCTGCAAAGGGTCGTGCGAACTGCCCGCCACATTGTTGGAGGTGAGCTTCCCTCCCTCCAGGATATCTACACCAGGCGGTGTATAAGGAAAGCCAGGAGGATCATCAAGGACTCCAGCCATCCATCCCACAGACTGCTCTCTCTGCTGCCCTCAGGGAGACGTCTCCGCAGCATCCGATCCCGCACCAGCCGACTGAGGGACAGCTTTTTCCCTCAGGCTATCAGGCTAATGAACAGTGAGAACTAATTCACCCTACATCACACTCCCACTCACACATCATGCCATGCACTGCACTTTACCGCCGTTCTACTGGACTACACGCACACACTGCAATAATACAACCTTTCTGCTATCACTGGATACCATACAATGCACATCCACGACATTGCATATGTATAATCTGTTGCACCTTTGCACAACTATCTATTGCACAACTAATCTGTTGTAAATGTATAATCTGTTGCACCTTAACATATTACTATGTATAGATGTGTACATAATGTAAAATGTGTACATACAGTGTATTGGTAACTATGTATGTCTTTATAGTACACTGTGTATATTGAGTATGTGTATGTGTATTATGCACATTGTCTTCTGTACAGTCTGTAAATATTTTCTGTCTATATGTAAATTGTTTTGTTTTTTTGCACTGTCTGGAGCACGCTCTCAAGAATTTCACTCACCAAGGCACTTGTGCTGTGGTGATGTGACAATAAAAGTGATTTGATTTGATTTGGTTTACTCAATTTAATTCTGTGAACTGAATATGTTTTAACATTGGCTGAACATTTTTAATGCAACGATCAACATAAAATGTTGTGTTGACCTCCAAAATCTATAACAGTGTACAGCACGTACACATCACAGTCATAAATTCAATCCAAAAACAGGCTACGCAGGCACATTGCAGACTTAAGCACAAAAAAAAAAAATAACACATACATTACTTTTTTTCTTTGTAGACATGTATTATTCAATATTCAATTAAAAAATATATCAATCCCCAGTGGAAAACTATCCCACTTACCCACACTTTAGTTTGGGGACCAATTCTCACTATTAACCTGTTAACATGCACCAGGACGCGGACGCACTGAAAGCTCTTTGAAAGCTCTTTGTTTGCACACGTCATTGTTTTCAAACAGATAAAGTAAAACAGGACAAAATGAATCTTGACAAACTATATATCATTTTGAAGGTCTAAGCCTCTAGCATCGACGACAGATCGCTGTTTTTCGATAGAAAGCTTATACGGAATGTATTTGCTAAATTTGTGTAAGCAGTACACATCAAAACATGTATAAATAAACCGCAGCACATACCATATTCATCCTGATAACGACTCTCAAACGTCTCCACTGCTGTAAATCCTGGTTTAGTTTGAAAGATAAGAGTCCAGTGAACAACATTCCATCGAGCACTTTTAGTCCAAAGAAACAACAACACTGTAATTTAGATCGTTAATCCTTTGTTTACGTCTCATCTCTTGAGGGAGAGTTATTGTTTGTGTCCGTTATGGAACAAATTACGCTCAAAAACAGCGTCTTGGTGGTAAAAAAAAAAACAGCACGATTTTGTAGCAGACAATGTCCCAAACAGAATGAAATCATCCAAAAAAAAAAAGTCAAAGATACACGGAAGATTGATTATTTGAATTCTGGCGCTCCCTCGCGACGGCGCGTGACGCACGCTGTGACGCACCTGTCATCTGATGGGGCGTAACTTAGCGATCTTTTTAGCACAAATAAACATTTCTTTTTTTTTCTTCTTCAGCAGTTTTCATATATGTTTGCGTGTTTTGTGGGTAATGTGCCTGTATCTGTGTGATTAACATCTCTATGACTGATAATGAGCATGTAATTACTGACTGTTCACAGATATCAGTGTGAATGCAGTCTATATAAAAGGCCATTATAATGTGAACATTGACTATATTGGGCAGCCATCAGTATGATTAGCATCTGTATGAATGATCTTCAGCATGTGATTACTAATGTATGAGCAGGAGAGCATCTGTTTGTCAGGAAATCAGTATGTAATTAAGTTATTTTTTTATTATTATTGTTTTTTTTTCATCACTCAAAAATTATTCTTATTGTATTTTTCTAGTGCTCAAATAAATCACTTATACGATGTCTAAGATTATGTCTACTGTTTTATAATTGAAAAACTGCATTGATAGTAAAGGCCAAAGGGTCTTCTTTCCAAAGACACCACAATTGTGTGTGTGGCACACTGAAGTCAGGAGCTGTTACCATTTTACGTTAGTTAGTCATTTTCAGCTGTGATTCCCAATATGGGGGGTGCAGGTTAACAGGTTAACTAACTATTAACGACTTTTGCTTCACTAAACTCCTAATTTGCTGCTTATTAATAGTTATTAAGATAATTTAGGTATGTGGTGGATCAAGGGATCTAAAACATGGTCATGCATAATACGACATTAATATGTGCTTTATAAGTACTAATAAACAGCTAATATGCTAGTAATATGCATGCTAATAAGCAACTATAATAGTGAGAATTGGTCATTAAAGTGTTACCGCTATAGGTTTAAATAATAATATTATATTTAATTACTTAAAGCAATAATGTTCTGCTCTCCTTTCAGCCAGCTGCTCTCGGCCAGTTTATGAAACCTGACAGGGCAATAATAAATTACAATTTATGTGGAATTCACACTCTCCATATTTCATATTTTTTAAAAACCTGGTCTTAAAAGCTAAAATAGAGGATTAATGGATACAATGTATTTTCTAATATGAAATTCTGATAATCTCAAACTTTATTGATTCAGATTTCACAATAAATTCAACTAAATGTACATTTTCTGTCAGATATGTTGATGTTTTTATTTAGACTATGTCTGAAACATCCACTAATGTCCATGTTGACATCATTTTAAAATCAATGCATGATGGATTCGCTCAATTTGTAAAGCTGGTTAGCGTCCTGCAGTGATGACCATAAATCACACTAGTTTTAATAAAGGGTGGAGCCCTGAAGCATTTCGGAAAAGTTTGCAGCACATGGTGTCCAGTGAAGAGCTCCTGGAGAATAGCTGATGGTGTGGGTAATTGTCAATGTTATGGGAAGAAGCAGTAAACTTTTGAGAGCGAGGATGACTGCATGCATCCCACTGGTTATAATGATCATTCCTGTCAATGAAAGGTCAAGAAAGTGGTGAGAAAGGGTACAATCGGGCACTGGGCGCAATATAAATCTTGAGAGATGGCTGTGCAGAGGGAACGTTTTTTAAGCAAAACCAACATATTTATTTCAGGATATGTACCATTTATTTTAAGTTGCTTTTAAATCAGAAGTGTCTTGTACAGACATATATGGATAATATTCATGTAAATGTCATAGCTTTCTAATTTCTTGCATTACTTGATTAGGTGAAGTGGGTCTGTTGATGGATGACTGTAACAATCTGAAGGAACAATGTCATGCGCTGCAAGATGAAAACACAAGACTGAATCACAGACTGCAGATGCTGCAGAAGAGGAGGTGAGCAACTCCAGTTCTGGCATTTGAAATCATAAAATTGCACATAGAATGAAAGCTTATTCATATTTCTAAACAACAAAAACAAAAACATAAATTGTTAAATTGTCAAAAAAATGTGATCAGATTTCAAAATACCATAATTCCAAAACTTGCTACAGATTTGAAAACACTAGTCATCATACACTTACCGACTTTGTTACAGAAGAAAAACTGGGCGTCATACACTAAACAGCTGAGGATCAAACACTAGCATGCATTTCAAGTCATTCAGAAAACAAACTCACACAGAAACATGTGCCTCGATACTAGGAGATGCATGACTGAAAACAATGTGTTCTTAAACCAGGTCAAAATATCAAACATGTCTTGATATCCCCTGGACTGGATGGAACTAGTCTAAAAAAACTGTCTGTGCCCATCATACATTTTTTTATGAAATCTGTCTATTCTGACTGAAGTTGCAGACTGGCCCTGACGTGTTGATTCACCCGGACTGCAAATCAGGCAAAACATCTCTGCATTATACACTGTAAAATCTAATTATAATAGTCAACATTTGAAGTGGAACAAAAAAGTTAATGAAAGTTGTCTTAAGACAAGAACGGGTTTTATTTTGGTTTTAGGACAACTTTGATGAAAGGTTTTGATCCACTTCAAATGTTGACTGTAGTTAGTCTTACTTAACAAAAGACAAAACATGCAAACCGATTGCCTAATAAGTGAAATAGGACTAGTATGTTGTACTGACAAATGCTTAGTTAGTATAGTTCACTTACACAAGAGTTCTAGTAACTAAAAAAGAACTGTAGCGAGTACTTGTTCTTGATCATTTAATTTAGGTTTACTCTTTACTTAGTATCGCTACTCAGAATTACCGACTCCCAGAGTGCATTGCAGCATGAATAAATTATGCAATTGCTTTGTTTTACTAATTTAAAAAAAAAAAAAAATTGGCAATTTTATTTGCTGTCTTGTGTCAGTAGTAGCACAACAAAAGGAGCAAATAAAATGGTTATTGTTACTATTAATAAAAATAAATAAAACGTAATTGGCTTTCCTGTAGCTCAAATGGTAGAGCATGGCGCTAGCAACGCCAAGATCATGGGTTCGATTCCCAGGGAAAGCAAGAGCTGATAAAATGTACAACCCCAAATCAGAAAAAGTTGGGACAGTATGGAAAACGCAAATAAAAAAAGAAAGTAGTGATTTCTAAATTTACTTTGACTTGTATTTCATTGCAGACAATATGAACACAAAATATTTCATGTTTTGTCTGGTCAACTCCATGTCATTTGTAAATATACATCCTGTCATTCAGACCTGCAACACATTCCAAAAAAAATTGGGACAGTAAAGCATTTACCACTTTTTAATGTTGCCATTCCTTTTCACAACACTTAAAAGACATTTAGGGACTGAAGACACCAAGTGATGAAGTGTTTCAGGTGTAATTTTGTCCCATTCTTCCTGCAAACAAGTCTTAAGGTGGGCAACAGTACGGGGTCTTCGTTGTCGCATTTTGCGCTTCAAAATGTGCCACACATTCTCTATTGGAGACAGGTCGGGACTGCAGGCAGGCCAGTCAAGTACCCGTACCCTCTTCCTCCGCAGCCAGGACTTTGTAATGTGTGCAGAATGTGGTTTTGCATTGTCTTGTTGAAATATGCATGGACGTCCCTGGAAAAGATGTCTTCTTGAAGGCAGCATATTGTGCTCCAAAATCTCTATGTACTTTTCAGCATTAATGGTGCCATCACAGAAGCGCAAGTTACCTTTGCCAAGGGCACTGACACAACCCCATACCATGACCGACCCTGGCTTTTGGACTTGTTGCTGGTAACAGTCTGGATGATCCTTTTCTTCTTTGGTCTGGAGCACACGGCGTCCATTCCTCCCAGAAAATACCTGAAATACTGATTCATCTGACCACAGTACACGTTTCCACTGTGTGATGGTCCATCCCAGATGCCTCCGAGCCCAGAGAAGTCGACGGCGCTTCTGGACACTGTTAACATAGGGCTTCCTTTTGGCACAGTACAGTTTTAACTGGCATTTGTGGATGTAACTACGTATTGTGGTACTTGACAAAGGTTTGCCAAAGTAGTCCTGAGCCCATGTGGTGATATCGCTTATAGATGAATGACGATTCTTGATGCAGTGCCGCCTGAGGGATCGGAGATCACGGTTGTTCAGCTTAGGCTTGCACCCTTGTCCTTTATGCACTGAAATTCCTCCAGATTCCTTGAATCTTTTAATTATGTTATGCACTGTTGAAGGTGAAATATCCAAATCTCTTCCTATCTTTCTTTGAGGAACATTGTTTTTAAACATTTCAATAATTTTCTCACGTATTTGTTGGCAAACTGGCGATCCTCGGCCCATCTTTGCTCCTAAAGGACTAGACCTTTCTTGGATGCTGCTTTTGTACCAAATCATAATTACAATCACCTGTTGACATCAACTGTTTCAAATCACATCATTATTTAACCAATTTACCTCATTACTAGCCCTAAATTGCTCCTGTCCCAACTTTTTTTGGAATGTGTTGCAGGTCTGAATGACAGGAAAGGATGTATATTTACAAATGACATGAAGTTGACCAGCCAAAACATGAAATATTTTGTGTTCATATTGTCTGCAATGAAATACAAGTCAAAGTAAATTTAGAAATCACTACTTTCTTTTTTTATTTTCGTTTTCCATACTGTCCCAACTTTTTCTGATTTGGGGTTGTAAAACTGTAACTTAAAATGCAATGTAAGTCGCTTTGGATAAAAGCGTCTGCTAAATGCATAAATGTAAATGTAATTGTTTTTCACGCTGAATGTTGAAGTCTGTGTGACTCAAGCATGATCAACTGCAAAATTATATATATATACACACACACACACACACACACACACATCTCTCTCTGTCTATATATATATAGCAGAGCTGGGTACTGATTACAGATTACATGATGAACATTGTAGTTAGTAGTGTAATCTAGGTTACTTCTTTTAAGTAATGTTTTCTGACTTTTCAGATTACTATTTTTAATCAAACTTGTTTTAAACTTACCATAAAATGTACCATACTAATAAAACAACAACAACAAAAAACAAACAAACATACAAAACAAAATATATTCAATTTTCTGATCTCAATATCATATAATGCACTAAACATTACATTAAACTAGGGTTTCCCAAACTGGGCTTAATGTAAGAACTGTATTGAGTTTGAGAGTTGATTAAAAGCTAATAATGAATTAAATCATAAAAATGTAAAATAAAACTAATTAAAAAACTTCAACACAAAAATATGAATATTTAGTTTGTTTACCTAATATGACCATTAACCAACATCAGAGAACTTCAAACATGCAAATGTGTTATTAAATTATCTAAAATATTAACTTCCTCAGAGAAGGGTTTTGTTGACAAACACTTTTGGAGATCCCTGCATTATAAGAACAAACATTGATAAACATGAAGACAGCTATATGACATTACATGCAGATTTCCAGAATCAACAGTTAGTGACGGTCACTGGATACGATGATGGAATAGTGTTTCAAAGCTAAACATCAGTAACTTATTAATTCATAATTTCTTTTACACATGGTCAAATTGTTTGAGGGGTGCTTTTTACACTCAAATTCAGAAGCATGGTTTGCAAATTAATTTAAACGACATTTGTGAATATAGTCCAAGCTAAAATGGTACGACACAGTAGGATTTCTACAAAGGAATGAAGAAAAGAATGATGGAGAAATATCTATTTTAGTAGCACAATAACACTGTAAAAAGTGATGCTGACTTAACTTAAAAAAAAATTGAGGAAACCCGTTGCCTTAAAATTAAGTAAATAATAATAAATAAAAAAGTTAAGTGACAATTGACTTAACTTATAATTTTTTTTATTATTAATTACTTAATAATTTTAAAGCAATGGGTTTCCTTTTTACAGTGATAAGAAGCCTATTTATGAAATATTGTGTGTCATCAAGCAGCACGCAGACTCAACCAGAGTAAAACAAGCAAAGTTTCACAAAAGAAAATTTCATTGTGTTTGGGGCAAATATCTGCACTCCTTGAATGCCGAATTTGGGGGCTGTAGCTAACTGCTGTAATCACTGTAAAAAAAATAAAAAATGTTGTTTCAGCTTAAAATAATTTGTTAACTTAAAATGTGTAGTTTAGTCAACTCAAATATTCCAGTTGTCCCTTAAATTAACATTGAGTAACTTCAAATTTCAAGTTGACTAAACAAAAAATTTTAAGTCAGCGGGGTAACAAATAATTTTTTTACAGTGATAGTCAACATCAAATCTGAAAGATATGTTTTAAAAGCCACAACATATTCAATATCCTGAATTTTTGCGTCTTATTTTGGCTGTGATGGTACAGTTCAGGCAGTACCTGCATCACTGTTCAAGAAGAGCAGGACGAGACAGAAGAGGGAAAACAAATGCAGTGTGGCACAGAGACAGAGACGGACAGCTCTTATATGAGCTCCAACTGCAGGCTGGTGGACGCTGGGATCCAGAAGAACATATCGTTTGATGGCAAACCTGTGACCCCCACCGGCTGGACAGGAGGTTTCTCAGAGATTCTCTCACTGAGAGATCAACTCAAGCAGACAGAAGAGAAGGCCACCCACGTGCAGAGAGAGGTACACCGCCCTGACATCCATTATTCATTTACACTCTTAAAAATAAAGGTGACAGATAACTCACAATGCCATAGAAGATCCTTTTTGTCTAAATGGTTCTTTCAGATTATAAAAAGGTAAGAAAGAGATGGTTCTTTAAAGAACCTTTGACTGAATGGTTCTTTGTGGAACCAGAAATTGTTCTTCTATTGCACCTTTATTTTTAAGAGTGTAGAGTTTTCATAAGAAAATGTATTCTAAACTTTGCTCAATAATGCCTGTTAGTGCGACGGACTAAAGGATGAACTAGAAAATCTGCGGGATATGTATGAGACCAGTCAGAAGGAGCGAGCCGAGCTGGAGCTGGAGTTACTGCGCTGCAGAGAAGAGCTAGAGAGAGCTGCTGATGTCAAAGAGGTACACTGATCATATAAAAGTATGCGTGGATATCACATACACTGCTGTTCAAAAGTTTGGGATCAGTAAGATTTTTAATGCTTTTTTTTAAAAGAGAAGTCTCTTATGCTCCCTCGTAAAAAAGTAATATATTTAAAATACATTTATTTCATACTAAGTATAGTTCAAATCTATTAACACTGACAGATCTTTTTTTTTTTGACTGTTTATTTATTGTAGAACAAAGCCAGCATACATGGCTTACAATAACTATATACAAGCCAGGGTTTGCATTAAAGAAAAAATAAATAAATAAATAATAAAAAAAAATAATTAAAAAAAAAAAAACTCTAGGGGTGACAAGCCACATTTATGCACACCTGAAAAACCATCTATTTATCTTTCACCATATTTTAGTCTATCTAGTTATTATATAAGACAGTTTCTCAATAAATTCTGACCATGCCCTAATTGTTCTAGGTTTAGCTCTGTTAATTCTTGCTGTTGAGCACTCTAACAGTGCAATTTTTTTTAGTTCTATAAGCCACATTTTGTCAGCCGGGAATGTGGGTTCATACCAAATTTTGAAAATTACCTTCTTGGCTGCAGTTAGTGCGGTGTGCAGTATTCTACGTTGGTAAACGTTCAAATTAAGATCAGAATCATCATTCAGCAAACAAATATTGGGATGTTTAGAAATAAACCTATCGCAAAGTTCTGAGACCATAAGAAACACCTTATCCCAAAATTTACTGATAAGTGGACAGTCAAAAAACATGTGCATATAGGTCCCCACAGTATTTGAATTACACAATGTACATAAAGGAGTAGGCAATCGCTTCATTCTGTGTAATACATATGGTGTTGCATAGGCCTTGTGAATCAATTTAAAGTGTATAAGTTGATGGGCAGGATTCTTGGACACCGCAGGAATACTTTCCCATATCCAGTCCCAATTAGGTTTATAGGGGGCCAGTTCCTTTTCCCATATTGTAGTGATGGGAAGTGCACCAGAGCCATGATTAAGCAGTTTGTTATAAATAAATGAGACTGCTCCATGTGTCTGAGAAAAATTCACACAGTCCATCAGTGGATGAATGTCCAGGTTACAGTTCCACGGTACTCAATATTAGGGCTGGGCGATATATCTCATGCGATTCTCGTGCGCATCTCGTCAGTAAAGCCGGTTCTTTGATTAGCGTTAAATCTCCATCACCTGTTTTCAGATGGAGCGGCATTTAATTCACAGAGCCGTAGTTTGCTGACAAGCTACGCAATTCACGCTCAGAATCGAATGTGATTTATCAGCGATTATGAACGCGATTTTGCGTGGCTTGTCAGCGAACTACAGCTCTGTGTATTAAATGCCACTCCATCTGAAAACAGGTGATGGAGATTTAACGCTAATCAAAGAACCGGCTTTACTGACAAGATGCGCACGAGAATCGCATGAGATATATCGCCCAGCCATACTCCATATGCACGCATTGCACTTCTCAACCTTAAATACAGAAAGTAGGAATGTCCAGGAACATTGTAACATTCTTTCAAATCCTGAAAGGACCTTAGGCATTGATTATTAAAAATATCACCCAGAACAAATACACCTTGATCAGACCACGGCTTAAAGACAAAGGGCTTTTTACCAGATTGTATATTATGATTATTCCAAATTGGGGACTCTTTTGTAAATTTGCTAGAGCATCCAATGAATTTACAAGCATCGTACCAGATTTTAAGAGAGTTACCCACAATTTTATTATCAAAATTTAGGGCTTTCTTAGATAAACCAGTAAATAACATATCTTATAGTCGATGTGGATGCACCGCAGATGCTTCTATGTTACGCCAAGCAATCTCAGAGTTTACCTCCAACCAAGTCTTAATAGAGCGCAGCCGACATGTCAAGTCACCTTTATTTATATAGTGCTTTTAACAATACAGATTGTGTCAAAGCACTTAACAGTATCAAGTTGGAGGATAGAGTGTCAGTAATGTATAATAATAAGATTAAACACTCAATTTTCAGTTAAAGGCATTTCATTATTCAATTCAGAGATGTCATTGTCTAGCTCAGTATAGTTTTAATAGTATCTGTGAAATCCAATTGACTATAATCGCTAGATATTAAGTTTCCCCAACTGAGCAAGCCAGAGGCGACAGCGGCAAGGAACCAAAACTCCCTCTGTGACAGAGTGGAGTAAAAAAAAACCTTGGGAGAAACCAGGCTCAGTCGGGGGCCAGTTCTCCTCTGGCCAGGATATTATTGTATATTTATTGTTTTAATTAAGACTTTAAATGTTTTATATTTCTATTTTAATATTGTTGCAATTTCTAACAATAATAGTATTATGTAGTTAGGTATTTTATTATATTTTTAGTTATTTGTTTTATTTTTAGTTTTATTGTATTTTAAGTCGAGGTCTTCACTGGGATTATGTCCCCGGGGCTCATCCAGGGGTCCGGCCTCCTCCGACAATCTGGGCCGCAGACATCATCTCCCGGCGCCAATCCACCATCTGATCCAGACACGGACTGAGAAACAGAATAAGAAAGAAACAGACTAATATTAGCGTAGATGTCAATATTTTTATGATGTAACAAGTACATCGTGTGTTATGGGAAGTGTTCCGGTTCCGGTTGATCTAATTAATGCAGCCTAACAATCCTTTAACGGATTTGAATAATAGAAGTGTATTAGTGTGTTATGTGTACGCCAGGTTAAAGAGATGGGTCTTTAATCTAGATTTAAACTGACAGAGTGTGTCTGCCTCCCGAACAGTGTTTGGTAGATTGTTCCAGAGTTTGGGCGCTAAATAGGAAAAAGATCTGCCGCCCGCAGTTGATTTTGATATTCTAGGTATTATCAAATGGCCAGAGTTTTGAGAACGCAGTGGACGTGAAGGACTATAATGCGATAAGAGCTCGCTCAAGTACTGAGGAGCTAAACCATTCAGGGCTTTATAAGTAATTAACAAGATTTTAAAATCTATACGATGTTTAGTAGGGAGCCAGTGCAGTGTTGACAGAACCGGGCTAATGTGCTCATACTTCCTGGTTCTAGTAAGAACTCTAGCTGCTGCATTTTGAACCATCTGTAATTTGTTTATTAAGCGCGCAGAACAACCACCCAATAAAGCATTACAATAATCTAACCTTGAGGTCATAAACGCATGAATTCCTAAGTATGTGAATGCATTACTAACTGGGATTAAGGAGGACACAGATGCAGTATCGCACAGCACGGACAGAGGCATTAGTACAACACTGACAGATAATTTTAGACTTACTGATATAAAAATTTTAATTAAACTTTTGTGCACAATGCACTTTTCTTAATATTAAGTCTAAAATGTGTTTTAATGTCACTTTTGATGAGGATTGTATGATCCTTGAATACTATTGGACTTTAAATGCAATTTTTTTTTTAAGTGTACCTGAAGTATACTTGCAATAGTTCCACTTCAGCACAATTAAATATACTAAGTATGTATTTAATTGTACTTCAGCACTACTTCTGCACAATTAAAGTGCATTAAGTACAAAGTTAGTTGTTCCAATTTAGCAGATTTTAAGTATATAATTTAAGTTTATTAAGTATATAAATATGAAAATGTATTTGTAGTATACTTAGCATGAAATAAATGTATTTCAAATACATTTAAGTATATTTATTTTTCACTAGGGCTCCTCAACGCTGCATTTATTTGATCAAAAATACAGAAAAAACAGCAATATTGTAAAATGTTATTACAATTTAAAATAAGGGTTTTCTTTTTAAATATACTTTAAAATGTAATTTATTCCTGTGATCAAAGCTGAATTTTCAGCATCATTACTCCAGTCTTCAGTGTCACATGATCTTCAGAAATCAGTCTAATATGCTGATTTATTATCAGTGTTGGACACCGTTGTGCTTCTTCATATTTTTTGGAACCTGTGATGCTTTTTTCAGGATTCTTTGATGAATAAAATGTTAAAAAGAGCAGCATTTGTTTAAAATATAAATCTTTTCGAACTATATATATCTTTACTATCACATTTTATCAATTTAACACATCCTTGCTGAATAAAAGTATTAATTTCTTTCAAAAAAATAAAAAAATGTACTGACACCAAACTTTTGAATGATAGTGTATATTGTTACAACATATTTCTTACAAAACTGTAAAAAATATTTGTTACAAAACTGTTTCCAACACTGATAATAAATCAGCATATTAGACTGATTTCTGAAGGATCGTGTGACACGGAAGACTGGCCTAATGATGCTGAAAATTTAGCTTTGATCATAGGAATAAATTATGTTTGAAAGTATATTAAAATCCATTATATTAAATTGCAATAATATTTCACAATACTGAAATTTTTTGTATATTTGATCAAATAAAGGCAGCGTTGAGCAGCATAAGAAACTTATATATATATAAAAAAAACATTTAAAAATCTTACCTTAACTTTTGAACAGCAGTGTACATTTTGTGACATAAACTTTAATTATACATGAATATACTGTAAGGGGTCAATTTAGCTCAAAGGGAATCATTTATGATTTTATAGGGGATTTGGATAGAATCACTGTTTTACGGCTGATCACAGAGTCAGACAGCGATTCACTGAACGAGCCGCATAACATCAACTCTGCAATGGATATTAAAATCCAAAATATAGTGAAGACACTATTAATTAGCACAGTAACAAGATCGGCAGTTTAAGACGTTAACTTGTAAGCACAAAACACAAGATACTTCTCTTTTCAATATAAATAAGACTTTATTGGATAAAGACATGTACAACTAATCTAATTCATAAACACACGCATTCACACAGGTTGCAGAAAAGAGAGAAAGTGAGGAAAGAATGAGTTTAGGAGAGTGAAATTGTGAAAACCCAAGTTTATAGCAATATGTGCAATTGCATAGACCTGAACAACCATCAATCATTTAATTAACCCTCTAATTGAGTTTCTCAATGAGGCTATTAACTAAATATTAAATGCACCAGCTCAGCTAGAATCTGGAGGTACTTGTGTTGCCTGTCTATGGGGTTCCCTTTGTTGTCATCATTGCAGAGAAGGGGTTCCCCAAGGTTGTTGATTGGCTGAAGTTCAGTAGTCGTTGAAGTGACGTCTTGGGAAGCCAATAGTTGGGCGTTGGCTGAAGATGCAGAGTTGTGGGCTGGTTGAAGTTTGAGGCGGGCACAGACTCGAGGTGAACTCGGAGACACAGCGTTGCGGCAAACTTAACCCAGAACACGAAACTCTCAAAGGAAAAGAAAATAAACTAAAGTAAAAGAATAAAAGGGATGTAACGAGACTAGATGGTTTTTCTTCTCATCGTGGTTAAGTAGCAGCAGGCAGGCCGAAGCACGCTGGAACGGCGCTCGAAGAATTCACGGCAAAATGCAGTGGCAAAAAGCATGGCTAAAAGCTTAAAGCAAAAAAAGCATAATTTGATAGTGTCCTGAGTATTTAAACTCGGCTGTTGGACACCTCCCAAATGGTGTCTTGACCAATTAAACACTGTCTTAGCTTGGGGTGTTGCTATGTTTCTCCTCCCAATACATAGATCAACATGTTATCTTATCATTCACATGACCCGAATTTTCCCGCTCTTGCAGAGTATAATTTGTAAATGAATTCTGTAATAAGAATATAATACATTTTACAAAGAATTGATTGGAAGAAATGTTTCAAGCAGGAACATTCAAACACACACATACTAAACATGAATATGATCCCTTAAGCTATTCAATAGTTATTAAAAAGACATACACAATGATTGATTAGAACATGATAGTCAAATGTGTGGGTTACATACATGATATGGATTTAGTCCTTTTGAGATCATTTTGGTGCATCTACATCTGTAAAAGACAGTTTCTGTGCCATTCTGTGAATGTAAGGACATGTTCTGTGAAGACCAAAGAGGTTAAAGGGTCTCATAAGGAATCTCAGTCTGGTTCTTGTCTTCTAGGTGGGAGAAACCAATTCGGGGAAGTCTTTAGCTTGTGATGGTCATGCTGTGCGTCTCTTTTGACCATTAATCTTGGTTACTTGCCCCAAAATTGACAATCTCCTTCCTTAGTTGGGATTAATAAGTCAATAAGTCTTCTTTTGTGTTAATGTTGCAAGCTGTTCTGTGAAAGAGTTGGTTGGTTAGGCTTGCTTCAGACGGGCTGGAGCTAGGATCTGATTTACGAACATCCTGTCGTCTTGGGCTTTTTTGTGGAATTCGGCTTCTCATGTTTCAACGATTTGATCGAATCTTAGAGCTGCAGTCCGTAACTTTTTTTGTTGAAAATAATCCAAATTCAATATTTGAGCAAGTACATAACCAGCCAGTGTTACTATTGCCTTACTTTAGCCTGATTCACCATGGTTAGCTTATAATAATGTTTACTAATTTGAGTGGTACGGGTAGGTTTTCGCGGGGAAATTCGAGCATGGCACTGCGTCATTACGTCACTTCTGTAAACATAAAGAAGTTTTCCCGGCTACTAGGCTATCGCACATGAGGATCCTGCAGGTACGGATCGTTTATAGCCTTTTCTCACAGCAGCTAGAATACTTAGATGACAAAAAATTATTTTGATGGCGGATTGTAATCCAGAAATGATTATATGAAACACGTGAATGAAATTAAATGATATTCCAGTTTTAAATGTGCTTCTGATTACAGATAGCCTGAGTTTACACAAGATTTGTATTTTAAAGAAAACCAGTTCGAAGGGAGCATAGTTTGCTTTTTGGGTTAAAATAATTTCTTAATATGAAATTCGAACGGTATGACAATTAGAGATTAGACTGTACAGAAATTGAAATCTACACACTAATACACACTATATACTCATAGTCACGCAATGCGGATGTTGTTAACATTAATAATTTGAGAATAAAGTATAACAATAATAATACTTTGCACGGTTTGATGTGATATGAGCTAACCGATCGTAAGATTTAATCACCATTGTTAGCGTGATTTATTGCAATGCTTTTTTCTTCAGTTGGTCAGAGCAAACATGACAGACTTGTTACTTACTTGTTCAGATGACAATATACGGTTAAAATTCTGATTTGGGTCATATATTCCAAGACGTAGGCTAGAATCTGTGATTACTAAGTACAGTATCCACACCGGTGCGGTGACTGACAACTACACATTCACCTCAAAACATTAGATTCATCCACGCTGGAGCCGTGCCGACTCACAACCCATGCAATGAAGATAATTCTGCAAGTAACTGCAATCAAACAGAGATGGCGACAAAGAGGCAAAACTTACGGACTGCAGCTTTAAATGGTCTGATTCGCTTTGATACACTACATTACAAATAAATAATAATTTTGTTTTATATTCAAATGCCTGAATATAAAATCTGAATATATAGTGTTTTATTATGTAAATATGAAATTACGATCTGGGATTTTATTGCTAGACAAATTCTTTTAATTTCCATATTGAATAACATATTAATTTAAACAGAACACATGCTGTATGCAGTAAATTTAGTTCAATGCTTTTGTACTAAAAGAAGGTCAGCCATCCAAATCAAAGAAAGTCTCGTTCCTCTGCTTTACAGACAGCGGGCAGCAGGTCAGAGAGTTGTGTGGCAGAGAGAGAGCGAAATCATTAGCAATGTATCAGCAAGTGATGATTTCAATGAAACGTTAGCGGCGGGATGTGACAGGTGCAAAGGACACGGACCATCAGGGCATGTTCATTTAGACATGATTGTGTGCCCACCTAATGACAGTAGCAGTACGATCGTTATTACTAATCATCACTCATCAATAGGTCAATGACTTCACCTGTTTTCTGTGCTGTTCTGGATTTCATTTCACATTTCACAACACTACACGCCAGAAATGTTAAGCATTAAGGTTAAGGACACCTTTGCCATTTGGCTTCCATATTTAGTGTGTCCCTTTTTTGCTGTAATGACAGCAGCATTCATGCTGGCATAGACAAAACCTGACGAACATATTACAGCATGATCTGATAATGTTCGAGTGGACGAAAGGATCCTTTTAAGTTCACATGGTCAGAGCCACAGACTTAGACATAGTGCAGAATCATAAATATTGAGCGAGGAGAACATTTATAGCTATATTGTGTGCTTTAGCATGGCTGAGGAACTGTATTAACTATTGTAAATAAATGAATGAACAAATAAATGAATACATCTTCAGTATTAAACATATTTTAATATAGTGCACCATTCATTTAGTCATTACTTTTGGTCTTATTCTCCATGCCATTTCTTTCCAAGATCATGCCATCATCACCTTCTCTTTCTTTTTTACTTTCTAGGAATGAAGCTAATAAAAACACTGATTTGCTGCTGGCGGTCTGCACTATATCGTGGAGAGCAAAAGGTACCGTTAAACTTTGAAACACTTTATGATGTTCTTTATGTTATCTGTTGTAAAAACAAATCAGAAATGTTATGCTTTCTAATGACTTGACTAAATTGTACAATGCCATATTGTTATTTATTTATTTTGTGGACAGTACATTGCCGGAAATACTTTATCATAACTAGTCTGATTGTTTTTTTCTTAGCTGTGTTCTCACCAGATGAAACTACACGCTACGATCAACACTCATCACAGCCTCTACAGTAACATCTGGAGTTTAATGGTGTTTCTGTTTGTCTTTTTTGCAATAATAACTACCTACCTAACTATATTTTTCCTATAATATTTCTCATGTACTTCATATTAGTTTAGCAAATGTTTTTGACTTATTCACCATTTAGCTACTTATTGTCTTGTGCTGGCTTATTGTAAATATCTTTAATATTATAAATTAATATTATATTTCTTCCTAATATATGAGATTAAGTATTACAAATTTATTAATTGAAACAGGCCAAAAAATACAGTAAAGGAGGCTCAAACTGAAAAGAGAATGTGGATTAAAAATCAACTTAAATATTTAAAATAGTTATTTTACCTTATAAATTATTTTGTGAATTTACACAATGCTATTGGTTTGCAATAACTGCTTTAATCTAGTCTTTTTGTATATTTTTATGCATGTTTCAGCATGAGGCAACACTATATTGTCATACAGAGGATTGCATATAGATTTATACACTGCTGAGAATAATCAACAATTCAACAATGTGTCTATACAGTTCTGGAAAAAAAAATCTTGTGTGCCCCTTGAACATAATTTTGTCAACATTTAGTGCATAAACTCTTGAGGTCACTGATGTAAAAAGTAAATGTAAACTCATAATTATTAACTAGTTCAATGACCTAGAAACCACTTCAGTTTATCTGAAGCTGGTCATTTAGCATGGATCATAGTCACATGACCCAAATTCTACGGATGCCCAGTCTAAGAAGGTCATAATAACGGCGAAATAATGATTAGAAATAATTTTGTATCACTTAAACTTTAGCAAATCTTTTCTAAAGTCATCTGAAATCTCTTTTCATGCATTGGAACAGAATTACACTATTTTGAGCAGGTGATCAAAAATTATATCAAAATTTTAACTGTTTTGAACTCTTTATCAAAGGCTATTTATCAAGAAAGTGATATTTTTACTTTTTCCCAATGACCTTGATTGTTTGGTTATGAAATTTTAGAATTTATATTATACAATATATAGAATTTAGATTTGGTTATAAAACTGTAGAATTTATATAAAATGTGTGTAAAAACTAAATATATAAGTCAGACTTCTATTTATTATATTATGACTGATCTGATAATCGGATTACGTGTAATCTCTTTACTTCATTAACATCCGAGTGAGCAAAGATTAGCTGAGACGATCAAAGCCTAGGGACAAATTGAATTACTATTTTTGTTATTATTAATTATTATTATTTCTATTATGTTGTGACAGTGGTACCAAAAACTATATTTCAATTTGTAAAAAAATCTAGAATATTTGTATATTTTGAAGAGTAATAGATGAACCATTAGGTTTAATGGTGTTTAATGTATTGAAATAGCAATGAACTGAAATCCACTGTATCTCTACATTTGATAAAGACTGAGTTCCAACCTTCCAAAACATTTGTGAGTGTTTCTTTAGATATGGGCTCTTTCTGCCCTGTGGATACTTTTAAAAATAAATAATCTTTAAACAAACGTTTCTTGTTTGCATAACTTCAGATTAAATGTGTGTGTGTGTGTGGAAATATACTAAATATGTACTTTAGTAATATAAATATACTAAAATGTATTTGAAATACATTTATCTAATGCAAAGTATACTACAAATACATTAACATATTTATGTACTTAATAAAAATACCCTGCATTTGTAATGTTGGTAAACTAAACTGGAACAACTAATTTTGTGCTTAATGCACTTTAATTTTAAGGAAGTAGTGCTGAAGTCCATCGAAAGATATACTGAAGTATATTTGATTGTGCTAAAGTGGAACTATTGCAAGTAATCTTTAGGTGCACTTAAATATCTTGCATTTAAAGACCGATATTGTTCAAAGATCACACAATCCCCATCAATAGTGACATTAAAACACATTTTAGGCTTAATATTAAGAAATGTGTATTGTGCACAACTATTACTCCAAATACAGTTTAATTATAATTTTTATATCAGTAAGTCTCGAGCGATGTCAGTAAATATATTAATCGATTTTAACTATACTTAGTAAGAAATAAATGTATTTTAAATGTAGAACTTTTTAAAAGTTATTTTATAAAAGTCAAAGTTATTAAAAGTTTATTAATAACATTTATTAATAACTTTTATTTATAACTTTTAATTTATTATGTATATATAAACACATGCATGTATATATTTAGGAAAATATGCTATGTTTATATATTAAATATATATATATATATATATATATATATATAATTTATATAAATATATATACATGTAAATACATGTAAATATTTTCAAAATATATGCTGTATGAGTGTGACAGAACATATATATATATATATATATATATATTTATTTATATAAACGCACGCACGCACACACACACACACACAGCCTATATATACTATACACCTTTATTTAACCAGGAAAAGACTCACTGAGATTAAAATCTCTTTTCCAGGAGTGTCCTGGCCAAGATAGGCAGCCGAGTTTGCATATACAAATAAACAACAGTTACAACAAACATTACAAACCAACATATAACCAGTTAAAAACAATTACACACCGTTATATATGCTGTGTGTTGTAAATAAATTCCTCGGATTGTGTTTGTTATTTTTGTTTTATGAGTGTGTGCTGAAATATGCAGACCTCACAGCTCTTTAGAGCCTCAAATACCTTGTTTTCTACTCTTCCACCTGCACTCCAACCTCAGAGCATCAGTCTGTTGCACAACGGTGCAGGGCTTTTCTCCTGAACTTTCTTTAAATAGTGATCTGGAAGATCTGGAAGTTAGCTGTCATACCCTGGAATAAAAATGACAGTGGTTGAAGAAAACCTTAATACTGCAATAAGCCTGTAACGTCTCATGAACCCTAAATTCTGTGATCATTGCTTCACATTCAAGAATATAAAAACTGGGTAACACTATTTTGACACTAGAGAACAGTATGTAAAATATTTTATAGTCAGGATTTTCCAGCAGCTAATAAAATCTCTAACCTAGTAACATTTCATAGACCTTCTAAAGCAAACTTCTACTTCCTAAAAACACCTCATTTGAGTATTACGTGTGCTATGCTGAAAAATATCAAATGTAACTTTTCTTAGATTTATTGGGCTATTCAGCAATACAACAGCAGGAATGTTAGAAAGTGAGGGATCACATTCATAAATGTGTTCAAGTTTCAAGAGAAATATGAGATAGACTTCCTGGATGACACTACATTGATCTATTTATATACTCATAATTCAGTGTCATAAATCGTCATACTAAATCAAAGCCAAACATGCATGCTGCCAGGTATGTTGACTCAGGCTCTTCTTTTACACTTCTGCTAGTATCAAGTGGAACATTAGGTCAGGAAGAAGAGCACTAATTGTGGAGATCAACCTCATCAAGTTGGAAAACCACCCTAAACCTGCTCAGACCAGCAAAAAGTTGTTAAAGTTTGTTTTTTCCCCCAGGAAGGTAGAGCTACTTCACTATCTCTAAACTACAGCTGCAAGAATAATAACACAATGTGACTACTACTAGTAACTAATAACACACAAAGAGTTGTACTTGAAGACATTAGATCATTGACAAGGCAGGCTGGAAGTCAGTGAACCTCTCCAAAAGATTATAGAAATCAATTAACCCTAAAAAGGGCAATAACATAAACAGAAATCAGACAATTAATTAACCCTAACGCATTGCCAAACAAGCATTCTTTTTTCAGTTAATTTATACATCCAAAGGGGCGACGTATCCAGGGGATACAAAAATAAAGTCATGTTTTAAAAAAATAATAATAATCATGAAATAGATAGAAAATAGCAATAAATTAATTTGGGTTTCACCTGGGTTAGGGTACATTTTAGCCAATTTTTTTAAAACATGTTTTCTCTCATAACTTAAACTAAACATTCTTTGTAAAATTCTGTTGAACAATAAGTATAATGCCTATTTATGAAAACAGCCTGTATACTGTATCATAGTTAATATGTCAAGTCAAGTCAAGTCACCTTTATTTATATAGCGCTTTTAACAATACAAATTGGGTCAAAGCAATTGCACAACATCAAAATGGGAAAATAGTGTCAATAATGTAAAATGACAAGATTAAACACTCAATTTTCAGTTAAAGGCATTTAATTATTGAATTCAGTGATGGCATCGTCCAGCTCAGTTCAGTTCAAAAAGTTTCTGTTCAATCAAGTCGACGATATTGCTGGAAATGAAGTGTCCCCAACTAAGCAAGCCAGAGGCGACAGCGGCAAGGAACCAAAACTCCATTGGTGACAGAACGGAGAAAAAAAACCTTGGGAGAAACCAGGCTCAGTCAGGGGGCCGTTTCTCCTCTGGCCAGACGACACAGCAGTTCAATTCCAACTGCTGCAAAGTCAGATTGTAAGGGCTCAACTGGTTCCCGAGGTCTTGTCCTGATGGCTGTCTAGGTGACGGGGTCCTCACTGGGGGTCTGTCTCTGGGGCTCATCTAGGTGTCCTGGTCTCCGCTGACGTTCAGGGCTGTAGTAGAGGTCGTCTCTAGGTGCTGATCCACCATCTGATCTGGTGAATGCAGTAACCTCGGAATAAGAAAGAAACAGACTAATATTAGCGTAGATGTCCATCTTTTTACGATGTAACAAGTACATCATGTGTTATGGGAAGTGTTCCCGGTTCCGGTTGATCTAATTAATGCAGCCTAACAATCCTTTAACGGATTTGAATAATAGAAGTGTATTAGTGTGTTATGTGTACGCCAGGTTAAAGAGATGGGTCTTTAATCTAGATTTAAACTGACAGAGTGTGTCTGCCTCCCGAACAGTGTTTTGTAGATTGTTCCAGAGTTTGGGTGCTAAATAGGAAAAGGATCTGCCGCCCGCAGTTGATTTTGATATTCTAGGTATTATCAAATGGCCAGAGTTTTGAGAATGCAGCGGACGTGAAGGACTATAATGCGATAAGAGCTCGCTCAAGTACTGAGGAGCTAAACCATTCAGGGCTTTAAAAGTAATTAACAAGATTTTAAAATCTACACGATGTTTAGTAGGGAGCCAGTGCAGTGTTGACAGAACCGGGCTAATGTGCTCATACTTCCTGGTTCTAGTAAGAACTCTAGCTGCTGCATTTTGAACCATCTGTAGTTTGTTTATTAAGCGTGCAGAACAACCACCCAATAAAGCATTACAATAATCTAACCTTGAGGTCATAAACGCATGAATTAATATTTCTGCATTTGACATTGAGAGCATAGGTCTCAGTTTAGATATATTTTTAAGATGAAAAAATGCAGTTTTACAAATGCTAGAAACGTGGCTGTCAAAGGAGAGATTACTATTAAATAGCACACCTAGGTTCCTGACTGATGATGAAGAATTTACAGAGAAGCCATCAAGTGTAAGACAGTGTTCTAGGTTATTACTTGTGGGGGTTTTAGGTCAGAGAGAGGTAGTGCACCTTGTGTCAAAAACTTTGATTTATTGCCCTCATAAAAATCCCACCCACCAAGCCCCCCCCAATCCCTCCCTCCCTCCTGTCATAACTGGACATCCCCCACATCTAATGATGAATTGATTATTCAGTCCAATGTGTTTAAGGAATTTTTATGACTTGTGTGTTACGGGCCAATGTTATGTGCTTTAAACTTTAAATGGTGAAATAGTGTTAAAGGGAAGTTTTTATTAAAGTGTTTTTCACATTGTGTAAAACGTACAATGATTTATTTTCTACAACACGTCTTGTTGTAGGGAAAAGCAGTGTTAGGCAAAGCTAGAAAATAAAACATTAGTTTTCTTTTTCTATCGTTTGACAGAGTTAAAGAAGAGATGTTTTATTCACAAAAAAAGCTGTAAATAGTAGAGATGGTGCCTTATCTTACCGTGTTGTGAAATAAGAACATACGTTTTAAAAGTAGAAAAGAGTCTTAAAAATAAACGAATATAGTTCGTTAAAACAAGGCTATTGTTGTATTCAGAAAAACTGTAAATAGTAGAGATGGTGTCTTATCTTACTGAGTTGTGAAATAAGATCATACTGTTTAAAAGTAGAAAAAAGAACCTTTAAATAAACGAACGCCGTTAAAACAAAAACTATCATGCTCTATTCTGTCCTTACAAGTTAGTCAGGACAGAAAAAAATGCAAAGACAAAGAAACCACGTGTGTCTAGCGCTGATCCGAGACTTCGTCCGCTCTCTGTAGTTGCCGTACTCCAAATGAGCGTTGGAACGCCGGGTGACCAAACCACGCCTACGGCCGTCCCCTAGCAGAGGAGGTCCAAAGATTTAAAATAAAGTAATGTTTCTAACGTTATTTTAATAAATCTATACCCGTTCTTTAATTAATCAAAACCTTCTCACTTTTAAAACTGTTTATACTTTTAACTCTAGTTCATAGGAAAAACGTTGTTTATTTTATTTTATTTGCTTAATTCGTCTATTTCTTAAATAGATATGTGTTTTTGTCTTTTGAAAATTAGCTTATACAAGTTGTCTTTTAAACAAAAAATCAGTAATACACATAGGCCTTTATTTTTATTTAATTATTCGTACTTAATTCAGTCAAGCCTATTATTTACTCTCTGATTTTTGATAAACTTAAGACATCACGCTATGATGGGAGGTATAGATTGAACTACACAAGAGTCCTTTTAAACATAACCTCTGTTTTGTTTTATTTACGCTTAACTTTATTAACTTATTCGTTGATTTTGTCAATCTTAACTTCTAGCATGTTACAACGGTTAAAACACACGTACGCGCGTGTGTATGCTGACGCAAACAGGATTTCTCTGTGATTTTCCACCCATAAGGTCCGAGCCAGCGTTATCTATTAATTGAAACAGACAACAAAGAAATGCAAACACCTCGTGCGCGACGTGAGACCCGGATACCTGTCCTTATGTTGTAACAGTTTAGCAATCTAATTAGTTTTTGAGGGGGTCTGCCATCGTAAATTGTGTTAGAAGGTTAGTTTAAAAGCCGTAGATCAAAGGACAGCCATCGCATCAATTTTATGACGTACACCTGTGTGTGTGAACTCTGTCAAAAGTTCGTTGGAATGGTTCACTGGATGGACACACACACACACACACACACACACACACACACACACACACTCACTCCTACATTTAAACATTTAGACTTTTACAAATGAAAAACTTTTAGAAGTTTATCTAATGAAAAAAACAGCATGATTAAACAACGATATGACATTTGTTTTAACAAATACATTTTTAGATCTTTCAAACCTAAAACCATGAAGCTCTAAACAAACCAAAGATTAGAAGTAGTCAAACGATCCTCTGATGAACACAAGACGGGTACAGAGTCTTTCTTTATGAATTAGCCCTAAATTAGACTAAAAATGTCTCACAGAATCTTTACAACAGATTAGACTTTCTTGTTCACTTTAAAAATGGTTTTATTAAACGCGTGTTTAAATGCAGCATGTTTATTTTTACACTATAATGGTTTATTTTATTAAAATAAAAATAACTGGTCTATATAGTTTTATTTTTTACTAAGATTTGATCAAATAACTGATATAAGAAACATGCAAATATTTGATAAGTCCATCTTATCATCCCCAAACTGATGTGTCTGACGGTTTGTGACAAATATCTTTGACTTTTGACTGATACAGACGTGTTAAGATGTTAAGTTATTGTAAATTATTATACATTTTGAATGTGTAAAATCGTATATGTTGTTTTTACATTTTGTTGTTAATAAATGTTTTCATTTTAATCTAGCCTGTATAAGAACAAATATACATTTTCACTTAAAACTTGTCTGTAAATAATTACACCTACAGACATGTTTAAAAAGTTTTAAACATATTCTGGGTCGCTAAAGCAAGTCATGATGTCTATTGTCTTTAAATTAAACTTTAGTTTTATTCTTTAATTTCTTTAAAATAGCCTGATGATAATGAAGCCCAGTGTTTTTCTCACGCGAGTAGATAACTCTTCGGATGTGTTTGTGACAAACACGTCATTTTTACTTCAGAAAAGTTTTTCAAATGTATGACTGAACTTTTCTCATTTGACAGACCCGTGATGTTTAACAGTCGGAGGGAATACGAGTTGTTTTCATGAAACCTTTATCGATGTAAATTTCTCACCTAGAACACAAAACATGTACATTTTGACTATTTGACTCTTTTGTAAGTAGCATGGCATTTGAAATGGTTTACCAAAAAAAAATTAAAGCAGCGTATGTGTTTTCAACATGAAAGAGTTGTACAAGGCTATTTCAACTATCATCATCGTTTCTTTTTGATCCTAACAAACTGGTAATGAATTTTCTATGACAGGTTTTACAGTGCTCATACTATGTGCGTAAATAGATGTGCTACAACATTTATGATTATTTTTTGAATACCAATAGACTTTTGTTAGGGATGTGGCACATCTAAGAATAATAATATTTTGTAAAAAAATTTCTTACATCGTTAGTTTTAGCCATATTAGCAAGACTTCAGAAGGTCGATCACAAATGTTTGTTGGACCGTGTGTGTTTTTTGGTGAAGACAACTCTTTGTGAGATGTCATCATGAAATTAAGTAACAGCCTTTTGTCTTTGAGATATTTATTTTAGTGCAAACTGCCCACACGAAAAACAGGTATGGCTGTCTTACCCTTAAAACTATTACAACTGAAACTATTGCACTGAAAGCTGTACATTCATTTAAGTTTGAGCATGTTAAATTTCCACGCCCATGTAAAGAGTATTGATACATTTCATCCATAACCATTCAAGAGACAAAATCACTAAGTATAGCAAGACAAGAAAATGTTTATAAAGCAGATAGAACCTAAACAGTTGTGCAAGTTTATTAAACGCTGATTTGTAAATTATGTTTTTTACTCTGCTGGATTTAGTCATATAACAGACGACACAATTCACATTTCGTTTCTATGTCTGTATTGTTTTAAGACTCCGCTACAAGATCATGCTAATCCTTGCATGGGAAAGCGTGCATGACGAGTGCATACTTAATCATTTAAGAAAATCATTGAACATTTGACTGAACTTTTTTTATTATTTTGACAAACCGCCAATTCAAATGACTTCCCTCCACAGAATCTTTTTTTCAACACCATGCCATTAAAGAATGTTATCAGACACTATCGCCAGCTTCTGTGACTCAAATTAAGCAACATCTCTGGTGTACGTAAGCATGTACAATGGGTGCATGCGGTAAACATCTTTGTCATTCCAATTCTGTCATATTTGTTAGATGTAATGTAAACAATATTTTGATAACTATGATGTTCCATGTTTTTGTAAAGGTTATAGAAAGAATTCAAACATAATATAGGAATTATCATTGCTCAAAGCGAATTGACTAAAATCATTGAATTACGAAATGCAAATGTGTATACATCATTTAAGAAAAAGCGCTATAATGTATACAAAAATCCTCCTCTCGATCTATTGTGACCGATCAGGACTATGGATGAAGCGGCTCACATTTTGGTTGTCGGATTGCATAAGTCGTTACTACGACTGTGATGTAGGTGAGGCCTTCTCTCCGAGAGCCATCAGTATTCAGTGTTTATAGAAATAAATGAAAATTAAGAAAAACTTCTTGAGAGTGTTTGACTATGTCGCTATGGTCTAACGGTTAGGATCGTATCAGGCCCCATAGGGCCTAGCGGTTAGGATACCTGGTTTTCACCCGGGTGACCCGGTTCAATTCCCGGTGGGGGATGTAATGTTTTGCGGTGTGTGTGCATGTGTGTTCACTGCCGGGGGTGTGTGGGGACTTTGGAGGAGGGTTAAATGCAGAGCACGAATTCCGAGTATGGAGCATCATACCTGGTCGCATGTCACTTTCACTTCTTTTTGTTTAAGAAGTGAAAACAAAACTGTGCAGTTGGGGGGCACTTAATTTCTAGCGATTATCGTAAATTTGATTTCACAGTTACCATTTAAACTGAACTTAGCTAGACAATGACAGCTCCGAATCAATAATGAAATGTCTTTAACTGAAAATTGAGTGTTTAATCTCATTATTATACATTACTGACACTCTAGCCTCCAACTTGATACTGTTAAGTGCTTTGACACAATCTGTATTGTTAAAAGCGCTATATAAATAAAGGTGACTTGATTTGTTTAGGTCAATTATCTATCTATTTGATGTGAGACACCCATTAAGTTTAGACACGAAAATTAAGGCGTTCTGTTTTACCAACTGAAACATATCTAACCATCGGGGTCAAAGTTACATATTCACTAAGTTTGAGATTGTACACAGTATTGAAAAGGCTACAGAACAAAATATCAAGGATTTATTTATGTTTTGTAACTCAAGAGAGCAAGTCACTAAGAAAACTATCATATGAATACAGAAAACACGCTCACGATCATCGGGGCGTATTTTTGTAAATGCTGTTTTAAATTAGTTTTTTCTTACATCTAGAACTCTTGTTCAGATGTAACACACACGATGGGCACGTTTTATGCATCGTACTCATTTCTTTCAACATTACCGCTTGAGATTAAAGCCTAGGTAATGTGAACGCAATTAAGAAACATGGCAATATACCCCTTTGAAAAGATTATAGACACCGTCGTTTATACAGGAAATATGTTTGCACAACAGAAACATGTTTCGGCATAACAAAAACCTAATACTGAAATCCTCTCTTCTAAATATATTGTTAAAGTTGTAACGTTGCTTTTGATGGCATGCCCCACTAGATGACACCAATCTATGCATTTCATTGTTTTTAGATGAAGACTATTCTCAGAAACGGGGTCAAACATGTCACGAGCGTTTGCGGGAAAACATTATAAGATAATAAAAGGCTAGTTCTTCTACAAGGATTGTTTTAACTGAGATTGTGACGTACTGTAGAGCTTTTTTAGGGTCTGTTTACAAAGCGGGCCGCGAGACACAACCCCCCTCGATCTTACTGTTTCTCAGTTACGTGTATATCTATTTCATTTAGAACACAAAGTTGCACATTACAAGGTGAAGATAGTGTGGAAACACTATTTTCTTGACACACGTCTCTAAACATGTCCCATAATAAATAAATCACAGATGTGATGTAGTTAATTCATTGAAAAGGTGCACGTTTTTGACCATTTTAGACACATGTTTTAAGTATTCATCTGACTTTGATCCTGGGGGAAACAGCGGCTGTGTGTTGTCATGATTGTCTTCAAAATTGATCCACTTTTATTTAAACGATGTTGCATGAAGTTACTGTATTCAACAGCATCGTTAGCCTGAAAATGCAAGTCAACTGAGATTTAATTACTGAGATAATCTACAGAATGCGAAACAAGCTCACAGTTACATTAGAGTTTTGTTTATGTTGAATATTGTTTGTTACTGTTTCAGAGGTTTAACGACTCATTACATGAAGACTGTACTGTATAAATTACAAAGTTTTCAGCCGTCTCTGAAACCAGACCTGTAGAAAGCATAAACCAGTCTTATAAACTCATTGATTTGTTTAACAACTTTAAAATATAATCTGCACGAACGATACACTCTTAAAATCGATAGTGCGCAAAACATATGTAAAAGGACGGATAACATATTAATGGGGTGTTTTGGTTAGTTTCTTACACAACAGAGCATTACTTAACGTTTTTTTATTCAGTTTTAATATAAAAGATAATAGTCTGTTAACAATGTAGAAGCTTTTATTATGAAAGCGCACAAAGAACCGCTGAAGCACGTACCGTCTGTTAACACGGAATGAATTGAAATAATAGACTACCATAAGCTTATTTACACTGCGCTGAATGTAAAACTCTTAAACAGAAACATTAAAACATTTCAAACCTGTCAAACAACCATTTCAATACATTCCTCTTATGAAAACGTTTCAAATAGAATACTGTCAAACAGAACGTTGTCTGCAAGTTCCCGACGTGTAAATTGCTTGAAAACGCTCGAATCTACGCATTTCACAGTACATACACAGATAGGCGTTTTCTTTTGCGTATGTCTCTAAACAACAGCTAGGTAAATGACTTACGTCATTTTAAGGCGACTAGTGTCTTTTGTATTTATTTTGATACCCGCGTTTTAGACGTCTGTCTTTCAAACCAGACTCAGATGTCTCGATATTCTGCTCTTCTTTTTATGAAAACGTGCGGTAAGCAGTTTTGTCCTCATCTGCAGTATACCACCGAAGCGTTTTAATACGTCATAAATTCCAATAGTTAGATGGCAAATGCGACTGTTTATTACTGAGGTAAGTCACAGCAGAGTTGCATTCTAGTTTTACATTTAACATTTTTCATCTACCTACATGTTTAAGGACGCTACCATTCTAGGTCACTTCACGCCGTTGTGAGATATAAACCACAAAGTTTTTTCATAGTGTTAAGCTTTGAAACCAGAACGATTTTCCATGACTTTGTGCGTTCTTTCTGTATGAATTTGTTTGCCACAGTTTCACAGTCCTTATCTTATCTTCCACCGCCTAAATGTATTTGTTAGGCCTTACGTTTGTTAGTTTTTGCTGTTCATATAAGTCGATTATTTCTACGAATTTGTTTGATTCAATAAAATATCGTGTCTTCATTTGAGACATTTATGTCACATTATACGTAATACATATTTCTTATTAAATATCATTAAATTGATAAATAAAAAAAAAAAAAAAACTTGCTATCTGTAACGGTACATTTTAAATAAAGACATTTTTATGAAGTTGAGACAACCTTTTATTTCAACAATATATTGTCGAGTATACATTGAAGTAGCGAAGAAAATGATCAAATTTACAAACATACAGTAGTAACAACGTTAAACCGGTGGTCAATCCAGAATAGAAAATCTTTGCAGACAATCATGTTTTTCTCAAATATAAAATCAACCAGTGATGCAACAATTTCACACATCATAGAATCGCAATTGTTTGCAGCCAGCAAGACACATTGATCCGTTACAGACGTACACAGACAGAGAACCTCGTTAATGTCCATCTCATCCTCGCATTCAGACATCACATCCAGAATTTTTCTGGTAATTATACAGACCGGCTCTCTGCTGGTGAGAAACATGCTAGTCAAATCTGGCCATGGATATTTTACGCTTCTTACAATTTTCATTTCGTTCTTGAGTTTTGTTTCACGTTTGGTATCTCCCGTAC
This sequence comes from Aspiorhynchus laticeps, assembly GCA_023376895.1. Classification (NCBI taxonomy): domain Eukaryota; kingdom Metazoa; phylum Chordata; class Actinopteri; order Cypriniformes; family Cyprinidae; genus Aspiorhynchus; species Aspiorhynchus laticeps. The sequence goes on from CM041815.1 coordinate 3,261,921, forward strand.
AATCGTAATTCGGATCGCACGCCGCAGCGATGATCTTGCGTATCAGTTTGATCATCTGTCCTCTGTAATGCGGTTTAAACGTGGGGTCTATGACGTCTTTTACAAAACACCTTTTTCCCATGCCACAGTCCAGTTGCTTAGCGTCGTTCAGATCCGTCGAAGCGTTATTAGTAGAAAAATTACAGCGCTCAGACAAATTGGTTTGTTGAAGTTGGTCCGTATACTGTAGATAACGTTTTGATCGACAAGCCAGTAGCTCCGTCGTCAGCACTTTCAAAATGGTCGCAACAGAGTTTATCAGGTCAGTCGTCGATGGTTTTAGTGTTTGGACCCACCTTGCGCGGCTATAGGTCGGTTGTCACAGGTTATTCATAAACATTGGTCACGCCCAAGATAAGTTTTAATTTAATAAGAAATATGTATTACGTATAATGTGACATAAATGTCTCAAATGAAGACACGATATTTTATTGAATCAAACAAATTCGTAGAAATATCGACTTATATGAACAGCAAAAACTAACAAACGTAAGGCCTAACAAATACATTTAGGCGGTGGAAGATAAGATAAGGACTGTGAAACTGTGGCAAACAAATTCATACAGAAAGAACGCACAAAGTCATGGAAAATCGTTCTGGTTTCAAAGCTTAACACTATGAAAAAACTTTGTGGTTTATATCTCACAACAGCGTGAAGTGACCTAGAACGGTAGCGTCCTTAAACATGTAGGTAGATGAAAAATGTTAAATGTAAAACTAGAATGCAACTCTGCTGTGACTTACCTCAGTAATAAACAGTCGCATTTGCCATCTAACTATTGGAATTTATGACGTATTAAAACGCTTCGGTGGTATACTGCAGATGAGGACAAAACTGCTTACCGCACGTTTTCATAAAAAGAAGAGCAGAATATCGAGACATCTGAGTCTGGTTTGAAAGACAGACGTCTAAAACGCGGGTATCAAAATAAATACAAAAGACACTAGTCGCCTTAAAATGACGTAAGTCATTTACCTAGCTGTTGTTTAGAGACATACGCAAAAGAAAACGCCTATCTGTGTATGTACTGTGAAATGCGTAGATTCGAGCGTTTTCAAGCAATTTACACGTCGGGAACTTGCAGACAACGTTCTGTTTGACAGTATTCTATTTGAAACGTTTTCATAAGAGGAATGTATTGAAATGGTTGTTTGACAGGTTTGAAATGTTTTAATGTTTCTGTTTAAGAGTTTTACATTCAGCGCAGTGTAAATAAGCTTATGGTAGTCTATTATTTCAATTCATTCCGTGTTAACAGACGGTACGTGCTTCAGCGGTTCTTTGTGCGCTTTCATAATAAAAGCTTCTACATTGTTAACAGACTATTATCTTTTATATTAAAACTGAATAAAAAAACGTTAAGTAATGCTCTGTTGTGTAAGAAACTAACCAAAACACCCCATTAATATGTTATCCGTCCTTTTACATATGTTTTGCGCACTATCGATTTTAAGAGCGTATCGTTCGTGCAGATTATATTTTAAAGTTGTTAAACAAATCAATGAGTTTATAAGACTGGTTTATGCTTTCTACAGGTCTGGTTTCAGAGACGGCTGAAAACTTTGTAATTTATACAGTACAGTCTTCATGTAATGAGTCGTTAAACCTCTGAAACAGTAACAAACAATATTCAACATAAACAAAACTCTAATGTAACTGTGAGCTTGTTTCGCATTCTGTAGATTATCTCAGTAATTAAATCTCAGTTGACTTGCATTTTCAGGCTAACGATGCTGTTGAATACAGTAACTTCATGCAACATCGTTTAAATAAAAGTGGATCAATTTTGAAGACAATCATGACAACACACAGCCGCTGTTTCCCCCAGGATCAAAGTCAGATGAATACTTAAAACATGTGTCTAAAATGGTCAAAAACGTGCACCTTTTCAATGAATTAACTACATCACATCTGTGATTTATTTATTATGGGACATGTTTAGAGACGTGTGCCAAGAAAATAGTGTTTCCACACTATCTTCACCTTGTAATGTGCAACTTTGTGTTCTAAATGAAATAGATATACACGTAACTGAGAAACAGTAAGATCGAGGGGGGTTGTGTCTCGCGGCCCGCTTTGTAAACAGACCCTAAAAAAGCTCTACAGTACGTCACAATCTCAGTTAAAACAATCCTTGTAGAAGAACTAGCCTTTTATTATCTTATAATGTTTTCCTGCAAACGCTCGTGACATGTTTGACCCCGTTTCTGAGAATAGTCTTCATCTAAAAACAATGAAATGCATAGATTGGTGTCATCTAGTGGGGCATGCCATCAAAAGCAACGTTACAACTTTAACAATATATTTAGAAGAGAGGATTTCAGTATTAGGTTTTTGTTATGCCGAAACATGTTTCTGTTGTGCAAACATATTTCCTGTATAAACGACGGTGTCTATAATCTTTTCAAAGGGGTATATTGCCATGTTTCTTAATTGCGTTCACATTACCTAGGCTTTAATCTCAAGCGGTAATGTTGAAAGAAATGAGTACGATGCATAAAACGTGCCCATCGTGTGTGTTACATCTGAACAAGAGTTCTAGATGTAAGAAAAAAATAATTTAAAACAGCATTTACAAAAATACGCCCCGATGATCGTGAGCGTGTTTTCTGTATTCATATGATAGTTTTCTTAGTGACTTGCTCTCTTGAGTTACAAAACATAAATAAATCCTTGATATTTTGTTCTGTAGCCTTTTCAATACTGTGTACAATCTCAAACTTAGTGAATATGTAACTTTGACCCCGATGGTTAGATATGTTTCAGTTGGTAAAACAGAACGCCTTAATTTTCGTGTCTAAACTTAATGGGTGTCTCACATCAAATAGATAGATAATTGACCTAAACAAATCAAGTCACCTTTATTTATATAGCGCTTTTAACAATACAGATTGTGTCAAAGCACTTAACAGTATCAAGTTGGAGGCTAGAGTGTCAGTAATGTATAATAATAAGATTAAACACTCAATTTTCAGTTAAAGACATTTCATTATTGATTCGGAGCTGTCATTGTCTAGCTAAGTTCAGTTTAAATGGTAACTGTGAAATCAAATTTACGATAATCGCTAGAAATTAAGTGCCCCCCAACTGCACAGTTTTGTTTTCACTTCTTAAACAAAAAGAAGTGAAAGTGACATGCGACCAGGTATGATGCTCCATACTCGGAATTCGTGCTCTGCATTTAACCCTCCTCCAAAGTCCCCACACACCCCCGGCAGTGAACACACATGCACACACACCGCAAAACATTACATCCCCCACCGGGAATTGAACCGGGTCACCCGGGTGAAAACCAGGTATCCTAACCGCTAGGCCCTATGGGGCCTGATACGATCCTAACCGTTAGACCATAGCGACATAGTCAAACACTCTCAAGAAGTTTTTCTTAATTTTCATTTATTTCTATAAACACTGAATACTGATGGCTCTCGGAGAGAAGGCCTCACCTACATCACAGTCGTAGTAACGACTTATGCAATCCGACAACCAAAATGTGAGCCGCTTCATCCATAGTCCTGATCGGTCACAATAGATCGAGAGGAGGATTTTTGTATACATTATAGCGCTTTTTCTTAAATGATGTATACACATTTGCATTTCGTAATTCAATGATTTTAGTCAATTCGCTTTGAGCAATGATAATTCCTATATTATGTTTGAATTCTTTCTATAACCTTTACAAAAACATGGAACATCATAGTTATCAAAATATTGTTTACATTACATCTAACAAATATGACAGAATTGGAATGACAAAGATGTTTACCGCATGCACCCATTGTACATGCTTACGTACACCAGAGATGTTGCTTAATTTGAGTCACAGAAGCTGGCGATAGTGTCTGATAACATTCTTTAATGGCATGGTGTTGAAAAAAAGATTCTGTGGAGGGAAGTCATTTGAATTGGCGGTTTGTCAAAATAATAAAAAAAGTTCAGTCAAATGTTCAATGATTTTCTTAAATGATTAAGTATGCACTCGTCATGCACGCTTTCCCATGCAAGGATTAGCATGATCTTGTAGCGGAGTCTTAAAACAATACAGACATAGAAACGAAATGTGAATTGTGTCGTCTGTTATATGACTAAATCCAGCAGAGTAAAAAACATAATTTACAAATCAGCGTTTAATAAACTTGCACAACTGTTTAGGTTCTATCTGCTTTATAAACATTTTCTTGTCTTGCTATACTTAGTGATTTTGTCTCTTGAATGGTTATGGATGAAATGTATCAATACTCTTTACATGGGCGTGGAAATTTAACATGCTCAAACTTAAATGAATGTACAGCTTTCAGTGCAATAGTTTCAGTTGTAATAGTTTTAAGGGTAAGACAGCCATACCTGTTTTTCGTGTGGGCAGTTTGCACTAAAATAAATATCTCAAAGACAAAAGGCTGTTACTTAATTTCATGATGACATCTCACAAAGAGTTGTCTTCACCAAAAAACACACACGGTCCAACAAACATTTGTGATCGACCTTCTGAAGTCTTGCTAATATGGCTAAAACTAATGATGTAAGAAATTTTTTTACAAAATATTATTATTCTTAGATGTGCCACATCCCTAACAAAAGTCTATTGGTATTCAAAAAATAATCATAAATGTTGTAGCACATCTATTTACGCACATAGTATGAGCACTGTAAAACCTGTCATAGAAAATTCATTACCAGTTTGTTAGGATCAAAAAGAAACGATGATGATAGTTGAAATAGCCTTGTACAACTCTTTCATGTTGAAAACACATACGCTGCTTTAATTTTTTTTTGGTAAACCATTTCAAATGCCATGCTACTTACAAAAGAGTCAAATAGTCAAAATGTACATGTTTTGTGTTCTAGGTGAGAAATTTACATCGATAAAGGTTTCATGAAAACAACTCGTATTCCCTCCGACTGTTAAACATCACGGGTCTGTCAAATGAGAAAAGTTCAGTCATACATTTGAAAAACTTTTCTGAAGTAAAAATGACGTGTTTGTCACAAACACATCCGAAGAGTTATCTACTCGCGTGAGAAAAACACTGGGCTTCATTATCATCAGGCTATTTTAAAGAAATTAAAGAATAAAACTAAAGTTTAATTTAAAGACAATAGACATCATGACTTGCTTTAGCGACCCAGAATATGTTTAAAACTTTTTAAACATGTCTGTAGGTGTAATTATTTACAGACAAGTTTTAAGTGAAAATGTATATTTGTTCTTATACAGGCTAGATTAAAATGAAAACATTTATTAACAACAAAATGTAAAAACAACATATACGATTTTACACATTCAAAATGTATAATAATTTACAATAACTTAACATCTTAACACGTCTGTATCAGTCAAAAGTCAAAGATATTTGTCACAAACCGTCAGACACATCAGTTTGGGGATGATAAGATGGACTTATCAAATATTTGCATGTTTCTTATATCAGTTATTTGATCAAATCTTAGTAAAAAATAAAACTATATAGACCAGTTATTTTTATTTTAATAAAATAAACCATTATAGTGTAAAAATAAACATGCTGCATTTAAACACGCGTTTAATAAAACCATTTTTAAAGTGAACAAGAAAGTCTAATCTGTTGTAAAGATTCTGTGAGACATTTTTAGTCTAATTTAGGGCTAATTCATAAAGAAAGACTCTGTACCCGTCTTGTGTTCATCAGAGGATCGTTTGACTACTTCTAATCTTTGGTTTGTTTAGAGCTTCATGGTTTTAGGTTTGAAAGATCTAAAAATGTATTTGTTAAAACAAATGTCATATCGTTGTTTAATCATGCTGTTTTTTTCATTAGATAAACTTCTAAAAGTTTTTCATTTGTAAAAGTCTAAATGTTTAAATGTAGGAGTGAGTGTGTGTGTGTGTGTGTGTGTGTGTGTGTGTGTGTGTGTCCATCCAGTGAACCATTCCAACGAACTTTTGACAGAGTTCACACACACAGGTGTACGTCATAAAATTGATGCGATGGCTGTCCTTTGATCTACGGCTTTTAAACTAACCTTCTAACACAATTTACGATGGCAGACCCCCTCAAAAACTAATTAGATTGCTAAACTGTTACAACATAAGGACAGGTATCCGGGTCTCACGTCGCGCACGAGGTGTTTGCATTTCTTTGTTGTCTGTTTCAATTAATAGATAACGCTGGCTCGGACCTTATGGGTGGAAAATCACAGAGAAATCCTGTTTGCGTCAGCATACACACGCGCGTACGTGTGTTTTAACCGTTGTAACATGCTAGAAGTTAAGATTGACAAAATCAACGAATAAGTTAATAAAGTTAAGCGTAAATAAAACAAAACAGAGGTTATGTTTAAAAGGACTCTTGTGTAGTTCAATCTATACCTCCCATCATAGCGTGATGTCTTAAGTTTAACAAAAATCAGAGAGTAAATAATAGGCTTGACTGAATTAAGTACGAATAATTAAATAAAAATAAAGGCCTATGTGTATTACTGATTTTTTGTTTAAAAGACAACTTGTATAAGCTAATTTTCAAAAGACAAAAACACATATCTATTTAAGAAATAGACGAATTAAGCAAATAAAATAAAATAAACAACGTTTTTCCTATGAACTAGAGTTAAAAGTATAAACAGTTTTAAAAGTGAGAAGGTTTTGATTAATTAAAGAACGGGTATAGATTTATTAAAATAACGTTAGAAACATTACTTTATTTTAAATCTTTGGACCTCCTCTGCTAGGGGACGGCCGTAGGCGTGGTTTGGTCACCCGGCGTTCCAACGCTCATTTGGAGTACGGCAACTACAGAGAGCGGACGAAGTCTCGGATCAGCGCTAGACACACGTGGTTTCTTTGTCTTTGCATTTTTTTCTGTCCTGACTAACTTGTAAGGACAGAATAGAGCATGATAGTTTTTGTTTTAACGGCGTTCGTTTATTTAAAGGTTCTTTTTTCTACTTTTAAACAGTATGATCTTATTTCACAACTCAGTAAGATAAGACACCATCTCTACTATTTACAGTTTTTCTGAATACAACAATAGCCTTGTTTTAACGAACTATATTCGTTTATTTTTAAGACTCTTTTCTACTTTTAAAACGTATGTTCTTATTTCACAACACGGTAAGATAAGGCACCATCTCTACTATTTACAGCTTTTTTGTGAATAAAACATCTCTTCTTTAACTCTGTCAAACGATAGAAAAAGAAAACTAATGTTTTATTTTCTAGCTTTGCCTAACACTGCTTTTCCCTACAACAAGACGTGTTGTAGAAAATAAATCATTGTACGTTTTACACAATGTGAAAAACACTTTAATAAAAACTTCCCTTTAACACTATTTCACCATTTAAAGTTTAAAGCACATAACATTGGCCCGTAACACACAAGTCATAAAAATTCCTTAAACACATTGGACTGAATAATCAATTCATCATTAGATGTGGGGGATGTCCAGTTATGACAGGAGGGAGGGAGGGATTGGGGGGGGGCTTGGTGGGTGGGATTTTTATGAGGGCAATAAATCAAAGTTTTTGACACAAGGTGCACTACCTCTCTCTTAGGTCCGATAATTAACACCTCTGTTTTTTCAGAATTTAGCAGTAAGAAATTACTCGTCATCCAGTTTTTTATATCGACTATGCATTCCATAAGTTTCTCAATTTGGTGTGTTTCACCAGGCCGTGAAGAAATATAGAGCTGAGTATCATCAGCATAACAGTGAAAGCTAACCCCGTGTTTCCTAATGATATTTTCCAGGGGTAACATATAAAGCGTGAAAAGTAACGGCCCTAGTACTGAGCCTTGAGGAACTCCATACTGCACTTGTGATCGATATGATACCTCTTCATTCACTGCTACGAATTGATGGCGGTCAGATAAGTACCATTTGAACCATGCTAATGCACTTCCACTAATGCCAACAAAGTTTTCTAGTCTATTCAAAAGAATGTTGTGATCGATAGTGTCAAATGCAGCACTAAGATCCAGTAGAACTAACAGAGAGTTACAACCACGATCAGATGATAAGAGCAGGTCATTTGTAACTCTAATGAGAGCAGTCTCAGTGCTATGATACGGTCTAAATCCTGACTGGAAATCCTCACAGATATCATTTTTCTCTAAGAAGGAATATAATTGTGAGGATACAACCTTTTCTGATATCTTTGACAGAAAAGGGAGATTCGAGATCGTTTTGTAATTAACTAGATCTTTGGGGTCAAGTTGTGTTTTTTTAATGAGAGGCTTAATAACAGCCAATTTAAAGTTTTTGGGGACATATCCTAATGACAATGAAGAATTAATAATAGCCAAAAGAGGATCTATGACTTCTGGAAGCACCTCTTGTAGTAGTTTAGATTGAATAGGGTCTAACATACATGTTGTTGGTTTAGATGATTTAACAAGTTTATATAATTCTTCCTCTCCTATTGTAGAGAATGAGTGGAATTGTTCCTCAGGGGATCTATAGTACACTATTTGATGTGATAATATAGCTGACGGCTGCATGGTTACAATTTGATCTCTAATAGTATCAATTTTGGAAGTAAAATAGTTCATAAAGTCATTACTGCTGTGCTGTTGGGAAATGTCAACACCTGTTGATGCTTTATTTTTTGTTAATTTTGCCACTGTATTGAATAAATACCTGGGGTTATGTTTGTTTTCTTCTAAAAGAGATGAAAAGTAATCCGATCTAGCAGTTTTTAAAGCTTTTCTGTAGGATAGGGTACTTTCCTGCCAAGCTTCACGAAATACCTCTAGTTTTGTTTTCCTCCAGCTGCGCTCCATTTTCCGGGCTGCTCTCTTTAGAGTGCGAGTGTGCTCATTATACCACGGTGTTGGACTCTTTTCCTTAATCTTCCTTAAGCGTAAAGGAGCAACTGTATCTCAAATGCTAGAAAAGAGAGAGTTCATAGTTTCTGTTACATCATCAAGTTGTTCTGAGCTGTTGGATATGCTGAGGAATTGAGATAAATCAGGAAGATTACTTACAAAGCAGTCTTTTGTGGTAGAAGTGATGGTTCTACCATATTTGTAAGAAGGAGTTGAATTTACAGCTTTAACTATATGGAGTTTACACAAGACTAGATAATGATCTGATATATCATTGCTCCATGTGACAGTATTACAACCCCAAATCAGAAAAAGTTGGGACAGTATGGAAAACGCAAATAAAAAAAGAAAGTAGTTATTTCTAAATATACTTTGACTTGTATTTCATTGCAGACAGTATGAACACAAAATATTTCATGTTTTGTCTGGTCAACTTCATGTCATTTGTAAATATACATCCTTTCCTGTCATTCAGACCTGCAACACATTCCAAAAAAAGTTGGGACAGGAGCAATTTAGTGCTAGTAATGAGGTAAATTGGTTAAATAATGATGTGATTTGAAACAGTTGATGTCAACAGGTGATTGTAATTATGATTTGGTACAAAAGCAGCATCCAAGAAAGGTCTAGTCCTTTAGGAGCAAAGATGGGCCGAGGATCGCCAGTTTGCCAACAAATACGTCAGAAAATTATTGAAATGTTTAAAAACAATGTTCCTCAAAGAAAGATAGGAAGAGATTTGGATATTTCACCTTCAACAGTGCATAACATAATTAAAAGATTCAAGGAATCTGGAGGAATTTCAGTGCGTAAAGGACAAGGGCGCAAGCCTAAGCTGAACAACTGTGATCTCCGATCCCTCAGGCGGCACTGCATCAAGAATCGTCATTCATCTATAAGCGATATCACCACATGGGCTCAGGACTACTTTGGCAAACCTTTGTCGTGTACCACAATACGTAGTTACAGCCACAAATGCCAGTTAAAACTGTACTGTGCCAAAAGGAAGCCCTATGTTAACAGTGTCCAGAAGCGCCATCGACTTCTCTGGGCTCAGAGGCATCTGGGATGGACCATCACACAGTGGAAACGTGTACTGTGGTCAGATGAATCAGTATTTCAGGTATTTCTTGGGAGGAATGGACGCCGTTTGCTCCGGACCAAAGAAGAAAAGGATCATCCAGACTGTTACCAGCAACAAGTCCAAAAGCCAGGGTCTGTCATGGTATGGGGTTGTGTCAGTGCCCTTGGCAAAGGTAACTTGCACTTCTGTGATGGCACCATTAATGCTGAAAAGTACATAGAGATTTTGGAGCACAATATGCTGCCTTCAAGAAGACATCTTTTCCAGGGATGTCCATGCATATTTCAACAAGACAATGCAAAACCACATTCTGCACACATTACAAAGTCCTGGCTGCGGAGGAAGAGGGTACGGGTACTTGACTGGCCTGCCTGCAGTCCCGACCTGTCTCCAATAGAGAATGTGTGGCGCATTTTGAAGCGCAAAATGCGTCAACGAAGACCCCGTACCGTTGCCCACCTTAAGACTTTTTTTGCAGGAAGAATGGGACAAAATTACACCTGAAACACTTCATCACTTGGTGTCTTCAGTCCCTAAACGTCTTTTAAGTGTTGTGAAAAGGAATGGCAACATTACAAAGTGGTAAATGCTTTACTGTCCCAACTTTTTTTGGAATGTGTTGCAGGTCTGAATGACAGGAAAGGATGTATATTTACAAATGACATGAAGTTGACCAGACAAAACATGAAATATTTTGTGTTCATATTGTCTGCAATGAAATACAAGTCAAAGTAAATTTAGAAATCACTACTTTCTTTTTTTATTTGCGTTTTCCATACTGTCCCAACTTTTTCTGATTTGGGGTCCTGAAACGTGTTGTCTAACCCCAATAGAGTTCAGAATGTCTATGAATGCTGATCCTAATACAACTTTTTCATTATCAACATGGATATTAAAATCACCAACAATTAGGACTCTATCTGCAGCCAGCACTAACTCTGATATAAAATCAGCAAATTCTTTAATAAAGTCTGTATGGTGCCCTGGTGGCCTGTATACATTAGCCAGTACAAAAGTCACAGGGGATTTATCATTAATACTTTTTTCTCTAGATAATTTTATATGAAGCTCCATTACTTCAAAGGAGTTATACTTAAAGCCCGTCTTCTGAGAAATACTGAGAATATTGTTATACATTGTAGCAACACCTCCCCCTTTGCCTTTTGGATGCGGCTCATTTTTGTAACAGTAATCTTGGGGGGTAGACTCGTTTAAAATAATGTATTCATCTGATTTTAGCCATGTTTCTGTCAAACAGAGCAAATCTAGATTATGATCATTAATCAAATCATTTACAAAAAGTGCTTTTGTAGAAAGGGACCTGATATTCAGTAAGCCAAGTTTTATCAATTGTTTCTGTGTATTGTAAACATTTTTTATTTGTTGAACATCAATTAAATGGTTACTCATAAATTGTTTTTGACGTTTTCTGTATTTTCTAGTTCGGGGAACAGACACAGTCTCTATAGTGCGATATCTAGGTGAAGGAGTCTCTATGTGCTGAGAATTAACTGACTTCTGTGACGTGAGGCGGCTAGCAGACGGTCGGTTTAGCCAGTCTGTCTGCTTCTTGACCTGGGCTCCAGTTAGTCAACTATGAACTCTAAGACTATGTGCCAAATTTCTAGAGAGAATAGCGGCACCACCCCAGGAAGGATGAACACTATCTCTTTTCAACAGGTCAGGTCTGCCCCAAAAACTCGTCCAATTGTCTATAAAACCTATGTTGTTTTGCGGGCACCACTTAGACATCCAGCCATTTAGTGATGACAGTCAGCTATGAATCTCATCACCCCGGTAAGCAGGGAGGGGGCCAGAGCATATTACAGTGTTTGACATCGTACTTGCAAGTTCACACACCTCTTTAACATTATTTTTAGTGATCTCCGACTGGCGAAGTTGAACATCATTAGCGCCGGCGTGGATAACAATCTTACTGAATTTACGTTTAGCATTAGCCAGCACTTTTAAATTTGCCAAGATGTCAGACGCTCTGGCTCCCGGTAAACAATGGACTATGGTGGCTGGTGTCTCTATTTTCACGTTCTGTACAATAGAATCGCCAATAACTAGAGCACTTTCACCAGGTTTCTCAGTGGATGCATCACTGAGTGATACATAATATGTAAATGTCAAGGGCCTATAAATGATCAATATGACCGAAACTTTAATGAAAACCCTGTTACACAATATACTTCATGCCTTCTGTCCTCTGATTGATAGTTTATATTTTTTTAAATCAAGAAAAAGTATTTTTTTGCTCAGAAATTTTTAAGATTTTTATAAAGTAAATGTAAGATAAACATTATCTGGACTGAAGCAACTCGAGTTTACTATTATTCATACATCATTTTTTTAAATGTTAAAAATTAAAACTTGTATTTAATTTTTTTTTTCATGTTAATGTAAATGTCAAATGTGACAACAGGCTTTTGGGGAACATTTATTTTGGGGAACATCCATCTCTTAATTGTCATTGCAATTAATTGCATATATGAGCCATAAAAGCCTGGGGGCGTATTACAGAAAGATCCTAACTTTAAAATCTTATCTTATCTGTTTGGTAACCATGGTAATTTCAGTTAGGACCACATTTAGGACAAAAGCTATTACAGAACAGCATTTCCTAAGTGCATTATCCTATCTTAACTACAGATAGGAAAGGGGTATTACAGAAACCTCCTAACTTGACAAAAAGCCCTAAAAACTGTCTTAACTTTAGGACAACCCCATAGCTGTCCTAACTTCAAAATTATTTGAAAAGCTAACTGAAAAAATGCTTACAACTGTGCTGTCCGACAATGGTACTACATTTATTAATAGTTGAAAATGAAGAACGAAGGTGTTTAATGGTAGAAAGACTCTTGGAGGACCCTGAAGATGTGTTGTATTTTGATGACAAAACACTTGTAAGTAATTACAGACTGTTGCGCAACATATTACAGTTAGCACAGGAACTGCAACCAGCATTACAGAGACCAACAAAAGGGTCACGGAGCATTGTTTTTTTTTTTGCAAAAGGCGATTTTCAAAGTGAAGTAGCTCCTATTATTTTGTTTACCTCATCAGCAGTGTTGGTTGCTTGGTAACAGACCTGAGAGTGGATTGTCGAGCTTGATTATGCCATTTAAGACTTCCTAACTAGAGATAAGATACTATTTTGTAAGATAGGATAAGAATCCCAAATCAAGTTAAGATTTGCTTCTGTAATACGAATTTGCGGAAAATCCTAATTTAACACATCATATCTTAAGTTAAGACCTAAGATAAGAAACTTTCTGTAATACGCCCCCTGATGTATAAATATAATGCTTAACAAAAACACATATGCATATATTTGCACGTGTTTTTTGTTGAGTATCATATTCCATGCACAGACATTTCATTTGCAGAAAGGTTATTAAAAATGTAAACATTAAATTCATAGAATTTCAAATTAAACGTAAAAGGTTAATGCTTAACAACAACTTTTTAAACTTGTAAGTTGAAGACCCTGTGACCCTGGATGCTAAAAGCTTAAAAAACACTTTATTAAAATGCTCAACGCTGGACAAGGCTATGATAGCATTACTAAGACCTGGGTGTTCATCAAACCTACAAATGTAGAAAATTTAGGATGGTTAATTCCCTCTCCTGCAAAGATCGCTCTAAGAAAACAACTGCAGAATTGTTTGTTCATGTGTCCACTGCCAGAGAAAAAAAACACTGACCAAAAATGGTGTTTGTGAAAGGACAGCATGTAGGAAAACACTGCTTCCAAAAATAAATATTTGGCAAGACCACCTGGATGTTTCACAAAGCTATTGGGAAAATGTTCTGTGGACAGTTGAGAAAGAAGAGCACTGCACACCAACAACAAAACCTGATCCCAAATGAAGCATGGTGGAGGGAGCGTCACGGTTTAATGCTGCTTTGCTGCTTCAGGATCTGGACACTATCAGAGTAACAAGAGATTTACAGGAGACAGCAGTTCAACAAATTTGAGAGAGTGATGGAGCAAAAGTGGTCAAAAATGTTATCAGGAAATGTTTGCTGGAAGTTTTGCTGCGAAAGGAAGATCTAAGTTATTAAATGTAAGGGTTTACTTACTTTGCCCAGCCTATCTTGTCAGTGATCACTCAATGTTGTTAATACATTTTGAAAGTACAACTGTTTGTGTGTTCTTCTTACCTTATGTAGCAATCGGTCACTAAAACCTTTTAAAATTGTGCTGAACCACCTCCAAAAATGAGTTTAATCTTAATCAGGCTACAAAAGGGGCATGTCTGACTGTGACATGTATATTTTGCCATTATGACGTAATAAAAAAGGAAAATAATTATTGCTTGGTCTTCAATGATAACTGAAAGTCACTTTAATGACTAGGACATTTCCAAAATTTGGAAGGCAGTGTTTTTAAAATGCAAACACAAGATGTTGTAGAAGTGTTTTTGACCCAAGCTCAATACTTTAGTAAGCTGATATTTCAAATAGTAGATATGCACGTTTTATTGTCTCTTACAAGATAATATTTTATCGTCCATGGAATCTGGGGTATAAAACAGATATTTTGATGCCCATGTGAAATGCAGGATAATCATTTGATGTGTCACTGATGTGTCAGAAAGCCATAAACATTGATCTAAAACGGCCACGCTGAGTCACTTTGTCTGGTCATTGCTCTGCAAAGATGGGAACAGCCCAAAATAAACATTGATGAACACAATCTTTGACAAACACTATTGCAACTCAAGACATTTAGAATCAGAGAACATTCTAGAACACATCAAGATGAAGCAAGAAATCTGCTACATGTATGATTTTTGTTCTAATAAAACATAATTGATTTTCTTAAAATACTTGTTTTGGCAACATATTGGCACTCATCTCCCCAAACAGATTACTATGGCCTGCTCTCACATTACCAAGAAGCACAAGAGCACATGCCATGCTGTGACTGGATTAACATTTGAAAGAGTTTTATGTCATGTGACACATGAAACCAGTCACAGTTTGAACTCTTATGATTTTGTAGGAGCAGAATGATCCCAAGGTCTTTATAAAAGCACTTAAGTATTGTTAGGTTACACTTTATTTTAAGATGTCCTTGTTACAGTGTAATTATACATTTAAGTACTAAGTTAATTAACTACATGCACTTAATATGGTTA
Source organism: Aspiorhynchus laticeps (assembly GCA_023376895.1). Lineage (NCBI taxonomy): Eukaryota > Metazoa > Chordata > Actinopteri > Cypriniformes > Cyprinidae > Aspiorhynchus > Aspiorhynchus laticeps. The sequence goes on from CM041815.1 coordinate 3,276,996, forward strand.
GGGTTAGGATTAGGGTTACTTGTAATTATGCATAATTTATTGTTATTATAATAGTAAGTACATGTAACATGGAGCACAAAACCAGTCTTCAGTCGCTGGGGTATATTTGTAGCAATAGCCAAAAATACATTGTATGGGTCAAAATTATAGATTTTTCTTTTATGCCAAAAATCATTAGGATATTAAGTAAAGATCATGTTCCATGAAGATATTTTGTAAATTTCCTACAGTAAATATATCAAAACTTAGTTTTTGATTAGTAATATGCATTGCTAAGAACTTCATTTGGACAACTTTAAAGGTGATTTTCTCAATATTTAGATTTTTTTGCACCCTCAGATTCCAGATTTACAAATAGTTGTATCTCAGCCAAATGTTGTCCAATCAAAACAAAGCGTTCAGCTTTCAAATGATGTATAATTTCGAAAAATTTCGAAAAAAAATACACTTAAGACTGGTTTTGTGGTCCAGGGTCACATGACTCACATTTATGTATTTATTATAATGAGAACTGATTATGAACAAGATTTCTAATAAATTTAACATTTCAGGTTCATCACATGTTGTATGCAGGGCTGGCAATCACTGTAAAACCCGACAAGTTAAGGTAACTCAAACCGTTTGAGGAAACAGATTGGGCTTACTTATTTTAGTGTTGCATAGTTAATTATTAAGTTTATTCCACTCAGTTAGTTTTAATTCAGGTAACTAATTCTAACGAAGTCTTAACAACTATATAGCTACTTAAATGGTTTGAGGAAACCGATTGCCTTAAATGGTTTAAGTTCATCAAACTCTAAGCAATAAAGTAACATAAGAGTAAGCAAAAACACTGGTACAAAGAAATCATGACAGACCATGAGTGTTTCCTCAAGTATTTACTGAAATACAACATAAATGTTTTCAAGCATAAAACAAAATCAGTGGGCTGTATATTGAAAAATATAACATTTAAGCTATCTTAAGACTTTTCACCAAATACGTAAAGACCACACAAACAAGGAAATGTTAAATATAATTATTATTAATAATAATAATAATAATAATAATAATATAACTGCTAAATAATATGAAACAGAATAGATATTTTGTATGTAAAACAACAACAACAACAACAACAAATCCTTTCCTAAAGATTAACAGCACTTATATACAAACTTTAAGTAGTTTGTACTGTAACTACTAGCATACTTTAGTGCAAAAAAAAAAAAAAAAAAAAAAAAGCACCAGTACACTGACCTAAGACTTGGCAGACATCATCTTCAAATACAATCAACACATCCAATGTGTTTAAAGGCAATGTTCCCTCTTCCTCCTTAACAGCAAAGATGTTCTGAGTTGGATAAAATAAAAGAAGCATGTTTTAAATATAATATAATATAATATACTCAAATATAATATACTAAAATATAATATAATACAATATAATATAATATAATATAATATACTAAAATATACTATACTATACTATAATATAATATAATACAATATAATATACTAAAATATAATATAATATACTATACTATACTATAATATAATATAATACAATATAATATGCTAAAATATAATATAATAGAATATACTATACTATACTATACTATAATATAATATAATACAATATAATATACTAAAATATAATATAATAGAATATACTATACTATACTATAATATAATACAATATAATATACTAAAATATAATATAATAGAATATACTATACTATACTATAATATAATACAATATAATATACTAAAATATAATATAATAGAATATACTATACTATACTATACTATACTATAATATAATACAATATAATATAATATAATATACTCAAATATATTATAATACAATATAATATACCAAAATATCATATATATGATATACTATAATATAATATAATATAATATACTAAAATGTAATATAATATAATGTAATATAATATAACAATGCACTTTGATTTAAAGGTACACTGCACAGACTGTCAATTTGTAAAGTGCTGAGAAAAGAGTAAGCACAAAGTTATGCTACTTAGTGTGTATTTAGAAGGAGCTGTTTGTAATTACATATCGTGCTTCATATAGGCCTACTAATCATTTATAATAACATGTAAGAGCCTATGTGTCATGGACGCTATAATGTAAAGTGTTGCCCCGGAGTCACCCTCTATTTTTGCCGTGACTTTGTCATGCAGAGCCGGTGACCGCACGCTTCACAAATGAGAGGACACGCCCACTTACCCCCACAGTCCAGAAATAAGTGCGTCTCCATTGGCCAATCACAGGCTGTCTCATTCATTTCGACCAATCCGATCTATCCTTCAGAATTAGAAACCGGTTCGTCACACTTCAGTATATACAGCATGACATCAGTGTGATGTAATCCCTGGGGTCCTGGGTGCATTTAAACCCCCTTCATTCACTCTCTCCTCATTTCAAACAGCGAACTGTGGAGCAGCAAATCTTCATTTTTCAAAAAGTCATATTCTTCAAACTCAAAGTGTCCATTAAGAAGTCGCGACTACATTCGTCAGGGAACTGAGAATTAAAAAACGGGGACCGGCCGCCTTGTAAACTATAAATCGGATAATCCATCATCGTCCCGACAGAAGATCACTTTTCACAAGTATCTGTGAAAGCCTGTCTGTTTCAGACTCCATCCAGGTTTTGATCTGCTTTACAGCGCACGCGCCTCTGGCACTCTCCCGCGAAAGCGACGAGCTGTGAGTTTCCAGCATTGCACTTATAAAAGCAAGAGTTCATCATGAGCAATTACACTCATTTAGAGGATCTGCCGCCACAATACTACCAGGGCACAGACTTCGGGGAAGAGGAAGAGGAGGAGATGCCAGCGACAGAGAAAGAGCTGGCCGAGGACGCGCCGTGGAAGAAGATCCAGCAGAACACCTTCACCAGATGGTGCAATGAACATCTCAAATGCGTCAATAAGGGCCTCACGGACCTCCAGAGAGACCTGGGCGATGGGCTCAAGCTCATCTCGCTCCTGGAGGTCCTCAGTCAGAAGAAAATGTACAGAAAGCATAATGTCAGACCAAACTTCAGACAAATGAAGCTGGAGAACGTGTCGGTGGCGCTGGAGTTTCTGGACCGGGAGCGAATCAAACTAGTGTCAATAGGTAAGATCCGCTTTAAACAGGAATAAGCTTGATGTTTGTTTTTTATTCAGTTTTTTAATTCAAGAGTTGCAAAGATCGTCCCAACTTCGGTGATATTTTACAACAACTTTCATTAATAACGTTAACAAACGTTATTTGATTATAGATAGTAGCCTAATAGATCTAACAATTAAGAGATAATTGTTGTGCATTCTAATAATAATAATAATAATAATAATAATAATAATAATAATTAAATGTAGACTTTAAAAACCTGATGATTATTATAGCCTAATTAATATAAAAAATAATATTAATAATATTAATATTAATAATAATAAGTAAACGTAGACGCTAAAATCCTGATGATAATAATAACCAATAATAATAATAATAATAATAAACAAATGTAGACTCTAAAAACTTGACGATAATAATAATAATAATAAACAAATGTAGACTCTAAAAATCTGAAATCTTTATATTAACTGATTTTATTCACTAATATTATATGACTGAATAAAAGAGCATTATTTTAGGCTATACCAGACCAAGTGCAAGTCGTTTTTAAGTCAGTTCAGTTTTTTTTAGGTATAAAAGCTCCTTAATATAAAAACTTGCCCCTTTTTACATTTGAAAGTACTTCAACAACCAATCTATTTAACATTAAAACATCTTATAAATGACTTCTGATTGTTATCTTATGAATTACTTCTGATTTATTCATGACTCATTGTTTATTAATAGCTTATGAAGAAGTGAAGTTATCACACACTAATGTGTTTTGTGACTGACAAACCTCTGTCACAAACACACAAGCCTGCTCATAAACCTTACCAGCGGTCAAAAGCTCACGTACCTCAGAGTCCGGGAGCAGTATATCAGCAGCATGTAAGTAGCTCACATTGGACTTCCATGTGTCAGTGAAATGGAAAATAGTTCTGAAGGGCTACAGCTTGTTTGCTGAGTAAAGGTGAAAGGTTGTATCAGATCTGTCCAGACATTTGATAATAGCTTGTTGGCGTATTAATGAATGCTGAGTAAATTGCAATGCAGTTACCTCATTGTGATTAATGTTTAGAGCCGCTGATACAGAAAAGCAGTGGTGTGAATGTGTTTAGGGGAGACCTGACTCCTTAAACAACCTGCGTCTGGATATCAGAGACACTAAAGTAAACTGAGACAGAACTACTATTAAATCAAATAACTATTTTGTGCACTTTTATATTCTTTGAAGTACAATGTTGTTTGAATATGGAACATATTTTAATATATTTTTCAGCATGTGTGTTTGGCAGTGTTATTTTTTAGGTTTACTGATAAACTACTGTCGTTTGATTTGTATTTGTTATCTATTTTAATTTTAGTTAAATTATGTCTGAATTTATTATGTCTGTATAGGTATTTTATTAAGTTTTACTTTTTATTTAATTTGAGTTATTTTAATGCTTCAACAAACTAAATGGAAATTAAATAATATACATATTACATTTATAAATGTGTATGCATGTATATATTTATATTTAGTCATTTAGCAGACACTTTTATCCAAAGCGACTTACAAATGAGGACAACAGAAGCAATCAATTGTAGTATTAAAACAACTAAAAACAGATCCAAAACTAAAAGCTAAAACTTAATAAATACTACATATACACATTTTAAAAATAAAGAAATTACATAAAAATGACAAATGCATACAACACAATTTCAAAACTTAACATTTAAATGAAAAACAAAAAAATAAAACTAAAAACAATTCAAAATATTAAAGAACAAAAGGTATAAGAGTATAATAATGATTCTAACATAACACTACGCCAAACACCAAAAAACAACTACGTGTATGTACAACCACACACACATACATATATATATATATATATATATATATATATCCATACACATTTATATATTCAATATATATATATTCACCTTCTCAGGGTGAATTATTTCATAATTCATGAATTATTTCATTTTCATTTAGTTTGTTGAATTATGAAAGTAACTCAAATTAAATAAAACTAAAACTTAATAAAAGATCTATACAGACAATAAATTCAGACATGATGTAACTAAAATTAAAAAAGATAACAAATACAAATCAAACGACAGTAGTTTATCAGTAATCCTAAAAAATAACACTGAGCCAAACACACATGCTAAAAAAACACAACTTACTTACACATAGTAAGAAATGGTTATGAAAACACTGAAACAGAAGTGAAACAAGTAGTAGGAAAGAGGGGAAATAAAAAGCGATACTTATATCCCTTGCCGGTGTCCCTGTCCGGTGGAGTCGATGGTCTTTACACTCTTCAGTCTTCACACCACGGCTGCCGCGGTAAACCAAGCTTTTTAGACCCCTCTAACAAAATACTAATTGAATTCAGCTGGACACACTTTCCTTATTTTTCCCACAACAAATGGCCACGCAAGCACAGACACTGACAAGATACACGATACAGAACGAGAGCAAATGCATATCAGCACATCTCCACACAGTAAACAAAACAAACGTTTCCAAGCAAAGACAACTGTGCTAAACACTAATGAGACAAGTAAATACACTTACGAGCTGCTTTTAACTTCCGCTGATAAAGTATAATGTATATATATATATATAGATATATATATATATGTATGTATGTGTGTGTGGTTGTACATACACGTAGTTGTTTTTTGGTGTTTGGCGTAGTGTTATGTTAGAATCATTATTATACTCTTATACCTTTTGTTCTTTAATATTTTGAATTGTTTTTAGCTTTATTTTTTGTTTTTCGTTTAAATGTTAAGTTTTGAAATTTTGTTGTATGCATTTGTAATTTTTATGTAATTTCTTTATTTTTAAAATGTATATATGTAGTATTTATAAAGTTTTAGCTTTTAGTTTTGGATCTGTTTTTAGTTGATTTAATACTACAATTGATTGCTTCTGTTGTCCTCATTTGTTAGTCGCTTTGGATAAAAGACTAAATATAAATATAATATAAATATAAATATGTTTGTCATTGCATGTAATGGTGTACTGTAAAAGTACCATGTTACCAGCTGTTAGTCCATTTGCTCACTCAGTTTCCTTTTGATTGTCTTGGACCTGTGCAGACAGCAAAGCCATTGTAGATGGGAACCTGAAGCTGATTCTGGGTCTCATCTGGACACTCATTCTCCATTACTCCATCTCCATGCCCATGTGGGATGATGAGGACGAAGAAGAGATTAAGAAACTCACTCCCAAACAAAGGCTGCTGGGCTGGATTCAGAACAAGGTACCGGAGCTGCCTATTAACAACTTTAACAAGGACTGGAGGGATGGCAAGGCCCTCGGTGCCCTCGTGGACAACTGTGCCCCTGGTAAGTTCATTCTGACATAACCAAGTTTGTATGGTTTGACTTTGGGCAGTTGTGATTGGGTGAGGAAATTAATTTTTATTTTTTTTCAAGATTGTACCAAGATTTTGGTTTATAAGGTAGTTTAGATTCACTACTTAGACCATATTTCATTGTTCATTTGTGTTTACATTTTCTGACATAAGGGCAAGAACACAAGCTTATTAATTTAATAAATATAATTTATAGTGCCAGTGCCCATATAAAATCAGTAAAGTATATAAGTTATGTAATAAATTCAATAGTAAAAATCCGAATAATGTGAGGATATGTATATCCTCTTTTTCACTTTCCTTTTAGAGAGCACAATCCATTATTGCCATTAGCATGAACAAATATAAATATGGCAACAGTAAAATAAAAGAGTAAAAGTAAAACCTGTATAATAAGAATGGATAAATTATACAATACAATAGAGGATGAGAGCTTCATATATTTACTGCATCTAAATCATGACCTATTTTCTGAGCAACTCTTTGCTCACATGGAGGCTTACTGAGAAAAGAGGGCTAATGAACTAAAGTGTTTACTTCGGTGTAGCTGAAATGAAACAGTCCCTGCGAGACAGTCATGACCATACAGGGTGCTGCTGGCTTTGACAAATCACAGCATAACTGTTATCATTATATATTTAGGTTACATTATAAGTCTCTTTAGACATATTTTACAAACAATTTCTAAACAACAGACCAGGTTTATGGGAGGCCTGATGTCATATTTGATTTCAATTTTTTATGTATTTTCTGAGGCCTAAATCTTTAGAAGAACTTAAATGATACACTCAAATAATTTTAACTCTTTGTGTAGGTCTGTGCCCTGAATGGCAAACATGGGACCCCAACAAGCCCGTTGCAAATGCTCGTGAGGCCATGCAACAGGCCGATGACTGGCTCGGCGTGCCTCAGGTGAACAACATAAACTCCACATGTTCAGCCAATACAATTTTTACTCTACTTCAGCTACAAGGAAGGTAGTGTCTAGGCATGGAGTTGTGTAAAATGTTAGTGGTTCCAGCAATTTGACACACAGTGCTGCCTGCTCCATTTTCCTAATGGGATAAGTGTGAGATGCCACACATGGTGTAGGGTATGTGTCATAAATTCTTGGTGCTGAATTCCCTGCTGACTGTTGAGGGGTTGTGGGAGGGGTCTGGCTCCTAGTAAATCCTGTCCTTGACTTGTTGAAGGCTGCTCTCAAACCTCAGCACTCTGTGGATAAATATAGCAGGCTATCTGAAGAGATTGCCACTACCTTGTGATGGTAGAACAGCAGTGATGATGAACAGAAAATGCACTGTTTATGCAATGTTTATGATTCTCATCATAAATGGGCCATACGACTAGTTCACTAGTTACTTCTCCACTGGACATTTTATGTAATGGTTTTCTGAGCACATACATATGCAACTTAAAAGCAATGATTACTGAATAAGGACCACTATACATGCAATACTATAATGAATCTTTGATCTATAGGTGATAGCTCCAGAGGAAATCGTGGATCCAGATGTGGATGAGCATTCAGTGATGACGTACCTCTCTCAGTTTCCCAAAGCTAAACTAAAGCCTGAAGCTCCTCTCAAGCCAAGGCAGCTGTACCCCAAAAAGGCCAAGGCCTATGGACCAGGTGAGCAAACTATAGGCTCATAAACCAAGTGCAGTTGTCTTAAAACATCACAAAAAGTGCTCTGTAAACACAAGCTCATAGAGCATTTTTGCGCTACACATAACAATCAAGTTGATTTAATTTTAAAATATCAGTTATTTAGCCGTTATTTTGGTACTTTGGATACTTTGTTTGCATGCAGTCAAGCATTGCTGAATATTGCTGTTGAAAGCTTGTGTATGACAGTTTTATCTGTATTTTTTTTAATGAAAACAGGTATTGAGCCTCAGGGGAACATGGTTTTGAAGCCAGCTGTTTTTACTGTGGAAACACTGGAGGCAGGACTTGGAGAAGTGATCGTGTATGTAGAGGACCCAGAGGGTCACACTGAGGAGGTGAGACATGACAGATGTTCTGTAACGTTCTGTAATTATCGCATCAAAGTGAAACAAACATCAATGACATTTTAAACTAGAATCCATATTTTAATTTTGTTAGGCTAAAGTTGTCCCCAACAATGACAAGAAAAGAACATTCTCTGTCACCTATGTGCCCAAAGTTGAGGGGCCCCACAAGGTAAGCATTAGTACAAGAACATGGTTCAGTGTCCATTTTAGCATGCAATCCGGTTTGCTTCCAGTGGCATGGTTGTTTATTTATTCTTATATATCACAGGTGAAAGTACTCTTTGCTGGTCAGGACATTGATAAGAGCCCCTTCATGGTGAACGTGGCAAAGGCTCTGGGTGATCCCAAAAAAGTTCAGGCTCGAGGTCCAGGTCTGGAGCCAGTGGGCAATGTGGCCCATAAGCCTACTTATTTTGACATCTACACTGCAGGTGAGCAGAACGCACAGACTTGTTTTGGAAGAGCCTTTTCTATATGAAGGTGAACTCAAGATCCTGTCTCACCATTTTCAGGTGCTGGGGCTGGAGATGTTAGTGTGGTCATTGTTGACCCTCAGAATAAAAACAACACTGTGGAAGTTCTTCTGGAAAACAAGGGTGATAACATCTTCCGATGCACCTACAAACCTCTGCAAGAAGGGCCACACACCATCCATGTGAGCTTTGCTGGACAGCAAATACCCAACAGCCCCTTTAAAGTGCAAGTCTCTGAGGGTGAGTATCTGATAACTTTCCTATCTTACATATCTTGCTGTCTTATTAAGATATTCCTCAAATATCTTTAAATGTGTCAGTCATATTGGAACAGTACATGGGCAACAATCAAAAACAGACAAAGAATCTCCCCACAACCCAAAAAACAATTGTTTATTTTGTAGCACACCCTAAACCTTCTTCTGGGGCTCCGAAGCAGGTACTCGCTCTTACAAAGAAAGATGCGCTGCCGCTCGACTTTGGTCCACATCTCTTTGTTTATTCCTCTGCGGGCAACAGAATCTAAGCTTAGCTTCTTGCTTGTTCGCAGCAGCTTGATTCCTGCCATGCATCAAAACACCCACTTTGAGGCATAGTAGGAATAAGGCAAATGTTAATGTGTTTGTATTGGAGGAACGCAGAGCAGCAAAGACTGACTACATTAACTTATACAACACTACACTAAACTCTGAAGTCGTGAAGCACAGGATATTTGAATGCCATGTAAAAAAACAGCTTTTTAATATATTTTCATACAGCTTGTAATAGAGCAAAGTATTTTGGGCTTGGATGTAACATTGTCGGTTTGGATGTTTATAAAATTACCTTTCCAGTAATCAATGATCAATAATCTGGCATTATAAAAGCTGATATTGTATTTTATGGATGTTCTGTGTACTGCATATTTCCATTTATCATTTTTGACTTGCTCTGTATGAGGATCTGTAAAACTGAGCAAAGCAGCATTGCAGTTTTCCAGTTCGTCATCAAAGCAACTCATCAGAAGCACAGCACCTCGCTTGATTTTACTAACACTGCTTCGGTCTGTGCATTTGGAGACGTTTTGGACATTTTATAATCTGTTTGCTATGTTTTTTTCCCCTTCAGCCAGCAATGCAAATGCCTGCCGTGCCACTGGCCGGGGACTGCAGCCAACGGGTGTTCGGGTAAAGGAGGTGGCAGATTTCACAGTTTTTACCAAAGGGGCAGGAACTGGAGAACTGAAGGTCTCTGTGAAAGGGCCTGGTGAGTCATTTTTAAATTTGCTGTTTTTCAAGGGTGTAATTCTTAGTTTGTTTGCTCATCATTTAATACGCCTGTGTTTAGAAAATGCTGATGACTGAATGTGGATGTTTTCAGGAGGAGTAGAGGTGCCTGTGAAAGTACGAGATGTTGGTGATGGAGTTTACAAGTGTGATTATTGTCCCATTAAGCCTGGAAAATATAATGTAAACATCACATGGGGAGGCCAACCTATTCCACGCAGGTGGGAGCTAATAAGATAACCTAGTCTATCAATTGCAATACAAATACACTCACATTTTTACGTCAAAGTTTCCAGCCCTATATTTATGTATTGTGTTTATTTTAGCCCGTTTGAAGTGGAGGTCAGCAAGGAAGCTGGACCTCAGAAGGTGCGGGCTTGGGGTCCTGGCTTGAAGACTGGAATGGTTGGCAAGTCAGCTGACTTTGTTGTTGAGGCTATTGGTACAGACGTAGGATCTCTAGGTAGGTAATTCTAGATGAGGAAGAACATAATTAAGATTTTCTTGTATGCATACAACAAATGTTTTACATGCCATCCCTGTCTTTAAAGGGTTTTCTGTTGAGGGCCCCTCTCAAGCAAAGATAGAGTGTGATGATAAAGGTGACGGTTCCTGTGATGTGCGTTACTGGCCCACTGAACCCGGAGATTATGCAGTTCATGTCATCTGTGATGATGAAGATATCAAAGACAGCCCCTTCATGGCTCATATACTTCCAGCAGCTAATAATGTCTTCCCTGAGAAGGTGATTAACATGGAAATAATGCTTAAAGACAGTCACCTCTTATTTTCTTAACTTTTGCTGTCAATGTCAGTGTTATTGATCTGAAGGATCTCATGTGCAGGTCAAAGCATTCGGACCAGGCTTGGAGCCCACTGGAGTTATTGTCAACAAATCAACACAATTCACTGTTGACGCTCGACAAGCTGGCAAAGGCAGTCTGAAGATCTATGCTCAGGTGTGTCCATGTGTAATAGTCTCAATGTTTGCCTTTGGAAATGATGGCAGGCTAAGGTTAAACATCAGTCCTGTAAGTAGAATCAGCGTTACAGGGTAACAGAGGACAAAGACTCAGAACATGTGTACCAATCAAACCAATGAATCATTGAAAATGAATCATTTTGTTTCTACAAACTGGCTAAATGGTGACCTGCTGGGCTTTTCTTCTAGGATGCTGAAGGCTGTGTGATTGACATTCAGATTACTGATAAGGGAGATGGCACTTTTGTTTGTACGTATGTTCCTACCAAACCAGTGAAGCACACCATCATAATTACCTGGGGGGAGGTCAATGTACCCAGGAGTCCCTTTAGAGTGAGTATTTCCAGTGTAGTATTTTAGTTTGTATTATGCTGTGATAGAGCAACACCATTAGATGAGTCATTGTTTGAGATTTAAACTTGTTTGCGCATTATTGCTTAAAACTCTGTCTTTTAAAGGTTCTTGTTGGTGAAGGCTGTCACCCTGACAAAGTGAAGGTCTTTGGGCCTGGAGTTGAGAAAACTGGCCTGAAGGCGAATGAGCCCACCTACTTCACTGTTGACTGCAGTGAAGCCGGCCAAGGTTTGCAAAACAAGTTTATTTTTTCTCTTTATATGACACATAAAAGAGTGTAAATGTTGCTAACCATTCGGACTATATCATAGGTGATATCAGCATTGGGATCAAATGTGCCCCAGGTGTGATGGGTCCAGCAGAGGCAGATATCGATTTTGACATCATTAAAAATGATAATGACACCTTCACTGTCAAATACATGCCCCCTGGCCCTGGCCGTTACACCATCATGGTGCTCTTTGCAGATCAGGTAAAGCAGACTTCTTGCTTCTTGCCAAAAAACAATTGTACACTAAGGTTAAGTGAACATCTCAATCTCTTCTCTGCTTAACACAGGAAATCCCCACTAGCCCATTCAAAGTCAAGGTGGATCCTTCTCATGATGCTGGCAAAGTCAGTGCTGAAGGTCCTGGACTGAACAAGACAGGTGGGTGTAAGCAACAACATTAACACTTTAAGCCCCAGAGAAATTAGTTTTAATTGACACAGCCCTGTTTTACAGGTGTTCAAGTCGATATTCCAACCCATTTCACCATCTTCACGAAGGGAGCAGGAAAGGCTAAACCAGAGGTGCAGTTCAAAACTTCTGCCAAAGGAAACGCTGTTAAAGATTTTGAGATCATTGATAATCACGACTACTCCTACACCGTGAAGTACACTGCTCTCCATCAGGTCAGGGGTCACTAACATCTATTCCATTTTGGTTTTACTTTGAACGTGAATGTTATTATGATGGGAAATGTTATGTCTCACCAAATGCCTAATCATCTGCAAAATAGGGTGAGATGGCTATCATGGTCACACATGGTGGAGATCCCATTCCTAAAAGCCCTTTCATGATCACAGTCGCCCCTCCACTCGATCTGGGCAAAGTCAAAGTTCAAGGCCTTAATGAAAGTAAGCACTTTAACTCAACAGTTAAACCTGAACTATCAACCATAAATGCATACTGCTCCAATGCTTACTAAACTGCTATTTGTGTTGCAGAAGTGGAAGTTGGAAAGGACCAGGAGTTTATTGTTAGCACGAAAGGGGCAGGTGGACAGGGTAAGGTAAATGTGACCATAACCTCACCCTCTGGTAGAACAATACCTTGTAAGTTGGAATCGGACAAGACCAAAGAGGCCACCTGTGTGAAATACATCCCACCCGAAGAGGGTCATTACAAGGTGGACATCAGCTATGATGGGAACCCCATTCCAGGAAGTCCCTTTGCTGTAGAGGGACTCATGCCTGCCGATCCCTCAAAGGTAAGATGAAAGCTTATTGGGAATAATAGGTTTCTTTTAGAGATGCACAGATTGACCAACCAGAGAATGGAATTAGCCAGTTTTCCGCATGATCGGACCGGTGACCAGCCGGTCCGTTTTGACATCGCACTTAAGCTCACATCCGCACATAAACATGTTTTGCAACTGAGAGGTAATTTTACATGCCCAACCAGACAAGAAGCCTGATTAAAACGTCAATAGCAAAATTAACTAGGAAAGCACTGAAACTTGGCCACCAAAAATGTTTGCACGAGAATAATTCAGATTTTATTGCATTCAGTGTAAACGGCGAATGATAATGTATTTATGTTGTGCAGATGAGGCTCACGCAGCCTGAATAGGAGAGAGACTCATGCAGAAATCAAAACAAATGAGAAACACAGAAAGTTATTACGGAGCCCAGGAAGTCACCTGTAGGAGAAAAAAAAACGGGGCAATGGTTTTGCAATTCGTTCCTTCAGTTTATAAACCGTACTCACAAATTCTTAAAGTGTTCCCTCAGTTTAACAAATCGTGCCCACGGATTAATAAACCGTACCCACGAATTTCCAATCCATGCACTCAGATTTTGTAAACCTTTTGGTTTTTCAATCCGTACCCATAAATTCATAATCCGTGCGCACGCTTTCACAATCCATTCCCGCGGGTTTGTAAACTCACGGATTTGTGGCCCCACCCCCAGTCTTTGCCGGCAGATTCAGCCAGGCCATCTGTTTAGGTGCGGGATGCACTGTATTGTGTTTAAAATTAATTTTTCATAGTATATGAGACTTTGATCTGCACTCACAAGCTAGTCTTCTTTTTAGCGTTTATTTTACATTAATCACAGGGATAAAACACCGTCGCCTGTGTTTTATCCTATTGGTGATTAATGTAAAATAAACACTAAAAATGTCAGACCTGTGTTCCCCATGTCAAGTGTTTCCCCTCCTCTCGTGCCCATATTTGGTCTTCCTGTTCCTGTCCTCGTTTGTCTCCATTCCTCCCAGCTGTGTATTTGATTGCTCCCCACCTGTTTCAGTTCTCCTCGTTACTCCCTAGTGTTCTTAAGCCTTGGTTTTCCCTGTGTCTGATGTCCGTGATTATATGTCTGCCTTGAGTGTGAATGTCTTCCTTGTGTTTCCAATAAAAACCCCGTTGGATTGTATCTCCTGGTCTCCTCGTTCCTTGCTCCTGGCTCTCCCCTCCGAGAGCGTGACAGATTCACCGACCTAAGACAGAGTAAGCGGCGTTTCTCCTCCCTCGGTTTTGTTTTCCCGTTTTTTGAAAAGTTTTTTATTTCCTGTTTTTTCCCTGTTTCCCGCGGCGATGGAAGTCGCCGCCCGCTTCGTTTCCCTTGCGCAACGAGATCTCCCTTTCCTTGAGTATTCGTGGGAGTTCTGCAGGCTTGCCGCGGCGACGGCATTAGATGACGCCACCATCCTATCTCTGTTCTGGCACGGGGCCAATTTCCATCGTCCCGTGGACCTCCCAGACACCAATGGACGAAAATGGAGGGAAGGGATCCTCCTGTGTCTGGAGAGAGTCCGGCCCCGAGCCAGAAGCAGTCTGCCGTCGTCCGCGGCTCCCCCAAGCCCGCCAACGCGGCCCGCGGCTCTCCCTTGCCAGCCGGCAAGAAGTATGGCAAGCCAAATAGGCGTTAATGGCCAGAGCTCTCCAGTGCCCGCTCCTCGACTGCGCTCTCCAGAGCCCCTGCTGGTTCCGTCCAGCTCTCCAGAGCCCCTGCTGGTTCCGTCCAGCTCTCCAGAGCCCCTGCTGGTTCCGTCCAGCTCTCCAGAGCCCCTGCTGGTTCCGTCCAGCTCTCCAGAGCGCCCCCGACTGGTCGTCCACGCCAGAGCCCCCAGTGGCCGCTCCACGCCAGAGCCCTCCAGTGGCCGCTCCACGCCAGAGCCCTCCAGTGGCCGCTCCACGCCAGAGCCCTCCAGTGGCCGCTCCACGCCAGAGCCCTCCAGTG